>JAWNPR010000039.1:11602500-11772500 GCA_035047405.1 Drosophila stalkeri
TATAGCTAAGAATTTCACCTTACATAAATTACATCAAATATGATATATCAAATCTTTATATCAAATACTTCTATATGCTCCCTCAAGCTACCCCAAAAAGAAAAGACTCAAACACCAGCTACCACCTATCACAACTTAACTTTAATCAATTTTAAGATCGCCTAATTCTTTAGGTGTAAAAATTCAAACATAATCCTTGACAAAATGTTCAACAACAACTCCACGAATTAGAGCCTCACACAAGAGCAACTTGTTAAGGTGAGTCGCATTCGAGCTCCATATAAAATCACAGGATTTTCTCTAGGAGCTCGCGTGATTTTGTACTAATCTTGTGATTTGCTGTGAGATTGACAACATTATCAGTGGCATTAGAAGGTAGTGCGGCAAAAGATGACAACGGCCGCACAGTGGGACAAGCACGAGCAACATAAAAGGACAACGAACACGAGGTAGTTGCATTGTTGCCAACGTGCCGAAAGACGAGACAAAGCTGTTAGCGCAATAAAAGCCGAAAATGTCACCTGAGGCAAATGCAGCCGTTCCCAAAAAGACAGAACAATAACAAGACAGTAGAGAAAGAGAAGAAACTCCCGATGTAAAGGTGCAAAACTGAGGTTCCCTCAGTATCGTAGCCACCACATATATAGCCTGGATCGGTTGACTTTGATGCTTTGTTTTAGGAACACGTTATCACATTGTCAGCGGCGGCAACAAGAAAGCGGCCGCAAGTCCTAGATCTCAATTAAAAGAAGAAGAGACGAGCCAAGCCGTATATCCTTAGAGTTCCCCTCGTCGTCTACTCTCTATTGAGACATCAAGCATTGGACGATGACTAAACCGAATGAATGCCGAATTTTGCACGTTGCGCCGCAGCGGGTGTCCTTGATTTATGTGACGCTTGATCCTTGATCCTAGCGCGCTGTGCACACGCAATCAAAGAGAGCCAGAGCCAGAGGCAGCTCCAGATACATTTCGATCAATACAGCGCGTGCAAAATGTTAGTGCACAGCATCTCAGGCTGGAAGCAGGCGGGGCTTTGGCTCGATCGTTAAGCCAACAACAAACGAGCTCCGCCACAATTATAACAAAAAACAAACAACAAAAACTAAATTCAAGACGAGGCAACAACAGCATATGAAAAGGGCAGCAATAAGCGGATTGTTAGCAACGTTTTCGAATTGTTTTCGTTTTTAATAGCCTTAAAGAAATTTTTTTTTTTGGGTTTTTGTTGTTGTTGTTGTTGATCTTATTGAAATGAGCAGCGCGGCTTATTGTTGTGTGTGCGTGTGTGTGTGTGTGTATAGGTGTGTGCGTGTGTGTTTGTGGACGTGTTAACACAGCAATTAACTTTAACAGTCAATTTATGCATCAACAGGATATGACAGGACGAACAGCTGGCCAACTGGCTACGTGTAAAGCCATCAAGCAGGTTTTATGAAGATTTACAGAGTTATAAAGCAGGTCAAGGCCTAACCGTGTTCGATAGTGTTTAGCAATACAAATAGAGAAATATTTGCATAGCGATTATAAATCAAGAATGGGCTTTGTATTATTTTTGGTGATATATTATGGCCATAAGTAGGGGAAGTAGCTGTCAAATTAGTTGAATTGATAACATTTGTTAGTGATGGACATAGATCTTAAATGAATATTTATATGAATATAGATAAAGAAAAATTAAATATCTGAAATATAGAATAAAAATATTAAATACATTAAAATTTTACAAAAACTATTGAAAATAAATAAAATGTACACGATTTATGAAATGTATAATGATAATAAAAATATATATAATGTTTAAAATGTATTTAAAATATATATAAAAAAAAATAATATAATGTTATAAAAAAAAATATAAAATATATAAAAAATATGAATAAATTTTTAATTAATTTCAAATTAATAAATTATAAATTAATTTCAAAAGACATAAATATGATTTATAAAGCTGAATATTTTATTTAAATTTATTATTAATTTTTTTTATATATTTTTATTTTTATTTTTATTAAGTCATACGGGGTCTAGTTTCTATTAATTCTGCCCAGAATATTTGATAATATTTAACAATTCAAGAATTAATTCAATTTGGATGGACATGGCTAGCTTATGTCTTGCTAAGGAACGAATCACACGCTGTTCACATGTCACTTGCCTACTTGGTTTATTCATGGACATTCACTTTATGCAGCGAACTGAGACTGCAGAATTTAAAAAAAATTGAAAATCAATTATAAAGTCTAATTAAATATATATATAACTGAATATATATTTTTAATCATGCTCTTCAGCTTGACTCAAAGAGAAAATATATGAGCAATACTGCAAACTTTATAAAATAGGCTTTTCCAGAAATGGTGAAAAACAAATAAAAGAAAAGAAAAAATAAATAAAATCAAATAATAACGTTAGTCAGTGGCTTCGCACTGCTTGAACTCATGGTATATTAGTATACGTAATTAAGTTATATATAATATAACAATAAAAAAAAAAAATTAAATAAATAAAAATAAAAATATTAGAAACAAATAGTTCCTCAGAAAATTTGATATTTTTTCTCAGCTGCAAACTGTACTTCAAGTAGATCAATATGAAGTTACATATATAAATATATATTCACACACTCATCATATGCTATAGAGTTGCACGTTCTACTTAAGGACAGCTGCTTACCATGTCTAACTAGATCCTAACTATGCCCCATAAAACGCTCTCGACTAAACACTTTATGACTACGACTGCAACAATGCTGCCTAACAACCACATTAGGGAGGCCCATAAAATGCGACACAGTACATAATACATATAACAATCGCAAATGTTGCTTGCCATAAAACTGACAACACCCACTGTAACTGATCAGTTCCACAAAAAAAAAAAAAAGCAATAGAAGTCAGGAAAAACTTATTGATTAAGTTGTAGAGAGCTGAAACTGAGGCCGAGACTGTGGCTGAGACTGTGAGTATAACATATGCTAGACAGGATACATGCCAGGACAACCATAACGATCTGATCGAATTATAAAGGCAACTGGTTGCAATACGGGAATGGATATAGTATGTATGTATGTATATCCAACTGGCTGACTATCGCAGTTAAATTGATTCGTCACACAGATTTCGATACATTAAATGCAATCATTTGACAACAGGACGAAAATATTTTCATCCATTGTGTCCCAACAATACAACAACTACAACAACAAAAGCAACAACAACTAACAAATGTCTGCTCAACTCGATTCTGTGTTGGATTTCTTGTTGTTCGACTGTTCGATTGTTGCGACTCCCCCCAAAGCGTAACAAATTCTCCTGATGAGGATACATATGAACATGCTGACTCCTTATCCCAGCCAGACTCTCTCTTTGTCTGTGTGCGTGTGTGCATGTGTGTGTGTGTGTGTGTGTGTGTGTGTGTGTATGTGCATTGTCTGTGGGTGACTTCGTGTGCATGGTCTAACGCCTGGGAGCCGGCGATAATTGCTCGTTAGTAGCAAACATTTTCATTCCATTACGCTTTGACCTGTTCGAAATAAGATGTCTGCCATCAGAGCAGCTGATGAAAGGATCTATTCTGGCTGATATACGAAATAATATGAAACGACCTATCAAGGCTGATATACGAAACAATATCATTACATGCACAGATGTGGTTTGTGGGCATCATTGTAGGTGGTATATAATAATTTATATAAAGTACATTTAAATTAAAGTTTTGTAGTAGATATTTTATGGGTGAAATTGATTAGGAATATAAGGAAATTTTTAAATTTGTGAAAATAGTTGAGCTATTATATTATTTTTATTCATACGCTAGATTTTAATTATAATGATTATCTTTAAAATAATAATATGTTTTTAAGCTACAAGAAAATAATCAATAATAATATATAATACCGATATATTTTCTCAGTTCTGTCAAATTTATTTTATTATTATTTATAATTTTTTTTTTTTATTTTTGGGCTCCAATCATATGCAGAAAAATTTTTATTTATAGATAGAGTAAACAGTCTCCAAGCCACTAAGTAGATCTGATCTAACTGATATTGATAATATAATGCAATTTAAAAATACATTATATTGTTAAATGTGTATTAAATAATTTAAACAAAAAAATCAAATTGTGAAATAAAAAATTTAAAAAAAAATATAAGATTCCACAAAATAAAAGTTGAACCTGAGAATAATCTTGAAATATATGCAATTAAATTGTATGGAATAAATAATTTTGTATATATCTATTTTTTTTTTTAAGAAAATTTCTATGAATTATATTGTATATATTTTTGTATTTATATTTCTTTATTAATATGATAAATATATTTTAATATTTACATAAAAAGAGTTACTCTTTCACTAAAAATGTAATATTTAGCCAAAACTTGAATCTCGTCTATAAATTTAAGCCCTAGTCACAGACCCAATATTTCGATCTCTTAATCATATTTACTTAATTTCAGATGAGAGTTAGAGAGAGTTTCTTTAGCGATGATCTCAACTGCACAACATATGCAGGTCATATGTACGATTTGACTCAAACTATTCAAAGAGATCAAACGAAGCGAGAAACTACCAAAAAAACAACAACGACAGCAAAAGTAATATATGAAAACAACAATAAAAAAAAAAAAACAGTGAAATTCTTGTACAAGTGGCCTTTGTTTTGAGCACTTGCTCGACAAATCAAAATTGAGTATGGAAGTACATCTATATGGACCATAAGGTATATGTATATGGACCATAGATATGGTGTGGATATATGTGGCATGTTTTTGCTAGAACAATTGAGAAAATAAATCGACCGAAAGTCAAGTAGAGACAATGAAGACGTCAGCGCTGTGGGTTATTAGAGGATGTCTTGGCGGAACGCTTTGATATCTAAGACAACTTGACAAAACAATCAAAGCAACGCCAGCACGCACAGCCAACAACCAACAACAGCAACAACAACAACAACCATCAACAACAACACATGTTTAAATGACTGTCTATTAATTTGCGCCATAGTTGACTACTGTTATTGTAGTTGTAGTTGTAGTTGTAGTTGTACTTGTAGTTGATGTTTTTGTTTTTTTTTTTTGCCCAAAATATTGTGTACGTGTGCAACAACAATAGAGCAGGGTGTACGAAAAATTAAACAAGAGAAAAGGAGAGAGTAAGCAAGCCGAACATTAAATGCTCTAAGCGACTGAGGGAGTAGACTGGAACTAAAGAAATTTTGAAGATGGAATATATGTACATATATATGATACTATATATAAAAAACATTATAGAAATGAATTATATAAAATTATAGACAAATATACATACATATAAATATTCAAGGCGGAATTTATGCATGTATATAAAATATTTATAGAAATATATAGAAATATTTTAATTTATATATATATTAAGTATATAAAAAGATCTTCCAAAGTTTAAAATTTAAAGTTTTTCTTTATGATATGAGGATATTGTATTCATTGATAACAACTTGGAAAAAGATAAGATTAAGTTTGGAAAAGTTTATCATATACAAATTCGATATATTATATATACAATAAACTATTAAACTATTATTATAAGATTCTAAAGAGTCTATATTACTTATATTATATAGTGTTAAGACTTCAGACTTCATAAGACATCAGATATTTATAATATGCAGCCAGCTATACGTTTAAGCCAGTCTCTTTCATATCAAATATATATATACTATGATCTAATAATAATAATATATGAAAGTATATGCTATAGTATTGCAATCTATAGACTATCTACATTATCTCTTAATTCCCACATATTTTCAGCTAGAGAACTAGAACTTGACACGTTTCATGTCAAATAGTTAAACTTCCCCTAGCAAGTGTATTAAAAAACAAACACACACACACACAGATGCAGACGCAGACAAAAAAGTAGGCAGCGCACTTTGACGCAGTAGTCCAATTGCCGTTGATAATGATGCACTCAGTCGGCAAAGTTGAAAGGTTGCCAGTGAAAGAAACCAAAACCAAAAAAAAAAAAAAAAAAAAATAACAACAACTAAATAATATAAAAGAGAGAACCCTGCGCCCGTCTCTGCTGGCCCCGCCTGATTCGTAGCCGAAGACTGAGGATAAATGTAGATTTGAACGCCTCGAATTTTCATTTCTCTTTTGTGGCCAAGTGCGGCAGCTCTTTTCATATTTTTATGTGCATCTTCCTTTTTTTTCTCTCTCTCTCTGTGCGTGGGCAGAGTTCAACTAATTGAGTTGGAAATTTTTGCAAATGCCATGACCAGCGGTCGCCTGCATCAAAGGCAGCGCCGACTCCAGTCAGCAGAGGGCAACTGCAATTGCAACTGCAACGGCAGCTAAGCATGACTTTTCGACTTTTACCTAGTTGTAGCTGTATGGGTGTGTATAACTGACTGAGTGTGTGTGTGCATCCTGATCCTGGCGCATTTTGACAGCCGCGACAAAACTAATTGATTTCAAAACGGCTCTAAAGCCGACAGATCCTCAAAAATGCTCGCCCACACAGGCTCACGTCAGCTGCTGCTAAAAAGATGAAAACTATTTAAAATGTTAGATTGGGATTTTTAAAAAAAATATTAATTAATATATTAAAAAAGTAAATTTTTTTAAAATTTTTTTTCAATTAAAAAAATTTTCTTTTGTTGAATTTTATTTTTAAATTATATTATACATATATTCACAGTCAATGAGCCTACTTCAGATTCCTTTATATATTAATAATTTTCTTTAAAATATTGTTGTTTAACTATATATACATCTTTTTACATTTTATTTTATGTTTAAAAATTATTCTTGTTTAATTCATTAATTTTTATAATTTTTGGCCCTATTTTCTTTTTAATATTTAAATTATAATAAAAAAAAGTTTTGAAATTCATTAGAAATATATACATATTAATAAATATTTATTTAATTTATTTAAAAATATATTTATTTATATTTTTTTAGTCTACAACTTATTTTTATTTAAATAATTTATTCTAAAATATATTTATTCATAAGCATATCTTTTATAATTATGCATATATATTTTTGGTTACAAATAAATAGGTTTTTGCTGATTTTTATTATATTAAAAGGATATCTAGAAATATATGTTGATTTTTTTTTTTTTAATAATTTCTTTATAACAATAATCTTAGATTCTTAAATTTTAAGTATAACATATTAATTTGAAAAGACACCCAACAAATGGAAAACCATTCAGTTAAAATCTTAAAGCAACAATATCAATTCTAGCTTCCCAAAACCTAGAACGCCCTGCAAGTCTGTCCCAATGATTAACCCAGTTGGCAGTACTAAAGTGTTTCATCTGTTTTACGATGTTAACGCTTGAAAATCAATTTAATTTCCATAATCAGCAGTTAAGCTATACTGATGCGAAAAAATGCGTGAAAAAGTAGAGGGTTTTGCATGGTCAGTTATGCTGTGGAATTTACTTTTGGTTGTGCACTGCGGAGTCAGTCGTGTCACAGTTGATGATTGGTGATCAGCGCTTGGAAGACGCTGGAAGGCCACGATGTGGCCGCCTGTTGGTTGACATTATGGTTTCATTGCCAGACCACACTTAGGCAAACTTCACGCTCATCCTGCCACGCCTGGCGTATTACAAAAAAAAAAGAAAGAAAAGGAAAGAAATAGAAATAGGATAAGAAATAGCAAAGGCATTGGCGAAATTCCACGTAGCTGCCGCAAAACAATGTGCATGTAATTTTGAATTAACGCCACAAGATGCGGCCAGGGGGAAAGTTTGCAGTTGCTCGAGCCCATGTCCGGGCCCCCTTAATTCGCTACGCCCCTGGAGTGCATTGAGGCTCATAATTGATCGTAATGTGCATAGGGCCTGTCAACAGTCCTGGCAACTGCCAACTGAAAACTGAAAAACTGAAAACTGACAACTGTCCTGTCAACAGCAGGACACTTCGGACCGTTGATAAGGCATTCTGGACATTCTGCACAATTCGCCTTTGCATTTGTCGCGCTCCGGCCTAAAACTCGCACTTCGTTTGCATTGTATTCGAGTTTCGAGCCCGACGACGATTTCATGGCCGAACAATGCACATGATCGATCGCTAGTGTGTGGGCCACTTCTATATCTGCCTCTATTTGCCTCTCTCTGCCTGCTTCCCAACTCGATTTGGTATGCATGGAGTGCGGCCTATGAACGAGATTTTCACTTCTGGCCAAGTATCGATGTTTGGATGGATCAAACCATTTTGCTCCTATGCCCCGCAAATCTTTGCTTTATTGATAAATCGCTAGATTTGAATGAATCCACCTAGTCTTAACTTCTAGGTATATATCTCTTGCTTTATGGCTGGCTTTATGACCTGGATTTATAGCACAACTTTATAGCAGGCAGCGAACAGGTAGATAGAGAGTTTCCTGTTCAAGCAGAAATATATTTCATTAAAATATTTATTAATTTTTAAAATTGTTTAATATTAATATGTAAAATTTTAATATTATTAAAGTGATCCTGATTTGAATAGGGATGGGGATTTCTAATGAAATATTTAGTTATAATTCGCTCTCTGAAACTAAAATTTCATATATACTAACATACATTATAGATATATTCTATATATCCTATATAAAGTCAAGATCTATAATACACCTACAATAGTGTATTCATATTTAGCCAAAAACTTTAAATTCTTCTCTATTTGGGTTGATTTCTAATGCGAATATAGACTAAATCCTCAAATATTTATATAATAATCTCTCTACAAATTATTTAGCTAGTTTTCATTTAGTTTTCATATATCTATACTATCAAACCCTTTCGCAAATCTGCTATAAAGTCAGTAACTAGAGCTTTACTTCTAAATCTGTGCATCTGGCAAATGTTTACTTAGATCCATTTGCCATAACCATATCAAATTTGCTGCTCAGACAAACATACATAGTTCTTGAGAAGCGCGATTTAATAAATCTTCTGCGAAAGTAGAACAAATCCTGGCAGACGCTTGGCCCATGCTTAACCCTTTACTTGGGCAAGGGGATTACCTGCCACTTGAGCTCCATTGAGCTGTTGCAAATCAGCGCAAATCGGCCAAAATGTTAAGCCAATGTGGATTGTCAAGTAATCCCGTAGACAGAGACAAACAGAGAGAAAGATAGAGCGAGCGATACAAAGTGAAAATCCAACAACTCAAACTGAACTAATTTCTCAACTGGATTAAGAGAATATTCCACGAATTTATTTTTTGATTAAAACGCGACTCTGCTGCTAGTTCTGCTGCTCTTGTTGCTATTGCTGTACTTATTATTTATTATTTGTATTTTGTAGCAATTAACTGTGCTATATACCGAATCAAAACAAGGGGAAGCAGTTAGAACGAGAGAGGGAAAATGAGAGAGCGAGCGAGCAACAGTCGTACGCCTACAAGGAGAGAGCGGCGTGCAACCCCTGTTTGGATTGGATGTAATGGATATTTTGACGCCGAGCCCAGCAAAGGGCTGCAAATAAACATCCACAAGTTCCAAAACAAACGGCAATAGCAACAAAAAACAAATAGAGGAGCTCAGGTATGCGCATGTGTGTGTCTGTGCGCTAGTGTGGATGGCAAGTGGAACAAAATGGTCAGCCAAACCGGTTCGAGCGAGAGGCGGAGTCTATGCACTCACCGTCTACCTAACACAGTCCGCTCTCTGAGCGCATGCGTCATTTGTCTGTGTGTGTGTGCGGATTAACGTGAGAGGCATTTGGTATAAATAGCGGGCTGCTCAGCCATGTAGAGTCAGTATTGAGCTACGCATCGAAACGTTCACAACGAAACAGAAGCAGGAACGGAAACAGAGAAACTCGTGTGTTCCGTTTGAGAATAAAATTGAAAAAAAAAAAAACAATTTTAAGAGCAAATATTTATAAAGACGTACAAGAAACAGAAAAGAAATGGTGAAAAGTGTCTGCGAAATGGAATTCAAAAGCAATTTCTCCATCGATGCCATCTTGGCTAAGAAACCCACAGCACCAGTGATCAAGCACGAACCTATGCCACACCATCAGCAGCCATATCATCCATATGCCAATTCCGATGGCGAACTATCGGCATCTGAAGATTTCGACAGCCCCTCACGCACCAGCACACCTATGAGCAGCGCTGCCGAATCGCTGTCATCGCAGCACAACGATAAGCTCGATGTGGAGGAATTCGATGATGAGGACATTGAGTTGGATGACGAGGAAAGTGATGGCAGCAGCGAATTGACTGGCAATCCCAGCAAGAAGCAGAAGACTAACGCTGGCAGCAATGACAACAAGAAGCCGCCCTATAGCTACAACGCGCTCATCATGATGGCTATCCAGGACAGTCCCGAACAGCGCCTGACCCTGAATGGCATCTATCAGTATCTGATCAATCGCTTCCCCTACTTCAAGGCCAACAAGCGCGGCTGGCAAAACTCCATACGTCACAATCTGAGTTTGAACAAATGCTTCACCAAGATCCCGCGCAGCTACGATGATCCCGGCAAGGGCAACTACTGGATTCTGGACCCCTCGGCCGAGGAGGTGTTCATTGGTGAGACCACCGGCAAGCTGCGTCGCAAGAATCCGGGCGCCAGTCGCACCCGACTCGCCGCCTATCGCCAGGCCATCTTCTCGCCCATGCTAGCCGGCGGGTATGGTGCACCCACTGGCTACGGCTATCCGGGCATGCCATTTGCCGGCGCCGCTGCTGCTGCTGCCGCCGCTGCTTTGTATCAGCGCATGAATCCGGCCGCCTATCAAGCGGCTGCCGCTGCTGCTGCTATGGCTGGCTATGGCCAACCTCAGATGCAGTATCAACCGGCTGCTGCACCACCGCCACAGCACAGTGTTCCAGCTGCCGGCCATCCACAGCTGCAGGGCTATCCGGGTGCACACATGAATGCCGAACTCTTTCAACGCATGCAGTTCTTTGGCAAGTTTCCGGCCAGCTAAGGCGTTCACGGCTGTTTGCCACGCCCAGCGTTTTGGTTTAATGGGACAAGGCTTTGGTTAAGCCGCCACCGCCACCGCCACCGCCGCCATCGTTATCGTTGTCAACAGCAGAGAGCCGTGCACAAAATCCCCTTTGACGTCTAAATGATGCATTTAGCAAAATAAAAATCAAACAATTTTTTGTGACCAGCGCCGGCCTGGACAGCCGGTTAGCTATTTGGCTAGCAATTGAATAGCAGCGCCCCAGGCAGATAAAGAAATCAATTCAGCTACAGCTGCCACGCCGTGTTGACGGCTTGTAGTTTGGCTACATTAAAGTTAAGCAACAAATATAGAAAAAAAAGTAAAAAATAAAAAACATTTAAAATTAAAAAAAAAAAAAATTCTTTTTTTATTATCATAAAATTTATTATATTACTTCTTTCAGCTTTTCGAACTACTTCTAACTATTTCTAGCCTTTTCTGGCTGTAGCTTTTACGAACCTAATATACTTCTTGCTAATTTAATTTAAATCTAGCTTTTATTTGCTGAACTCTTGCTTGCTGAATCGCTTTCAGGCTACTTCTAGCTTTTAATTTGGCTATTTTCCCGTCATATTTAGCCGCTTTTGCTCATCTATTAGCTGCCTTTAGCTGTCTGATGACTTAATTAGGCGGCAAACATAAGATTTGTTTGAAGCTTCTCACTGCGAGCGAGCAAAGGGGCGATCATCTTTGTTGTTGTTGTTGTTATCGATGTTGTCGTTGTTGTTGTTGTTGTTGTTGTTGTTGTTCGTGCTGCTGTTGTTGTCTCAATTTCTTGGCTCTTTACATGCCCAGTGACAACTCCAGCTGTGCCCCGCACCGCAGGTAATCCAACTATGAACCTTTGCTCGTAGGACTCCGCGCCGGGGTCCCAGTTCCAGCCAGGCCATTGTCTAAGGCAGCACACGTCTATTTGCCTACACACACACACACACACATACACACACAGAGATACACATACATGTGTAAATACAGCAATTTTTCTTAACTTTTGTTATACAATTTTTCAACTAATATGCCTGGGTAAAAGTGAAAGATGAGAACCCTAGCAAAAAGGGCACCGACAATGCCAACCAGGGGCCACTTTTTTCTTACATATATCTTCT
Organism: Drosophila stalkeri; assembly: GCA_035047405.1. Taxonomy (NCBI): domain Eukaryota; kingdom Metazoa; phylum Arthropoda; class Insecta; order Diptera; family Drosophilidae; genus Drosophila; species Drosophila stalkeri. The sequence continues at coordinate 11,614,565 of JAWNPR010000039.1, forward strand.
GATACTGCTGCTCCTGCTTCGTCTTCTTCTTCTACATCTTCTTCGTCGTTGTCGTGTTCTTCCACAAGGCGAAGGCGTTGTTAAAAATTTTCAAACTGTTTTTGTTCTCGTACCCAAATGTTGATGTCTTCATTTTCAAATATTCCAAAATTTTTCAAGCGGCAAACGCGCTTTGATCACTTGCCATAGATGCAGCTGTATGTGTGTGTCTATGTCTGTGTGTGTGTGTGTGTGTGTGTGTTAAGTGCGCATCTGAGTGAAACATGTGAGAAAAACGGAGCATCAACATTATCTGAATAAACATCATCATCATCATTATCAGGCTCGACCAGAGTCATCGATGGCATCAACAAGTTCTTGATCTAACAAGACCAGCTCATATCATAAATAGTGCGCTTTTCTCACTCTCTCTCTCTCTCTTACTGTCTTTGTCTCTGTCTAGCTAGATTTGTTTAGGAAAATGATAATTAATAACATCGTTAGTCAGTTCAGTTTGGGGCACATTGTGTGAGTGAGCGACGGGCTGCAGTAGCAATTATCATACTCGTATTTTCATCTTATATTTTTCTTCTCTTCTCTCTTCTCTCACTTTTTCCCATTTTCAATAATTGTAAATTATTGTCCGGACTTTGTGTCTGTTTTGGGTTTGTTTGTTGGTAAATCATGTTATTGAAACGATTAGCTGGCAGTTTTATAGGGTGCCAAGCCATAGAGCGAGGGAGTAGGGGGATTTCGGTGTGAACAGTTGCTATAAGTCGAAAATTAGCCTGACAGTTGGTGCCATATGAGCATTAGGTGAAGGCTTAGCTGAGATAGATATTTAAATATATAGCTATGAGTATTTTAAACCCTCGAAATATTAGGGAATATATCGAAAATAAAAGAGAAAATTTCATTGTTGTTATTGCATTTAGCTTATATGGATATCAATCAAGTACGAGTATTGCAATTGGAGCTCGTAATCTGCATAATACTTTTTGAAAAAAGAGCTAAATGGTAGTTGGTAAATCTGAAGATGGAGTTTGCTGTAACTTAACCGTAATATTTTGTAGTGTTAGTCTCAGAATTTAACTGTAAAATGTTGAAATTCAGTTCATTGCGAAACTTCGGAAGCACAACTTTTGCTTAGACACAGTTTATTCTAGTTTTCTCCCTTTCAAACTGTGAAAAATATAGTATTATACGATTTGATATTTTTGGGTCCTTCTGTTCATTTGTGCTCTATACGACTATATTACAATTTTCAAGTCTCCAGCACCTTTCAAAAACCTTCTCTACTATATTATATTTAGCATTTTCTGATTTCTATACCATTAAAAAAAATATATATCAATTTCTCTCTATATAATTTCTTCAGTATTCTTTCAAATTCTTTTTTATTATTTTTTAAATATTTATTTTCCTCATTAATAATCCTCAATAATCAATAATCCAGTTGTTTTTCTTTACCCAAGCCATCTTTGCGCCTTGTAGTCTTAGTTTATTTATTGTTTAGCATATTTGGGGCTTATACACGGCTTAGCGGCAGGGAAGAGTTAAATCGGCTAGCGGGCCCACAGATAAAACCCATATGCCATCCAATATTTTGCATATACAAGCCAAGCTTAGCCAGCGACTTAGCCTATGAAACTTTGTGTACGATTAAAATACACAATAGAAGAAACATGTATGGCTAGAATAGGTTAGTAGAGGATGGCATGGTATAGGATAGGAGAGGATAGGATAGAGTATCTATGGCATGGTAGGGCACATTGTTTGATTGGGTATATTTGGGCCTTGGCTTAAGCAACTGCTTGTTATTGAAATAGTTTGGATGAGCGCATTATATACTTAACACATTTCTGCAATTTGCTCTTGTATGGCTGCTCGGGATTTGCTGAATTGGATTCAAAATGAATCCACTTACCTAAGCCACAGCCAGGACTCGGACTGATTGTCCGACTCAGCCTCAGTCTCATTCTCTGCCTCAGCTTCAGCTTCAGCTTCAGAGTTCGTCTAAGTCGCTAAAGCAGTTTGCGGACTAAGACGGGGTTGCGGCTTGATTGTGTTGATTGTATTGGCTTGTCTCGGGGCTGGGCATTATTGGTCGATAGCTGCCGGGGATTTTGCTTAACTGTATCATAGAGACAGCGTCTTAGCAGCGCATTCGCATTGTGAGGTCGCACTGCAGTAGCACGCGTGCAAACAGTTCTTAACCAGTTTCGAGTTGAGTTGAGTTTGAGAATTGGCTTACTTAAGTGCTCGACATGCAATTTACAAAGATAACAAGCAGAAGCGGCCGAAAAACGGATCTGCCTTACTTTATCTTATTACCCGGGTTAAGTGCAGGGATTACGATGTCGAAAGAGCAGCAGCAGCGGCTCTGCATACAAAAGCCAGTCTCCGGGCTAGTCCAGATGCCCAAGCTGATTACCTTTAGGGTGTCTCCTATTCATCCAGCAGCGCAGCGTGCAACGAGCTGCGTGTGCCGCTTGTTACACTTTTTGTGCATTTAGTCTGTGCCCCAGGATGAGGCAGACGGTGCAGTAACTCATCTCCTGCTTGGTAATCTAAGTCCAGTTTCATTAATGATTCAAGCCCATCGACAAAACTCACTCTCTCTCTCTCTCTCTCTCTCTCTCTCTCTCTCTCTCTCTCTGTCTCTTTCTGTATATCTCTTCTTTTATTTTTTTTGTGTGGCATAAATATTTTATATATATTGTATATAGTTCAGCTAGTTGGGCGCTTTGTTTGCCTTAAGGTTTAACCCAACGCGTTTTGGGTTTAGTCGCTTTGTTTCGCAAGGATTGAGTTCACGAGGTGCTGTATAGAAGAAAATCGTTAAGAGATTAGATAGATAGATCGTTAGATAGGTCTGCGGCTAAAGAAGTTCGTTAGAGATGTCTGAGGAGAGCGAGAAAGAGAAAGAGAGAGAGAGAGAGAGAGAAGGTGTCTAGGTGTTGGCTTATTAGAGGGTTGATGTATAAATAAATGCACGGAATATAAATAGCAATAATCAGTTATTTAGATTAAAGATTGAATTGAAAAACGACCTAAGAAATGGAGCTGAAGAAATGGCAAAAATATTATATTTAACAAACAATTCGTAAATTTTGTTTAAATACTTCAAAACAACATATCTCTAAAAATTAATTGAAATAATAATGTTTTTTATATGAAATATTAAAATGAAATAACAAAAAATAAAAAAATATAAAAACATTTATATATAAATAAAGTTAGTATATAAAATAAAAGTAAATCAGAACTCTCAAGCATCCGTTGAGCATTTATCAAAATTTAAAATAATCGTTTTCCTTCACACTTTGAAAAAAAAATCCCTCAGTGTGCAAGCGTCTATCGTATAACTCATGAAATAAGTCTCTTTGAAAGACTGTAACGCAACGCAAAACTCTCAGGCAGAAACGGTAAAAATAAAAATATTGTAAAGAAATAAATAAAAATGGCAAATGCTAAAAACGCATTATTAAAAAAAAAAAATACATAAAAATAATTAAGATTAAAAAATTTAATTTATAAAATTTGTAATTAAGAAATTAATATTTTTAAAGTATTTATGATAATATATTTTAATAACGTTACATACATAAGTATGTAAAAGTATTTAATGGTGAACAAAAATTATATTAAAATATTTGTGTTAAATGTATAAATTTAATATAAATTAAAATTCAAATAAATAAAAAATTTGTTATTAATATGTAAATAAGATGATTTCGTCTAATTCAATTCCTTTCATGTGTAAGCTTCACTGTGCATGCATTTTGATCTTTGTTGCTTTTCTTATAGAGAGCACCTTCCTTGGGGCATTGCGTGCGACATTTGATTGTTAACTGTTGCAGCTGTAAGAGCATCTGCAAACGTCTGACATCAGAGTTCATATGCCAAGTTGTCATGCACATATTGTATGTTGTCAACCCGACTGAACTCACTTCCGTTCTGGGCTCTGTCAGGGGAAGAGTTGCGCACCCAATCAAGTGCGACGAGCGGGTCCAGTCATCGGAATAAGACAGAAACCTCAAGTGCATTCATTATTCATACTCATTCATAATTTCTTTTAATTGTGCGCGTATTTTTCTTCATTCTTATTCTCTTCTTTTTTTTTTTGTTTGTGCTGATCTAAAGTATTTTTTTACGCTAACAATTGGCCAGCAGCTGGTGCTACTATTCATTCATATAGTACATTTATTTATTGTACTGAATTGGTTCCGTTCCGCGCGAGGTTCACAGTGTCACAGTCAGAGTCAGAGTCCGAGCTCGAGTCCAAGTCCGGGTCCGAGTGCTGATTCTGGATGCATGGCCCCTGATGCTGCCCTCGATGTGTGGCGCGTAAATTAACTTAATTGAAATTCGGGTCAACAGAGAGGCCAAGATAATGAAAGAAAGACTAATTAGAGAGCAACTCTCGTCACTCGCCTAGACCATATAGCAATACCCTCCGCAACCCAATCGAACTACCCACATGCTGGTGGTTTGAGTGCCTCTCTCTCTCTCTCTGTGTATGTGTGTCGTCTACAAATATTTTTCAAATATTTTCATCGCTGGGCAGCAACAATTTCATTCATTATTTGATTAGTATTTGTGCCATGGGTTAACAATTATTTTATTAATAAATATTTGAATGTGTGTTGTGCCCCCATCTGTGGCCGCTCTGACCACCACACATTGCATTCAATTAAAAACACATTTTGTGGTCACTCGCTGTCACACACAGAGAGAGAGAGAGAGAGAGGGGGGGGGGCAGGAGAGGTAGAGGGAGCTCTATATAGGTGACACGCCCGACCAAGACTTGCAAGGCTTCCTCTCATACTTTTGAGCTGCTCTCAGTTCTCAGCTTTCGATCGATAGTCTCGCTCACAATTTAAATACGTAACTCAACTACTTAGTGTCAGTTTGTGGGTCGCCGGCAACGAGTCGAAGACATAAATCATTGATTATAAATTGACATCTGACTACCGTATGCCAATATATCGTATATAGCCTTGAGCTGCACTCGTTTTATAGATTAAACGTGGCATATGATAAATATCTTAAATACTTGTCTATTTTCCTTCTACTATTTGCGATGGTTAAGAAACTTTTCTAGAAAACTGTAGAAAGTATTATATATGAAATGAATTCATCAATAATATTTATCAACTATTTTGTCTAATACAGATATAATAAATATAAAATATAAATATAAAATATATACTTGATAAATATTAATTTTATAAATAAATTTATTTTGTGTGTACCTGACTATAACATATTTATTTGATAAACATTTATTTTATATAATTATTTAAACAATTTCCACTGAGTATTTTAAAAAATTTGTATTTGCTTCGTTTTTTATTTATTTTTTGTTCTACATATTTTTTTTTTAATTTTCCATTTTAATAATTTTAAAATATTCGAAAAAGTCAACATATTTTTAAGGTTTTTTTTATCATTTTTATAAATATTAAATTTTTAAAAAATTTAAAATAATCATTTTATAAATATAGTTTAGCTTGCTCATATTATATCTTTACAAAATCTATTTATTTATTTTATTATTATTATTTTTTTTAACTAAGCAAAACTTTCCTCTTTTAATATTTATTTTATTAATTTTCTTTTTTTTATTCAGTTTACAAATTTGTTTTTTTTTTTATTTTTATTATTTTTAGAAATTTTTGATTTATTTTATTTGTTAATATTTTTCAACATTTCTTACAATTTATTAATTTGAATATTTTCTATACATTTTGAAAAGTGTTCTTTTCTTTAGTAACTTCCTGCTAATTGTTTGTTCACGCTGCTTGTCATCCTTTCAATTGCACTTGGTAACCCCCAACTTCCTTTGGCAGATCTTGCAGATAGAGAGCCCATGTCAGTTGACAGATTTCACACTGATACAGTGGGCGCTCAGCAGGGGCGACCATTGAATGCCAACACATTGGACAAATTAAGCTGGGCCAAAGGCGGCCAGCGTGCTGGACCTCAATTAAATTGATTTGGATCAGCGGCTAGTGGAAACTAAGTGACCGACCGACCGACCGACCGACCGACTGACAGACCAGGCAACTGGCAAAAGGCAACAGACGTCAGCCGCCAGCATAATCAAGTGCGAGTGAATACCCTCTATAAAGAGGCTGAAGTGGTCATGATAAAACTCCTTGACAAAGGTAAGTATTTGCTTATCTAAATTATAGAGTATGAAGCTTGACTCAGATCAAGTGGTATTCATTTTAAAGAAATTACAGGGTAACTGCCCGTCGTTCTATTTACTACTTCTCGCTGCTGTCCGATTATGCAGCAATAAATCCGCAAATGAACCCGCAGCAGCAGCAGCAGCAGCAGTCGCTTCTCAGTTTAAGTTGTGGATACGGTATTGGGAATGGGAAGTGGGAATGGGCTTTGGGTCTGGGCAGTGGGCAGTGGGAAGTGGGCATCGTAATGGGAATCGTGTGCGTGGCCACTGACTTTTAAGCTGAGCTGCAGCCGCAGCACCCTTCTGCTTATTGCTGTTGCGCTTTATTTGTGCTCGTTGTTGCTGTTAATTGTTACGCAGTTCATTAACGCACACAAACAACAACAACAACAACAACAACAACAAATCGTGTTTGCCCCTTTAAGTTGCCACCCTCGCGTGGCACACGCGACCAAATGCCCTGCCCCTTGCCTTTGCCTCTTGTCTCTTGCCCATTTCCCATTTCAATTTCCCTGCGCCAGCAGCAACATCAGCTAACGATGACATCTAAGCGGTTGCCCGTCGACGCTAACGATGTTCGTCATGTTGTTGTTGTTGTTGTCGGTTGTTGTTGGTGTTGGCGCTGCGTGAGTTTTGGCAGTGTTTCTTTTCGTTAAATGCGTGTAAATCAGTTTATAACACATTGTCAACAATTATCAAGTGTTGGGCTAAAAAACCAAAAGAAGGGCTGCGCACAGAGCTGTAAGAGTAGCGGACAGACGAAACGCAGCCGAAGTTTGCGTTTAGAAAATATTGCAGATTTTGTTTCCTTTTTATTTTTGCTTTTTATATAGTGTATTTTTTTTAGTGACGTAGTTGATGAGCTACGTGACTATTTATGAGTTTTTTAGTAGGGTGAAAAATAAAAGAAAGATTATTGGACGAGTTCAATGAAGTCTTGAATTAAAATAAATTGTGAGTTATCTTTTTAGTAAATAACTAACAAATTTATTAACTATATATGTTATATTATCAAATATTATAATATTTTATTGTCTAATATTTAATAATATAATACAATAATTTAATCATCAGTGAACTGGATCTTCTGTAGTTATATATACAATAATTTACAAAAAATTATTTCTCTATTCATTAAACTAATTTGTTGCATTAAAAGTAATTCGCATCAGATATTATTCACTTGTATCTATTAAGCGATTAACTTGATTCCATTAAAAACAAATAGATAAATAAAATTTAGGTATATGAATATAAACTTTGTTAGATTTATGAGAGACGGCATTAAATATTTCATGTTAAAATAGTAATTAATTTTAGTATATGAGGTATACAAATTGTCTAATTTGTAGGGAATAATTTTCATACTCGATTTTAGATATTTAACTAAGTTTTAAATCTATAACTAAACTTCAAAAACTTTCAAGCTTTGTCTTCTTGTTTCATATATTTAACTAAACTTTAAAACTTTAAATTTATTAGATTTATTCAAAAGTCGATCAGATATATACATTTTACTAATATGCTATATTACTTACTTATAACTTATATGATTATCTGTAACTGAGTTTTACAAACTCCAAAACTCAACTATTTTAATTTTATAGCCAAGTCTGAACTTCTTTGTTTTCATTTGATAGCGTATTCAATAGTCGATCAACTATGCATTGTTTGTTTTGCTTACTCTAAGCTCAAATCATGCTGCTGTTGGTGTTAACCACCCGTCGTTAACCATACGCTGTTTCGTACACCCCCTTTAGCCCACACCCTGGCCCGCTGGCCCCTTATCACCCTTGCACACTTGTAGCACACTCGTTTGGCTGTTTATTTGCAAAACGAAGCACACGATAATAACAACAATCACAGAGAAAGAGAGAGGCAGAGCGAGAGGGAGTGGGAAACGGCGAGGTTGGCAATGTCCAAAACTGTCCGTTGTCCTGTGAAAGGAACCCGTTGAGCGGAAAAGCTGTGCTGTGCATGATTTTCACAAAATTTGGCCAATTTGCCTTACCCCAATCGCAACCCCAGCAAAAAGCCAACCTGCCAAAAAGCCAGGGTATATAGCTGCAAAGTAAGTGTAACAGTTAAAGTGGACTGTGATGCGCCTTAAACAAAATCAGATGTCAGGCGGGGACAAAACATAAGGGTTTTAGCCTTAGCCTTAACCTTAGCCCACACAACCCTTAGCCTTTAGCCCTTAACAGTGTTAACTCTTTGCTGGCTTTAATCGAGACAAATCCCGCGCACTGATGTTGGAAAATATTTGCATGGCTAAGCGACGGCGATTAGGCTGAAAAATAGTTCAATGTGCAGCGACGGCGTGGAAGTCCACGAATATCAGATTAATACGCGCTAAGCTAAGTCCAGCCAAATCCAAGCCCACAAGGACATGCTAAATCCTTTGCTTAACTCTTTCGGCACGGCACAAGCGAAGCGAGTCCTGGGCGTGGCTAAGACCAATTTGCAACTCAAATTTTTGGCTACTGTTCAGGCAGCGCTCCGGCCGCTGCATGTAAACAGACAATGTAAACAACGGAAGCCGATGTCCTGTGAGCGCTGCTTAACCCGTTCAACCCGACCAATTCCTTAGCCTGTCTGCCTGCCCGCATCACTGACCCATTACCTGGCCAGTCGATCCGCCCGCCGCTTAGGTAGCCGCCTCTGTTTGCATGCATCGCGTTGATCCGTTGAGCAAACAAGCTAATCCTGCGGTTAAACTGCCATTGAGTTTATCAAAATAAAGCGGGTATCGCCGCTACCCGGAAGGACATCGCGATCCGTGCGGGCGTTGTGGGCGCGGCAACTTTGACCAGCCTCATCGAACGTCGAGCGTCGTATGTCGAACGTCAAACGGGTTGAGACCAAAAGGGTTAACTAAAGGGCCAACTGATGCTCAGGGATTTATTTGCCCCTTTGGGCAAATATCAAAGGTGCGCATCTCTGCGCTAACAAAACGAACAAAACTAAATGCCGTCTATAAATCTGGCTGATTAGTAAAGTACTCTCGCCCCCGTAAATACCCGCTGCCCGATAGCTGCTTCTCGAATGCTCGATGGGCAATTCACAGATGTATGCATATTGATTTATTCATGTTTGATTTGCGGCTCTCGACGGTAGCTGCTTTTTAAACAACTCTTTTATTGACCGTGCCACTGTTTTTATCAATGAAGGTTTTTAGGGAACGATGCGGAAGGAAGCGGCTTAAGCATAGGCTTAGAGTTTCCGGTCTAGCGGTGGGTTTGATCTGAAGCAGATCTATGTTACATATGTTTACTGAAGTAAGTTAAGAATCTTTAAATATATATAGTTAGTTATATATGAATTCAAGTGATGTTATTGGCAGAGGAAAATGTTTAGTTGTTTCCAGATTTTCTTTCTTTTTTCACTATGTTATATTAGCTATATCTTGTATTGAATTTAGAATGTGTGCAAAATTCGCTTATTATAACTGAATATAGAAATTATAATGCAATGTATTATTTTTCTGATTTTCATACTTCATCTCCAATGTAAAGCTTCTAAAAATTAACTGAAAACAATTTTAATAAGTTTCAATATTGTTATAGGCTCATAGGTCACAATAACAACATATTTTACACTATGTTGTAGAATTTCCATTTCAATTAAATTTAATAAATATATTTATATTATTTGATATATTATAGAAAAGCTCAAGAGCTATGGTTAATATAAATTGACTATAGACGATTTAACACTACTTTAGTAAAGTTAAAATCAATAGTCAAGAACCAAGAGCTTTAATAGTGAATTTTAAGATTTAGTACTCTTACTTTAAATATAATCACTAATAAAAAAAATAAAAATTTGCAGTTTCAATTAATAATACAACTGACAAAAAAAAGTAAATAAGTAAAATCTGAAACCGATATACTCTCAATCAGTTCGGTCACACCGTGTGCATAACAAAACTGTTATGCAAGTAACCAAAACAATAAACAACAATAAAACACTAATATGTACACACCCAATTGAAGAACGCGTACGCAGCTGAAGATCCATTGAAATATGTACATATATTGAAGCCAGCAATTAAAATGCCGTTGCGAGCGCCATTTTGTTTTGACCTGCGAGCCCCCATTAAGCTAACAACTGTACATACATATATATGGCGCAAGAGAGGGAGAGGGCCTATGTGTGCTGTGTGTGAGCGCATGCATGTTAAGAGAGTGAGTCAAAAGCTTTGCGCGCATGTCTCCACTCTACACACAAGGCGAACGTCCAATAATTTTTAGCCATGCACATATACATATATATGTGTAGGCACTCTCACACGAACACATACATATAGAAAGCCGACCACATTCCGTTGTGGGATGCGCAAAAACAACAACAGTAAGAGCAAGAGCCAGAGCTACAATCCACACAGTACAACAATTGGCCAACATGGCGTCTGACGTTTTTATTTATGCAATTGTTGTTGTTGTTGTTGCTGTTGCTCCTGCTGCATTTTTTCTATGATATTTATTTAGTTGATTTTTGCGCAGGTAAAACATGTTATACCTTGGCAACTGTTCGTGTCTTGGCTCCAATCAGAGCGCGTTGTCCTCCTTTTGTGTTCCACACTCACATACCTACAGAGCGCAGCTGTGTACACGCCCCCAATAAGCGAAAACAATTATTATGATTACAAAATGATTGCGTTCTTCACTTTGTATTTGTAAATTATTTGTTATTTGTGGCATGCCTCATGCGAATAGCAGCAGCTGCTGCCTTCTAAGAATTAAATGATTGCAGCAAATTGCATTTCGTAGATATTATTTTATGAAAGCTCGATTAAATCGATTTCAATTAAAGTTGTTTGTTGCATTGAAACGTCAATTATTGTGATTTGTATTACGAATATAAATTTCAATTTAATTTATACTTATTTGTCTATAATTTGCATACAAATTTTAACAATTTAAGTTTAGTTGGATGTCTCTGTGTTTTTGCTTGCTCTACTGTTTTATAAATATGCTATAAATTATTCGCAATTTATTTAAGAATTCTTGCAAATTAAAGAGGGCAACAGCTCAAATGTATTGAAAAAAGAAACACAAAAACAACAATAAGCACCGTGTTAGCGTTTATATGTGTGTGAAAGCGAAAAATACATTAAAAGGGACCTTCATAGCAATAACAACAGCAATAACAGCAGTTGGCGTAACTGTAACAAAAGCGACAGCTGCTGCAAAAAGAGCACAGCAAACGAAAGACCTGGCGTATCAAAATGCAACCCACAACCCAAGCGTTGCGCTCCCCAACCCAAGCTAAACGATAAAAACCAAAAACAAAGGTAGTCGGCGGTGTTCGTGTCATGTCAGCACAGCAATTAGCGGCGAATGGTAAAAATCTCTACACACACACGCACATATACTTGCATATAAACGGGCGCACACGAGTACAAGTCAAACGAAGAGCAAGCGCAAGCGAGAGCGCTACTGATGTACACAGAGAGAGCTATAGAGCGAGTGAGAAAGAGAGCGGGCACGACACGAACACAATCCACAGCTGCCATTGGCTGTTGCGACAGTGGGTATAGCAGCAATAGCCGCTAGGCGCAGCAACTGGATTGAGATTTGGGAATTCTTGTTAGTCTACACAAAACGCCACAGCGCAGCAGACGTGTGAACGAACAGAACGTGCTGAACGGTAAATGGTAAACGGCAGACGGTAAACGACCCACGGCGAATGGCAAATGTAATCCAATCGTAAACGAATACGCGCGTGGGAGGAATTCAAATAGTTATTACTGTTGTGATATAAATATAATAGAAGCTTAAGTCTTTAACTTAATAAAATGCAGGGTTAGCAACAAATTGAAAACGAATAAGAAAATAAATTTATAAAAACAACAATAAAATTATTCAACAATCTGTAGTGCAAAATGGTGAAAATCATTGACGAACTCAACGCACATCATCATCATCATCCACATAATCACGCGCAGCACACACATCATCCACAGCCACACGCGCATCCGCTATCGCATTCGCATCCGCATCTCAATACCGTCGGCGCATTGAATCTGAATTTGAATCTGACGCCGGCAACGCTGCTCATGAAAATGGCTCGCACGCCGCATCTGAAGTCAAGTTTCTCCATAAATGCCATTTTGCCAGAGACGGTGGAGCAGGATGAGCAGCGCGAGGAGGAGGAGGAGCAGCAGCGACAACAGGCAGACCAAAAGTTCAACAATAACAACAACAACAACAACAATAACAATAATAACAACAACAATAGCTCCCCGCTGGGCTCAGAGCCAGAGAGCGATGTGGAATCAGATCTGGATGTGACGTCCATGTCGCCAGCGCCGCCCGCTGATGTGGACGAACCCGATGACGAAGATGCAGACGCAGAGGGCGACGGAGATGGCGACGCAGATGGGGAAGAGGATGTGGAATGTGATAACGATGGCGATTCAGAGACCAAATCAACAGATGGCAAACCCATCAAGGACAAGAAGGGCAACGAGAAGCCGCCTTACAGCTACAATGCGCTCATCATGATGGCCATCCGGCAGAGCCAGGAGAAACGTCTGACATTGAATGGCATCTACGAGTACATCATGACCAATCATCCGTATTATCGGGACAACAAGCAGGGCTGGCAGAACTCCATCAGGCACAATCTCAGCCTGAACAAATGCTTTGTGAAGGTGCCGCGACATTACGATGATCCCGGCAAGGGCAACTACTGGATGCTGGATCCCTCAGCGGAGGATGTGTTCATTGGTGGCTCCACCGGCAAGCTGAGACGTCGCACCACCGCCGCCAGTCGCTCGCGGCTGGCCGCCTTCAAGCGTTCGCTGATCGGACCCATGTTTCCCGGTCTGGCGGCGTATCCGCAGTTCGGACAGTTCCTCACATATCCACAGGCGGCGCCCAGCCTGCTGGCCAGCATGTATCAGCGCTACAATCCCTTTGCGCCAAAGAGCCCAGCCGCAGCGGCGGGTCTGCTGCCGCCCGGCCTAGTGGGCCATCCGGGCGGAGCGGCGCCACCGCAACCGCCACCTCCGCCCTTTGTCAGTCCCGCCAGCAGCCAGGAGCTGTACCAGCGACTGCAGTACCAGCAGCTGCTGCATCAGCATGCCGCCGCCGCCGCTCTGGCGGCTCATCAAAGGCAACTCAGCGCAGCGCTGCCCACTGCGCCGGCGCCACAGCCACACATGACACATCTGGGCCAGCCACCTTCATCGCCCAGCCTGCTGCAGCAGCAGCAGCAGCAACAGCTTCTGCAACAGGCGAACGGTGATGCCAACTCCCGTTCTCCGGGACCGGGACCGGGACCAGCTCAGCAACAGCAGCAGCAGCCACGGCTCAAGCCCGTCACAGTTGTCACACGCAACAGCTGAAGCTGCTGCTGGACTGGCGTATAGTGTATAAGTATTCGTTGTACATAAAAATAACAAAAATTAGCCGCGACTGAGGCGCTAGACGCTTGTAAATAGAAAGAGAGAGAGAGAGAGAGAGGAGGTGAAGGAGGGCGAGAGAGAAGTATAAGAAAATAGAAGTGACTTCGGCTAGTCGAAGCTAAAATACCTTTGCAGAGTATAGATAGGTTTATCTAAGGGAACCAGATTAAAGAAATATTGTATATCAATTTCAACAGAAAATATCTTTAGTGTACAATTTCTATATTTCTTCAATTCAGTTTTAATACCCTTTAAAAAAAAATTGTATAAAATCTTAAAATAGTTTATTTGAATTAAAAAGTCTGGTGCTAACAATTAATTATTATTTTTCAAAATCTAGGTTTCCTAATTCAGCTTACATAATACAATTTTAAAAAATTCAGATGCAAAAAATTCTTAATATTTATTTTACAATAATTTTTCATGAATTTCTCATATGAAACAAAAAAAAAAGTTTAATAGATATATTCAGCAGTTTCTATTTGAGACTTTGATCTCTAATGAATACTAATAATAGCTAAAGCCTTGGTCAATTCAGTTTTGATTCTAATACTTTATAACTAAAGTTTTCATTGCTAAAAAGTCTCTAAAACATATTGCTACAATTTATCGATATGCATTTAGATATCTGACAAGAAATAGTTTTTTTTTAATAACGAAATTTTATTCCAACCTAACTTAACTTCCACATCAAATTTCAAATTTTAAGCTTCTCATAGCTCTGGCAAGGGTATTTCAACGATATGAAAAGAACAGCAAGTTCTATTTGTTTCGATAGCGATAACGATAACGATAACGATACTTAAGCGCAGCAGGCATTTGAATTTAAGCACTAATTAATTTATATTATGATTACAATTATTATTAATATGATTATTATTACAATTATTATTATTGTGTACTTTAGAAGGCAGACATTAAATAAAATTGAAATTCTATTGAAATAAAAGAAACGCAAAGAAATTGCAAAAAGAAAATTTAAATTTGAAAATTGTTTTCATTTCGATTCGACTGTACCAAATGGCGATCTAAATTGAACTGCAGTGCGTTAAATTAATCTGTTGTCGCGACAAAAGATGCTGATGGCCAACAGGAAGTCCTTAATAAGTCGCACACACACACACACACACACAGAGAGAGAGAGACGAATCGCGCCGCTAACAGGCACTGCTAAGTGTCAAATCAAATAAAATTTTAGCGCATGTCCCACACACGCCAACAAAATGAGGGGCGAGGAGGCGAGAAGAGAAGAGAGGAGTGGAGCGGAGAGAGGGGTGAGGGAAGAGAGAGTGCGGCGTGTGGAGCGTGCGGAACTCGGCAGCTGATGAAATTGTTTTTACCGACTTGCTAGTCATTATGTTGTTCTCGCTGTTGTTGTTGTTGTTGTTGTTGCTGTTGTGGTTGCACGTCCAATATGTTGTCGGGTGTGTGTGTGTGTGTGTGTGTGTGTGTGTGTGGATGGGAATTGGATTTCGTTAGCGCAGAGAAATGCGGGCCGCGCCACAGACTACGCTACAAGCATAGGCGTTGGCGTTGATCTGTAAAGATGCAGCCAGATGGAATGAAGTGCGTTCAAGACATTTGATAGCGCTCGAATAGTTGAAACAGAGTTAAACATGGGAAATACCAAACGACATACTCTAAAAGAGAGTAAAAGAGAGTAAAGATATATGTATATCATACATAACATACTCTATAATTGCAGATATATGTATGTACACCATATTCTAAGATTTTATATATGACTATAAATTACTTTGTCAATATACATATGTATATATCATATATATATATATATATAGAGTCATCTATAATTTAAATTCGGCTGTAAGAATTTTTTTATTATTATATTTATGATTATTCATTATATTTATTTACTTTACATCATGTATGTACATATTGTATATACTATATCAGCACTACAATCTTCTCTTTTCTGTGTTCTCTCATCTCTCATCTCTCATCTCTCTCTTTCTCTCTCTCTCTCTCCCTCTCTTTCCAGCAGAATGAATAAGTGTGACATTTAAAACAAGCGTCTTCAAGTTTAGAAAGATGTTGCAAGCACAAGTGGCAGCAAGTTGAACGGCTTTCCAATTGCCAAGAGCTACTCCCTGGATAACTCTAGTTAGTTAGCTCTATCAAGGGAGTAGCTTTAATTTATCTCTGCTGGGCAGAGATAAGGGCATAACCCTTACTCTGTTTCATCTACTGGTTTGCTTCTTCTTCGCATGTTCTTCTCAGCTGTCTCATCTCTCAATCTCAGGCACTTGCCCAAATGCATGAATCACGCGCGCTGAGTTGCGCTGCTGTGCGCTCTGTGTTGCAGGTTAATAAACTGCAGAGACTCAAGATTCAATCTGTGATCTGCAGCTTTCTTTGAGGGCGCGGATGCTGCTGGCAACGGGGCGTATGTGGAATATCGCATCCATCTAGTTGACAATTGTCGCCTGACATTTCACAGTTGCACATTTCAATTTAACAAAATCTTAGACAACAATTGGCGACAATGCGACGCCAGTTGCCAGCTTAAACATTCTTTGCATACCCTAAGTTGATGTAAGTTGGGGTATATTGGTTATATTTTTAATGTGAGATATGTGGGAGATATTGTATATACTTAGGCTAAAATACTATGCATTGCTATTTTGAGAATGTATTTATGTAATAAAGGAAAAATTAAAAGTTTTTTTCGATCACCTTTCGATTGTCTATAGAGTAAATATCTCTATATGATGAATAGACAATCGAAAGTTTCAATTATTTATTTAATCAAGATTATTTTAGCTCTTAAGTGTTTTTCTATAGATTTGAAATTGAATGTACATGATTTTAAATATGTATATCAACTAGAAAAGAATAACAAAATTAAAAATTATTTTCTAAATATTTCATGATTTTTTTTTTAATATATATTTTATGTAGAAAAGTACCAGGAAACCAATAATTATTTTATAAATATTTCTTGCAGTATGAACTATAAAGAGAACTGATCAAATTATCACTGTATCAAAGAGTATTTAAGTTTGGCTTTCGAAATTTGGTCTTCTATAATCAAATATTGAAATATTCAATCATTCAGATCTTTAAATCCGAATCAAATAACTTACAAGGTATTTACAAGTCTTGCATGCAACAATTTAGTTGCAATTTATTTACTGTTTCTCAGCTTAAGACTCGAAATCAGAATGAGATTATCCAATTCAGTTAGTTAAGGCCCGCGTTTACATAGAAATATCTCTGCCTATATACTATATACATACTCATACATACATCTAATATATGTTCATCTACAATGCGTCTTATCTTGTTGCTGCATCAGAGCTATGCCTCTGTCTGTTGCTACATTTCTCAATTGAGTTTCGCAGCATCTGTTTTGCCTGCTACTCAATTCCATTCAAGTTGCCAATTATGGAACCATTATTCAATCAAAGTAAATTTATTTGTTTGTCTCATTTCCACGTAAAAACTGATGAGGCTCCGGTCGAGGCACCACCCCCCTGCCACCACTCCATCTAGCTGAAACATTTCTTTCAATTTATTCGCCTTGCGCGACGGATTATGGTCTGTATAAACATTTCGAGTGAATTATCCTTATATATGATGTCACTTCTAGTTGCCTCAATTGCCAGTTAAGCTGAATGCGTTCACATCGCTGACGAAGATCCGCATGTAAGTTCAAGAAACTTTTCTCCCTCTCTCTCTCTCTCACTCTCTCTTACTCTCCCTCTCTCTGTCTCTCTTTTAATGTGTGCTCAGATCTACATAGTTTTGCAGTTGGCGCCAGTTTTTCTGGTTCTCTTGCTGTTATGATTTATAATCAGCTGCTGCCGCTGTAATGAAGATCCATCGTTTGACTGGAAATGGTGTGGAAATGAACTGATTAACTTGCTTTGACTTATGTGGGTTATTCGAACATCAATTTCGTCTTTGCTCGATCATAATTATCTACCGAACTATGTTATGTGTTAAAGCTTTCATTAATTTCTCGTATTATGTTTTCTACCTTGTTATATCAATGAAATGGAATTTTTTGATTGATGATCCAGTGGCGCTGACAGCTTGTTAACATTATATTAGAATATGAATTGGAATCGCTTCAGTTGGACTCTCGACTGCAAAATACTTGTTTCTGATAAGAGAAACAGCTAAATTGATTTAAATGTCAATATTTCCCAATGTTTCCCACGGCCATTTATTTGTTGAGCCATCTATAAAGGTAGTCGAGAGTAACCCCTTGGCGAGTTGTGATCGATTTGAGCACATCGAACGTTTTTAAATAAAATATTTAATTATAATCGAAATCTTTGAATTGAATTGAATGAAATTCTATAGATAGAATGAAATGCTACATAATATTCAAATATAAAATTCTATATATTCAATAATATTTCCATTTGTTGAATCTAAGGCTTAAATAACAAGCTAAGTTAGCAAATAATAAATAATTGTTTGGGAAACTGTGGACTGAGCTATTTGGTAGCTTTAGTTTTGTTTTAATTCGTAAATAATAATAAATAAATAACAAATAATAATAAATAATTTATTGTATTTAAATATTTATTTAATTTATTTTTAATTTTAACAGTTTTTTCATGTAAATATTATCTTGTCTGTTATATTTTTGTAGCTTTAGTTTAACTTTAATTCTTAATTAATTGTATATAAATATCTTTTTATTTATTATCATTTTTAGTAATTTTTCATCAAATTATAGTTACTTTTTTTTTAATTTTTGAAGGTTTATGTTCAAATTAAATTTTAGAAAAATATTGTATATAAATATTTATTTATTTAATTTATTTTAGATTATAATTTTTCCCTAAATTTATTATTTATACAAATTATATTTTTTTTTTAAGAAAGAAAAAAAAGAAATAATAATAAAAAACGTTTAAATATAAATATATAAAAATAGACATCACGAAAAAATCAACTAAAAATTTATAAATATCTTCTGTTTTGTATAGAATGTCTTGGTAAAAATTCAAACTCATGCCTCAAGGCTCTCATGAGCTTGCAGTTTGTGTGTAAATAGATTTTATCTACAGCTCAGCTACTGCAATTAGACACAAAATTGAAAGACAAAAAAGAATAACAAGAAAACAAACCAAACTTGATATGGAATGTTTTTGCTGAAAAAGCTGCACGCTTAACAACCAAGTCACGCCCTCAACAACTGCCACACCCACAGCAAATTGTTCGTCATCATCATCGCCGTCGTCGTCGTCGTCGTCGTTGGTTGCAAGTTTGTGTTGGGGTTTGAACCTTTGGCTTAAAAAACTCGTCATGGAACCACATGAAAAGGCAGCGCCCGTTGCTGTCATGAATTACAATGTTGAAAATCGCTCATTAGGAGCGAAATTTTTGTAAACTGAACGCGATAAAGATCGGTGGACGAACGGACGGCAACCAACCTCTTGCCTCTTCGGCTCATTCTGCCCCCACTTCAATGTAGTCAAAATGGCGCCCCGCTCCCTGTTTGGCCGGCAGACCAATAGCCACAGAGCAAGCGGAACAATGGAGTCGCAAGAGCGTGTGGAAATAATTTGGTTACAATTAAATAACAAAAGAATTTGTTTGGCAACTCTTGTGCGCATTTTGGCCAACAAATGTTGGCATAAGGCTGGCGGGGCGGACAGGTGGCAGCTGGTAACAGCAGCGGCGGCATTACAAAGCCTTTGCCCTCCACCATCCCCCTCCTCGCCCACCATATACCATATCCCGTGACCATTGTCCATTGCCCATTGCCCATTGCCCATTGTCCAGCTGCCGCGCTCCAGATTAAGTTCGCGGCGTTTATAATTAAGCAGCGGTCAGCGGCTTAAAAAATGACTGAAAAACTGTCTGTTTACCATAACAATAAGGGCGCGGCAGGGAAAACACCTTTTCAGTGCAGCTAGCTGCCCCCGCTGATCATGCCCTAGCCCTAGCCCCTCCATCCACCTGCGGATCAGGTGTTAATGTCTGTGTTTATGGCCTAAGTGAATAGCCAGACAGACAGGCCCGAAAAGCGTTGCCGACTTATATGAGGTGTGCAATTATCGTCATTAGTCGACGTCCACGTTCACGTCGTGGCATCCACGTCTACGTCTACCTAAGCGTATGCCCTAGTCTTATACCCCTGCTCCGCAGCACCCCTCCCTGTCCACGTCTCTGTTTCATTGTTCGCTTTAGTTGCGGCTTGTTGTGTATCGATGTGCATGCTATAATTTGAAAAAAATGATTTCTTCATGCCCAGTCACAGTCACAGCCACAGTCACAGTCGCAGTCACAGCGACGCACACGTCACACTCAACTCATAATACATAATCCTCATTATCGCCATGCTGCTCATCATCATCATCATCATCATCATCAATGCTCGACTCGCCTCGGCTCTGTCTCATCCAATTATTACAGTTTAGCCCTGCCACACAAGTCAAACAAAAGCTAACCCCCCACAAGCTCCCCAGTTGAGGCTCCCGCCGCTCCTGCTGGCCGTTGTCTTCGTGTCGTTTATTATTCTCCATTTAATGTTGGAGCTGCTTTTAATTATATTATGTAGATCCATGTTTATGAAATGCAATTACTAATGAGAGATTTGTCATGCACACAGTCAAAAATATATTTAATGATCTAAAATAATGTAATGTTCATTATATAACAATCAGACTATCTTTTCGTATATTTAAATAATTCCAATTTTATTCTTTTAAGTAGATGGCATAGCAAATATGAAAATTTACAAAAAATAATAATCTTTAAACAATCTTTAAAAATGTTAAAGATATAATTATAAAGATGCCTCACAGTTGCATTAGCTTCATTAAAAAACAATTTAGCAATGAAATGCTATAAAATCAAGAAGAATTTTGCAGATTAATTTCTTAAATATATGATTATATTAAATCATTGTGCTTAGTATTGTTTAATCCTCAAAAATACTTTTATAGTCTTATATATTAGAGGTCTTTTATATGCCTCTCTAATAAAATATATGCCCCTCGATTTGCATTATGTATCACATAATTATATAGTAAAATATACTGAAGATGATTCAATATGAAAATTCATAAAAAATAGGCGAAATGGCCATCTGGGCAATCCTGACTTTTCAATAAAATTCATTCAAAAATAAAATAAAATAATTAATTCATTAAATCATAAATTAATAATATATAACATATTCCGATTCATGGCATTCAATTACATAAAATAATTAATTTGATATAAATTAAATTTATTTTTTTTTTTTTTCACTACGATCGATTAAGATTTAAGTTATTATTATATATATTTCGAATCATAGCTCAAGTTAAATCTTTATTCCTTTTCTCATTTAAATGCTCTTTATGATACTAAAATTTAGCTCAAAATTCAAATATTCATTTCAAAATCCCAAAACCGTTTGTAATAAATACTTTTCGAAATTACAATTACAGATATAATTTGGCTTCTCTTAAGTGTAATTAACATAAATTTAGTTTGCTTTCTTGAGCACGTGTTAAATAACAGAAAATATTATATTAAGTAAATTTTAAATACTAAAGATTTGATCTTTTGGCCTGATTACCAGTAAACAAAATCCATTTGTTAGAAATCTCTCTCCTTTGTTTCCCCACAAAGTGCTATATCATTTAACGTATATATTTCAATGAATAGCCTTATAGAGCAGCATCCTTTACCACAAAAAGAAACCCATTAAAGGATAAATCACTCCTCGCTGCCCACAACTGGCCAACAGATTAGGCCAATACCGAAACAAAAAAAAAATGGCAACAAACAAGAGAATTGCAAAATTTTCGAAAATCTTTTTCTTTCACTTTTGGCATTGCCCAATATTATCTAAACATGGCATACAACAAAAGGTCAAAGGATCTGCAACTGGATATTGCTGAAAGCGGCTTAAGATTGTCTTACAGCGGCAGCTGTAGCCAAAGTCCATTGCGAGTAATACGAGCAATAATATTTTCTTAGTTCAAATTGGCTTAAGATTGTAATTTTCTTGTTTCTCATTTGGATTCCCATCTCTTTCTGTTGATTCGTGTGGGGTTGTGTTGCAGTCTGGGAAATGTTTTGGTGGCTTGCAGCACTTGCAGCTGTTTGGTGGCAACAGATTGTAATTTCCTGGGAAAGCTTTTCAAATTGCAAGCCAAAACACTTGAGCACTTAAAAAGGCGCATGAATATGAGCCAGGCCCAGGACTGAGGCCAGGTCTTGCCTTCGTTGCAGGACATCCCTTCCACTTCCTGACTGTGCCCCCGACTCTTGCGGCTTGATGTGTGCGGCAAACAAACTGATTGTTTCAATACGCTGCACGGACGTTTTGTATTGTTGGGAAACAGTCGAAATGGACTCATTGATTCCAATTGACTGATTTCCATTGCAGTTAAGTGTCCGACGCTGCCAAATGCCGCGCGTCCGTCTGTCAAGTCTCGAACGTCGCTGCCTTGTTGACTTTTCTTCGTTTCGTTTGCTTTGGTTTTTTTTTTTCCTGACTGGGCGGCGCTGGCAGCTGAGCCAACGTTGAATCGAGTGTTCTACAATACACTTACACAGGGTATTTGAATTCATTTACGGTAAAGGTAACGCTTTGTATAGAGATATGAGAAGTAGGTAAATTTTGGAGACAGAGTTTTGGTAAAGATGAGATCAAAGAGAATTAGATTTATGGGACTTTATTTTCGATTAAATATCATAAATTTTAGCTGAGATTATTTTATATAAAAGCTATTAAACAAAATGTCATAAAAGTTGCAGACTCAGTGATCTCTGAACAAAACATATATAAAATAAATATTTTGTAATGAAAAACAATGTAAAAACTTTTTAATTTTTTTTTAGATTTATATCAACTTAAAATCTAGATCAATCTATATAGTGTATTATGTTATTCGTCAATGCTTGGCTCTAGTTACTTTTTTTTTTTTTGTCAGCAGCAACTTGGGGGTGACTGCTGACTGCTGGCTGTCGTTTGGGTTGAAGTTTTCGAGTGGCCCGCTAGCTGGCTGGCGAATGTGCCACACAAGTGGCTCACATCAGCGGGGGCAAGAATCGTGGTCGGCTTCCCAAGAAATCGCTGGGCAGAAATACGGCAGTTAGACCAAGTCCAAGTGCAGTCAAAGTTCAAAGTTGCTGACGTACCGCTTCCGTTCAATTGACAATTGAACTTCTGGAAGCTGATGGAGCTGATGTTCAAAATGTTACTGAAGCTGGCCCCAAGTCGTGTACTTAATTTCCCGTTTAAAACGCCATTCATTCAATTAAGCCAATGAATTTGAGGCACGACTCAAGAGAGACAGAAAGAGACAGCTATAGAGCGAGATGGGGCGAGTGGGGAGGATGCTCGACAGATCTTCAAGTTGTCGTTTTCTCCACTTTTACTAATCAGACGCGGGTCAAAATATTTACCACTTGACCCTATTGATTTAATTAAATAGTTGCAAGACATTCAACCATTTGTTGTCGCACAAACCCGAAACTCAATGGAATATGCTAAGAGAGACACAGAAAATAAAAAAAAAAAAAAAAAGAGCGAGCTACACAAATTGTCGCTGTTTCGCGCTGTTCACGATCTTTGGCAAGATCTTCGTCATCGGCTGTCAACACAGATTTCGCTTTGCTGCCCAACTAAAGACGTGTTAATTAACGAGAGTTAACTAATTGTTGTTAGCAAAATATTTTCGTAATTTGATACTAAATTAATGCTACGCTCAACTGGCTCGTTCTGCGCTTTTGTGTCGTACCACTGCCACCACACGCACAGTGGGCCCAGATTAACGCAAAATATAAGCCGATTTTAATTAAGTAAAACAAAGGATGACTAATGAGTGCTTGATAAGAACTTATGCTAATTATAAGCCAAGCTTTTCTTATTGATAATTATTTATAAGAAATTTCGAAAGGCATATTTTGTAGATTTTTGTAATAATATTTATAGGCAAAGAAATTATCTTAATATTAAAAGAAAGTTATTTATTTTTCTGCTTATTATTATTTATTTATTTTTTTTTGATAAGCCACTTTTTATTTAATTTAATTTTTTTGTTTAAGATCAGATGGACTTTTCGGTCATTGCCCAAATAACTTCAGCTCTCTATGCGATTCTCTTTATTAAATATTTGCTTAACTGAAATTTCATATATATATATATATATATATATATTTTTTTTTTTTTTTTTTTTTTTTTTTTAATTTCAAAATTCTTTTTAAATTATTTAAAACAAAAATGTTTAATCATAAAAATTATATATTTCTTAATAATAATAAAAATGATTTTTTTAAAATAATAATAAAGTTAATGTAACAATAAAATATTTTTTCAATTATACAAATAATTAATAATAATGATAATAAAAATACTAATAATAAAACTTACATATACATATATATATATGTAAACATCATCGTCCACGCCCCACTGTGCCTCCAGAGAGCCGCCTCCAATGCCGCCAACAGGCAACGTGGTTGTCAATTTTGTTGTTGCTGCTGCTGCTGTTGTTGCTGTTGCTGTTGGCGCTGCTCATGTCTTGGAACTGGGGAATTGGATACCTGAGTGCTGGCCAATGGCCACAGAAATGTTTGTGTTCGCAATTCGCGCGCGCCTGCCTCGCATGGCCCCAACCACGCGGTCTGTTGTCTGTTGGGGAAAGTGGGTTCCACGAGTTTGGGGCACATGCAAAAGGTGAGGTGTAAAGGAATGGGCAGAGCAGGAATCGGCTGGGCAACGCCTTAAATGTTTTATTGTTTTTAGCGGTTCGCGCAACGACGAGCGCCGCCTGCAGCAGGCATTGATCTCGAACGGAGATTTGCTCAGGACATGAGTTTGGGACATGAGTTCCATAAATCAAATGCATTAAATGTTTAAATATTCATGAGCAACGTGTGAACAACAACGGGCGAGAGGACGACTCGCAAGGAAACGGCATAATGTATTAATTTCATTTATTGCCATATTTATTCACATGAAAAGCTGATTGAGGAGAGCAGAGGGACAGGGACAGGGCCAGGGACTGAGGATGCAACGCGCGCAATTTAACGGCATGGCTGGCAAAACGGGAGCAGACATTGCGACATATAAATGACAAGGACACACCCATATTTAGCACATTTAAACATTTACGCACAATGGCAACTGTGGCCAGGATATACGGTGGTGCTCGGCCCGGTGGTAATGGTGATGGTGATGGTGGTGGTGGTGGTGGTGGTTCATCCTGTGGCACCCTAAATTTCGACAATCACAGCGCGGGTTAAATGAAATGGAGAATGCCATTCCTAATTATGTGTTCCTGCCTGCCCAACTCTCTATCTCACTCGCTCCCTCACTCACACTCTATCTATCTCATTCTGGCTTGAACTGTGGTGCTGCACCCTTCTGTTGTAGCTCGGGCTGTCGTCGCAGCCATTGTTGCCAGCAGCCGCAGGATGAAGGAAATTTCTGTTTCAGTTACTGCCTCGTTTGTTGCATTCGCGCATCCTGCTGTCGCCGTCGCCGTCGCTGCTGCCGTCGCCGCTGCCGTCGAAGGATTCGTTTTGTCCGCCAGCCGCTTTTATTTATTTGTGTTTATAATACAACAAAATCAGCTACGCTTGCACCCTGCCATTGCCCATTACCAATCCCCGTCATGGCCGCTCTCTGCCTCAACATTAAACTGGTTGCCACAGACTCTGCCCCGACCTCTGTACATGCTTCTGCCACTGCCTCTGCCACTGCCACTGCCACTGCCACTGCCTCTGTCACTCTCGCTGCCTGCACCCCAGCCCAGCTCAGCCCAGTCCGGGCTAGCCCAACATCCCAACATTCAGCTTTCAGCTTCGTCTCGCTTGTTCGACTGTTGTTGGTTTTGACTGCAATCGTCGACGTGATGTTTACATTTATGGATTATTGTTTCCGTATGTCCTGGGTCCTTGTTTTACGCCGTCGCACCATCGCCTGCCGCCTCATAAGTTCCGCACAATCATGCTCATCAGCATTTTTTTTTTCCTCTCCATTTTTTGTGATTTGCGTGCCATGCTTCACTTGAGACCACAGCTGCACAGTGGGCCGCAATTGAGAAAGTATTTGTGAATGTTGAAATTTGATGAAATGTATTTAAATGAAATATTTAACTTTAGCCAGGACATTTATTTATTTCTTCAGTACTTCGTGACATGCAATCAGAAAATTTATGAAAAATTTATTTTACTTTATTTATTTTTATATTTATTTATTCTTTACTTATTTATTTATTTATTTGTTGTTATTATTTCTTTTACTTAAATTTGTATACAAGTTTTTTCTACTTTCTACTTTTACTTATAATGGAAAATTCAGTTAAATTTCTGAAAGTCTATTAGGCTATTGAACCCTTCTAAGTGCTTCTCATAATGTTAATATAAGACTGTGCTATACTTCTATTATATACCTATAAGTCCTAATAATATATTCATATAGCATTATAAGATTTGTGGAACGTATTCATTACATTCCACACCTATTTCTACACATTTTTGCACCACTGTGCGTTTGGCAATTGCCAACATCAATGCTGACGACTTCTTCTTGAGCTGCTCTACCTTTTGGCTTTGCGTTTTCCACTTGAATTGCATTTGATTTGCTTGCGACGGCTGCTTCTAAAGTTTTCTTTCATATTCCACACACTTACACACACGCATACAAGCACACTTTTGTTTCATTTGTTGGGGTCGCGCATTGAGATTCAAATAAATAAAATAATATTTGGAATTTCGCACCCTAAACATCGAGGCGAGTGAGCCCTGTTACCCCTACCCCTTGCCTTACCCTTCTCTTTCGCTTAGCCTCTGTCGCGTTAAGCACTGCCAACTGCCTTACCCCGGCATTAGTTCGGCTTTATAACTGTTAAAGAGACGTTGACATTGAGGTAGTTGTTAATATTTCTTTATTTTCGTATTTTTTTATGATTGTTGTTGCTGTTGTGATTCGCTACGACATTACACACATACATACAGTCATGTCTGTGTCTGTGTGTGTGTGTGTGTGTGTGTGGATTTCTATATGACATTCAGGGCCCGCTGCGCTGAGGTCTTAATCTAACCAAAAGTGTAAACCAGCCAACCAACCCCGAGGGGGTTTCTGCTTTCGAGGCATATGCAGTGGTCCCCGAGCAGCGCATATGC
This sequence comes from Drosophila stalkeri, assembly GCA_035047405.1. Classification (NCBI taxonomy): domain Eukaryota; kingdom Metazoa; phylum Arthropoda; class Insecta; order Diptera; family Drosophilidae; genus Drosophila; species Drosophila stalkeri. The sequence continues at coordinate 11,641,273 of JAWNPR010000039.1, forward strand.
TATGTTACGCTAAACCTTCTATTCCCGTCTCTCTTTTGTCTTTCTCTGTCTCTCCATTCATCGTATTACAGGGATTTATATTACGCTCTATTGACTTTTGCCTAGCTGCTGCCAAGTGGCCTTTGGCTAACGAGTGGGCTTAGTTGGGTATTTGGGATTGGGATTGGGATTGGGATTGCGATATGAGTTTGCTATTGGCATTACCTTGCATTCATGTCTCTCTCTCTCTCTCTATTACTCTCTCTGTTTGCCTCTCTCTTTCTATGCATTTTTGGGGTGTTTGCCATAAATGCAGATTAAGACATTAATTTAATTGCCTGACATTGCGAGGTGCGAATTCTGTTTTGCAAAACTTGGCAATAAATGTAGTTTATTTGTTGTTGTTGTTGTTGTTGGCTTGTTGTTTGCGCATTTGATTAGCAGCTCCTGTCACACTGTCAGCCGGGAAAATAGCTGTTGATTTATGTACTGTTAGTAAATGTTGATTTTTCCCATGGCCATCAAGCTGAACTACATTAGCTCATCGCGATTAACAACTCGTTTTCATACTCTCTTTTAAAATCGAGGAGTTTTGAAGAGCTTAATGATGTGGAGAGAGGAGTGTGATGAAGTGTTTAAAGAGAGAAATTCCATAAATATATATATATATATATTTATCTCTCTTTCTCTCTAACTTATTTCCTTATTTATATATCATAAATATACGATGATCTTTTTGTTTATAATTCCACTCTAAATGATTCAAGAATTATGTAAAGGAAACTTTTATATATTTTCGGGAAATTGCTTTAATTTTAATGATTGAGCTCACTTTACGATCGTTATCTTATCGATCATTAAGGGATACGCATAATCAATTAATCCGCTTGACGCTTGATATCGCAAAAAGCGTTGACTCATGCGGCTTTTACGAGCTCTTGAACAGCTTTCTATAGTATCTGTCTTCTCTCTCTTTATCTCTCTTACTCCATCTATCTCTGTATCTCCTTCTTCCTTCTGTCTCTCTCTTTCTTTCTTTGTATATCTTCAAAAAGCGTGCGATATGATTATAAAGAAAGACTCTTGAAAGAGTTCCATTCCTTCCCTATCTCCCTCTCTCTCTCTCTCTATGTCTCCACTTCTTAGAGCTTTGCCATAAATAAATATATCTTAAAGGACTTCTTACATTTCAAAGTATGCTTGTAAAATACTGTAAAAGCAAGCTAATCTGAAGTATTTGCAATCAACCCCGTTTGCCGTGCATCATAAAGAACAATCTCGAATGATCTTGTTTTACCAAAGTTAAGACTAGCTCAAAAGGAATTTATTTTTAGATTGCTGCTATTTATAACTAACACCTTATTCACGACGAAAATCTCCATCTATTTCGCTCTATCTTAACTGCTCTTTAATCAATCTATTTTTAAATCAAGCTTTAGAGATCTCATCTAACAGCTGAACTGCTACCGATTCTTGAGCTGCTTTTCAGCTGCTTTTCACGTATGTGTGTGTGTATTAAGAGTCAACAAATTGAGACATTTGCTTGGCACTTGGCTTAAATGCCAAAATGACTCGTACCTGTTCGCAATATCTCAGTGGCCGGCACTCGGGGATCAGTTAAGTGCCTGGCAACGAAAATATTATCAATAATAATTTTCACATTTTCAACTGCAAATTTCACACAGCAACGTCTCAGCCTGTCTGCAGTTGGCTAAGCAGCCGGATTGGCCAACTGGCCAACTGTTGTCCAAGTGGTTCGCAACTGCAACTGCTTCTCGTAAATCGCGCTGTGAAGCCAACAACAGCAACAGCAACAACAACAACAACAGCAGCAATAGCAACAACAAGATCTGAGCCACAACTGGCAAATGCTTTGGCTGGCTGGGCAAAAAATGTTAATTAACTTTTCAATCCTTAAATAATGAATGATCAACGCATCCGCGGCGACACGCTGAGTTCCTTTTTATCACTGAGCCTCAGCGAGTGTCTCCGTCCCAGCCTGACCGAGCCAACTAAATGAGCTGCCGCCAACAAGGATGACGTTAATATAGAATAACGATATTTGTATGCCCTATAAATGTATATATTTTGTTGATTATTAATATTTATATTTTTATACATATTATAAAAACATAAAAAAAAAATTTGTCTTATATGCTTTGCCTTCTCTATTTTTATTGAAGTTTAATATTTTATATTTATTCTGCAATATCTAATATAATTACATGTAAATACAAACTGTGTCAGAGATATAACTTTATGGATCGTAAGAGTGAGCTAGCTGATAAATTTGATTCATACTAGTTTTTGATAGTACTCACTCTTTCTCTTGATTTTTTCCCTCTTTCTATCTCACACAGCTGTCCTGATATATTCGAGATATAGCAGATTTTGAATAGCATAGTCAGCATATTAATTACTCAATTAGAAATAGCTTCAGGCAATAGAATGAGTGCCATAAAATGAATACATTTACTAATCGTTAAATATTCAGTGTGTTCATTTTGCATGTTTCTATATCGCTCAAAATATGCATAGAAATAACTATTTAAGAGACTGTTGTATACACATGTTAAAATAGAGATAAACACCTATGCTCTATTAAGATAAGGTAAAGATAAAGATAAAGGCGTCTACTATGTAAATGACTTGCGCGAAATTCACATTATTTCCAACACTCAGAAGCAATATTTAAAGCTAACAACTAATATATATTAAATGAAATTAAAGCGATTTTTATATATTAATTGAAAAGCTTTTTATTATTTTTTTTAACAAAAGCCATTTTAAAAAAATATATTTATTAAATACAAAAATTTTTATTTAAATAAAATTAATTAAAATGTTAATATATATTAGTTTTTCAATTTGTAAAAAAAAAATAATAATAATAAAAAATAAATACAAAAAATTTTTATTTATACAAAATTAATTAAAATGTTAAAATAAATTAGTTTTTCAATTTGTAAAAAAAAATCATAATAATAAAAAGAAAAACTAAAAAAAATAATAATAATTTCAATGTGCTTAAAATATTATTAGTTAAGAATACAAAAAATTATATACATATTTTAATATTCTTATACAAGTATACATATATTATCTTTTATTTGCCAGAGCAAATTATTTACAAAAAAATATCTTTAGGCTTTAAGGCTTTATAAATTTGATGAGAAAATTATAGGACCTCTGCTAAGAGTATTAGCAAAAGTGTGTGAGTATTTGTTGCTGTTGTTGTTGTTGTTGCTCTGGTGATCTGCTGATATTGCCTTATATATAATTTATATGCAATACGATAAATTTATGCGCTGTGCGCGCGCATGCGCCTGCAACAGCGACTACCGTCGAAGCTGGATGAGCAAAGAGAAGCAGCAGTAAATGGAGCTGGACGAGCAGAAGGAAGAGCAGAAGGAGTTTTGAATTTGGAGTTCAAGCTGGAGTAGCTGCTGCTGTTGCTGTTGCTGCTGCTGCCATCTAGTTGCCGGCACGAATCGTATTCAAATGCGAAAGGGAACGTCTCTACTATGGCCAAATGTCAGCGGGTGAGCCGAGTGTTTACACGCAAATTTACACTCTCATTTGTTGCCAGCGAAATTGTGTTGTTGCATATCCGCAAATCGGTGGCTGCCGCTGCTGTTGCAAGTTGTCTCGGCCACCGCTTGCCATAAATAAAGTTTTGTATTATGCGCACTCGCATTTGGCAGCGCATCCCACAACAGCAACGCTTGCACCACTTGGCACCGCTTGGCACCACCGCACCACAAGTAGTTTTGGCTACATGGCAATTATCGCTCACTGTGCTGAGAAATTGGTTTTTGCCACTTCGCACTTTCATGATTTTCAATCAAGTTCAATTTTAATTGAAAATATTTTCAAATGCTGCGCAATAAAAGAAAAAATCTTAAAAAAGGGGAAAAAAAAGAAAAACCTAATCATAACTAGAATAAATGATTTGCAACATTGTAAGCTGGCAATGTGCAGCAAGTACTTTACTGCAATTAGAACATGTTTACATATGGAGCAGCTACTGTGGCAAGTACTTGGAGATGGAGAGATGCTTCTGAGAGAAATTTGTTCGAAATGATAATGAAATTAGCTATTAAGCCGAGAATAGGGTATATTATGTTTAATTATTTATTTTAAATGTATGTCTGTAAAAAATACTTCATTAATTTTAATTAAAATAAGAGTGTAATAGGAGTAAGATATGTGATTATAGAGTATATATTAATTAAGTAATATTTATTATTACAGAAATATTCACTGTAAAATATAATTAAATTTTAAAATATTTTTTATGTATAAGAACTACTACAATATACAATATATACATATTTTTTAGCTCTCCAAAGTAAACATAAAATAAATTGTGTTGATCTAAAATTAGCTACACAACTTTTTATGACCTAGAACTTGACTAGAAATTCTCTTTTATCTGTTCTTTATTAACTTGAAATTATGAAATTGAAATTTCTCAATGTATATGTTTTGCATATTTATCTGAACACAACAATTTAATAGCAATTTATAGTTTGTTTTCAGTTGATTAAAATTTCATTTGCATGTGCTTTAATCAGATTCGTTTTAATTGTATAGCACTAATGCTATCTCTCTCTCTCTCTCTAATCTCTAATCTCTCTACTCTCGATATCGCTCTACCTTGAACTAATTTGCATAGTTTTGCCTATAGCAATTAAATAGCTGACCACATTTACCTGGCACGCCTTGCCATATAGCACAATAGGCAATATCATGGCTGTTCTACTAAGTATTTAAGTAGTTCCGGAGTTAGCTGACTCACTCACACTCTCCCCCTCTCTCTATCTTTCTCTTGCTCTTTCTTTTGTCTTTCTCTCTCTTTCTCTCTCGCTCTCTTTGCCAAATAATTGCATAGACGATTATAAAACATAATACGCATTGGGAAACGAAGCCCGGCATTTTTTTGCCCGCTCGTGCTACCCTCTTGGATTGCTAAGCTCTTGGCCCGGTTAGTTGCATAACGTGTATGTAAAATGTATCGAGTTACGATCGTAGCCGATAAGCCGTCAAGCAAATACACATATAATATTTATACGCAAACTTGCTCAAACAACAAATGGACAAACAGACAAATGTGCATTGCGTGTACTGATAAAAGCAATAAAACAAATACTCACGATTAGAGATGAGAGCGTGACACGAATAGACTCGTGAAGAAATGAATTAAAATAAAGAAATGAAATAAATTGGAAATGATAATCGTGTGAGACATATAGACTCGTAAAATGCTGGAGTTAATTAAATGAGAAAAAAAAATACAAATTAGTAAACAAAAAATGTTATGTTAATGTTTGTTTTATATATTTAAAATTTTTAATTTTTTTCGTCCCCTCTAATATTTTGTATATTTATTAGTTTTTATTTTTTTGTTTCATCTCCAATATTTTATATATGTATATTGTATTTGTATTTTTAGTTTTGTGTCAACTATAAAATATTTTGTAAATTATTATTTTGTCATCTCTAATATTTTATATATATTTATAAATTTTATTTTATTTATATGTATTTTTGTGCCATCTCCAATATATTTTGTATGTTAATAAATTTTTATTTTTGATTTTTTTTTTTTTTTTTGTTTGTATCATCTCTAATGCTCCATGCAAAATTTGTATTACAAATGTTATTTTGGTATGTGAATACTGCAAATTTGTAACGATTTTCTAATATTCAACAAACAACCCTCCCCTTTTTGATTAGCACAAACAAAACTGATGTTGTTGCTGCTGTTGTTGTTGTTGTACCTGAACGATATCTGTTGAAAATCAGCACAACAAACACAGCAGCAGCAGCAGCAGCAGCAAAAGCAACAATGAAACTAGAGAAATGTAACAAAATGCGGATTACTTTTGTCTGATTGCCTAGCAAGCGAATACCCTATGCCAGCAGCGACATCATCATCGTCATCGTCATCATCATCATCTAACGTGTCCGAATCGTATACACATTAATGAGAATATTGTTAAATTAGTAGGCTTTGAAATGTGATATGCCCAACCACAGGCAGAGCTAAGCCCGAGGGTCCTGCGTCGCCTGCTTGACTCTTACGAAACGAGCAGCTGTGCCCGAAGGACCAAAGCCGAGCGGACACAAGGGAAGTTGTACATATAAATACATATATGTGAATTTAGACATACATTTCATTCGCACTCGTAATTTTTGTAAATGTCACAAAAATGGGTTATTTCTATAGCTTCCCAATGCGCACACGCTGCCTCCCACTCATCTCTGCTCGTATGTCGCTGGAAGCTTCAGGAACTGCTTCTGGCCTAAAGCTCCCTTAATAGGCTTATGATAAACATGACACTTGACTTTTGTGTGCTGCCCAAATTGCCAGTTGACACTCAATTTGACACATGAGACCCGCAAAATGCCTTGACTAAAGCCGCGTCCTGCAACGGAGCACAATAAATTGTGCCGCATGTGGCACAACCTCAACCTCAAGTGTGCTCCATGGTTACACGGCTCGGCTAATGATGTGTCCCGTTTTGCTTGCTAGCTAGCTGGGCTACAAGGCTTTTGCTTTCGATTACGCTTACGGCTACAATTTCCAGACCAGCCCAGACATATGTATGGCCAGGCATTCGTCATTATGGCACCCAAGCAGCCCAGCCAGCCCAACCGTTGAGTCGGTTAGTTACAATTACAATTGCAACAACGTGTTGCAACCAGAAGGGGATTTGTGTCGAGTTGTCTTAAAGTTTTGCATGAGAAGTGTCTGCGCTTGAGCACACTTCAACTAGTGAGAAGTAATAGAGCGCCCAGACAGGTTGACATATGAATGAAAGTGTTTAGAAATTTCCAAAATAGATATAAATGTGAAGGAAACTTTTTTGTGCATTTGAAAATCTTTAAAGACAAAGCCTTAATAAAAATAATTGTTGATTAAAAGTTAAAATGAGACAATATATTTATAAAATAAAAAAAATAATAATTTAATTTGTATATATAAAATAAAATTTTATAAAATATGTATATTTATATGGTATATATATATATTCTTTTTATTACAAATAAAGTTAAAATTCTGGAAAGCGCAACAACTGGCATCTGGACCTTAATATTTATTATTTATGAAATTTTTCATATTTTGAGCATTTTTAACAAATTAATAATATGTTTATAAAGTAAATCACAAGTGTTCTAATTATATGAGATATTCAATTTATTAAAAAATTGCAAGTGAAAATGTATGACTTAAAAAAAAAATACATATAAATTGGAAATAAATACATATAAATATAAAATAAAGATATATGTAAATATAAAATTAAAAAAAAAAAAAATAAATAAATAAATAATTATAAAATTATATAAAATAAAAACTGTTTGTAATTAAATAATTTGTAATACAAATTACCTTGACATAACATTCATTCCATAACTTATATAATACAATAACCAAACATTTTCGATTATTTACTTCTGCCCTCTCGATTTCTGCCTTCCTTCCCTTTGCATCCTCTATTCAAACCCCTTTTTCAGTAAACCAAACAAATCTTCCCTTTATGGCGAGTATATCATTCGTGTATTATTACTAGTCAGTCCATTGCGTGCATTGTTAAGCATTAAGTCCAATGGAGCTGTCGACACCGTCAACTGAATCGCTGGAAAATCGCTCCAAATAGATCCAAATCGAAGCACTTTGGGCATTGGGCAACGAACTAAGCGGCACCTCATCAACACATCAGCATTATCATCAGCATCGGCAAGGCATAAACTATATGTATATAATTTAGCCCCCCCTCCTCTTCCTCTTCCTCCTCCTTAGCATAATGATAGCAATACTAATAATAATAATAATAATAATAAAATGGGGAACCTTTGGCTTTCTGTGGCATTTAGGTACAAAAATATTTATGATTATGAGAAATACACGGCAGGCATATTATAAAATCTACAACAACTTTTCCGAAATCAAAAGAAAAATCAGGCAAAGCCGACGCACAATAACCGATCCGAGTTTATTTAAATATGTGTCCCAGCTCTCTTAAGTAGCCTACAAACGGTTCGCTCACTCTGTCCGCCGTTTGGTCATATCGACAGGTAGCCCAAATATTTATAGTGTTCAATAATTGAGATACACATTAATGAGTCTGGACCGAGGTCCAGGAGTTGGAGTTGGAAACACAGTTGGAATTGGAGGGATCGGGGTGAGGGTTTGACTTTTTGAGTTTGAGTCAGAATAGTAGTAGCGCCCATTATTTCATATTGAATAGAGCTGACTTTACTCTACTGATAGACTAGATTTAAATTGGGTATTTGAAACTTTGCATGCATTTGGTGACAGCGCTTAAATATAGAATTTTTCATAACTAAAAAAAATTGTAATTCGAATCATGAAAATCTCTACAAGTAAAACACTTTTCTTTAATAGATCTTTACGATACTGATGTACATATATATACATTTATGAGAATTTTATACCAAATAGACCTCTTTTCAGCGATTTCATACAGATAGTTAAAGCAGAGTTTCTCGCTCTTTAGAATTTTACTGTTTAAAGCCCTTTTCAACCCATGACATACTCTCTATCTATCCTTTCTATATCTCTTTTGATTATATTTTACTTTGATCTAGTCTGACTCACTTTTCTGTTCTCTTTTATTCTGACTAGTTAATTTATATATTTAGTGTTTATTTTTTTTAAGAAAAAAAGTAAAGAAATATAGGTATATATAAAATATAGAAATAATAAATCATTTTTAAAGTCTCTTCTCTAGCTGCTCCCTCATTTATAGAGTATATTAGCATCGTTATTCCACTTATATCGGTGTCTCTCATCTTGTTTTCGGTTCGATTTTGGTTGTCTGTTGTTGTCATTGTCATTGTTAATTTAAATAATAATTTTGTTGTATATTTTATATGGACTCAGCTCTTTTTGGCTGGCATTTCTCACTTTGGGCCATAACGTGGGCAGCTGGCCCCACTATATATCTCTCTTTGTATCTTTCGGTTTCTGTATCTGTGTAACTGCAGCGCGGTGTCTTTTGTCGGCTCACAGACGCTTTGATTGCGCTGCAACTTATTAGTTGTTGTTATTTGTTTGACTAGACACAGTCATATATATGGCAGTAGTAGTGCTGGTAGTAGTAGTAGTTGTAGTTGTTGTTGTATCTCAACGAATCCGTTGGGGAAGCATATTATTATAATAATGTTTTCGAATCGCCCTAGGGCGACAGTTGCCAGTTGCCAGTTGGAAGCTGCTGCTGTCTGTGGTGATAATGGGACAAATGTCGAGAGAAGAAATAACCAGGCTTAATCTTCAGTTATCCCCCTCTCTCACTCTCACTCTCTCTCTCTCTGCCCGATGCTCTCTCTCTCTCTCTTTATCTTATTTGTGCCCTTTTCTTTGGCGTTGTCAACATATCTGGCTTATATGTGAGTCAGAATTATGTGACGATCGTTCGCTCTCAGTCGTCGGCCTTTTTGAGGTCCCAGCCAGTGACTGCGGCCTGGCCACATGTTGTTGCAGCTTTAATAAAGACATCAGCCGCGTATAATTATGGATTTGTAGTAGCTGTCCCAGTGCCCAGTGCCCAGTGCCCAGCACTCAGTTCTCCATTCTCAGTTGTAGTCTGAGATTCTGAACCCGGCCACAAATGCAATTCGTTCAGCTTCGTTTTTCAGTGCTTCATAAGTCGTAGATTGGCATTATTGTCATGAGTTCTGGCTCTGGATGTTGTGTCTGGGCCGCTTTCAGCTACCCTCGGCTCCCGGCCCAGTTATCACTTAATTCTATTGCATTCCATTTCCATTTGCAGTTGCCATCGCTTTTGATTTCTTTTCTTCTCTTCTCTCTCGTTTCACTCTCAGTTTGGTAAACCATCCAATGCAAATGAGCTCTATTAAGTTTATATCGAATACATATATAGTTGCCCACTTCGGGCTACTGCGTGACTCTATCGAGAGAACTTGGCTAAGTGCAGTTAGTCTTTAGCTTTTAAAATCTAATAAAAGTTTTGTTTTCGGTTACTGTTATGGCTGACAAAGATTTCCCAATGTGACTTCTTGTTTACTGTTCGAGTGGTTGTGATAAGAAAAGTGAATAAGTGACTTGTTTATGGTAAAAGGAGGCTGGTTTTTATATGGAACTCTAGACTTGACATAATGATAGGAGAAAAAGTTACATTTAGCGGAAAATGTCATAAAAGTCATGGAATAAAAATTAAAGTTTTAACGATAATAAAATATTGGTAGAGCAGCAAATGTTTGAATGAAGATTTAGTTTATGATGAAAAACTTATTATAATTTTTAATTTTATAATGATAAGAGTATAAATTGGTTTAGCTAAAGGCCTAGGCTTAAGGTCTTAGCTGCTTACAATTTATTATTATATTATATATCAAAGTTAATTTAGAGTTAAAAGAAATTTATTAAATTTCAGATTGCATTTTTTGATAATTAAAATATAAGATATACAAAATAAAAAAATATATAATATAAAATTTTAGCTTTCGAATTTTTTTTTTTAACAAAGTTAAAGAAAAAATAAAAATAAAACAAAACATATCTATTTTCAATGGGTTCAGGTATAAAAATTAAGATGTTCAAAGAAGGTAGTTATAAGAAATCATAGCAACGGGAATAGACTTGGAATAATCAGCGGGGAAACAATAATATTTTGTTAATCAAAAAGATACTCACATAGTGATCATAATTTCATAAAAATTTCTATGGCAATTTTCTAGTTTCAGATGCAGAAACTTTAAGGCAGCATTGCAATAGTTTAGCATACTCCAACCGAAATCTAGACATTATAATAAATAATTCATGCACGAATTAACCAACAAGTTGCCTTATATTCCCATTGATCTAAGTGCAGCTTGAAAGCTCGTTCGCCGTTCAATCAGTTTCACATGAGTTTCTCACAAAATTTGTTTACTGAGTCGCTTGTCGTTTGTTCGATCTTCCCATGAATTTGCCATCCAGCTGTTTGGGAACTCGCACTCGACTCTAATAATAATCCCCATGGCCGTTGACAAGCTGCCGTTGATATGGCTGTCATAAATACATAGATAGACGATGGAAGCTGCGTGGCTCTAATCCGGCATCTAATAGCCGACACATAAGCAGCAAACACCTCTTATCTCTGGCTATGGCATGTAGAGGTGACACCCCCGTCGTTGGGTACGACGTGGGGATGGCGGACTGGGGACACAGTTTGTGCAACGATGTTGAAACCGATTCAAATTAACAAATGTGTTTTAATCTCCGACAACAAATTTGAATTGTATTTTGTTGGAATGTGTTCTTTATTTATATACAGACATATACATACATATATTATTTTTGGGCGAAATTCGTTTGGCTCGGAACACCCGCTGCTCGTCAGGTAAGTCTCGGGAATCAGGGACCTGGCAAACAGAGAACTGAAAATTTCCTCCTGTGCGCTGCCCGGTTAAACGCTGACCCGCTAAGCGAGTTGTTGTTGTTGTTGTTGCTGTTGCTGTTGCATTGTTGAACAGGTCGATCGATCTATGACAGATGAGATCATGTTGACTTTGCACAAAAGCAGTTCCAACAGTTCCAACAGCAGCAGTTCAGTCTCTGAGCTGCTGGCTGCTGGCGTTTCGGCGAGTCCTGTTGCTTTCGATGATGTATCGCTTGGCAGTTGGGCCCACTCTCTGGGCACGGTCCTCTGGCAACAAGCATTTGGCCATTTGGCTTCACGCCATGCTGCGCTCCTCGTCAGCTAAACAAATTCATATTCGAAGTGACATTTATGCCATGCTCTACACATTCCAGGCGATATGATTTGACGGACTGTGCAGCTCAAGTCCCGGGCCTTTAGGCAGGCATGCAAATGTTTTACTATCCCTCCACACACACACGCACACGCACACTCATACAATTGCTATTTATTGTTGTTGATTTGCGCCTTATTTGTTGACAGTTTATTTGGCTTATCAATTGCATTGAGCCGTTTTGTTCAGCCTCTTCAGGCAGTTTTTGGGCAGTAAGCCTACTGTTTTCTATTAACAAATTGCACTGAGAGAAATTTTATGCATGATGAAAATGATATATTTTATTGAAAGAAATGAATAAGGCAATAATAAGCATGATAATATTATTAATATATATATATATATTTTTTTTTAAATATATTGTAATATAGATATATATATATTATAAAGAGTCTTGTTGTTTTAGGTCTATAACATTTTATATGTATATAGGCAGATATTAAATTGAAGAGAGATTAAAAAACAAAAACATAATTTTAGTATTACTTAAATATAAGTTTTATTTTTTTTTAAATTTAATTTTTAATTTAATTTCCAGGAATTCATATTAAAAAAAATTATAAAATTTATAAAAATTTATAAAATTAAAAATTATGATATTAATTTGTACCCTGGCTAAATGCAATTTCTCTAAGTGCATTTGCAATTTGCAGTTTTACCAATTGTCAATTCACACACATTATCACACCTATACACCCATACACACACACACACACACACAGATACACGAATGCAATTGCATTCACACACATGCAGCAAATCGAGTTCAAAGTGTGGACATTTCTCGTGCTGTGTTTAGTGGACATTGCCTCTGCTGTTTATTGTTGCTTCCGTAGCAGCAGCAACTACAACAACAACAACAACAACAATACAAGCAAACTGGACCTGGCTCTTCTGGGCCTGGTTCATGTGGCATGTCCAGCTGACATTTTTGTATGTCTCCTTTCATATCAGCAGCTCCGCCTGTTTTCTGCGAGTTGCTTCCAGCTACGTTTCGGATGGTTTGCTCTTTTCTTTTTTTGTATACCCTCTAAATGAGAAAGGAGAGGGTCTATGGTCTGTCTTGTATATTCCCTATTGCTAAAAAATATATGATTTAAATTTTTGCGTTTTATGGACGCAGTCTTGCATATAGTATTACTTGATATGATTTACGTGTTACGTTTATTATTTACGTGATACGTATAGCTTATTGCACATTATAAAACGTAAAAGCCTTTACGTAAGATGCGTAACGTAACATGCATTACATAATACCCCTTAAGCAATACGCACCACTTTACGTAATATACTTTACGTAATAAACTTTACGTAATACATTTTACGTAATACACTTTACGTAATACATTTTACGTAACACACTTTACGTAATACACTTTACGTAATACACTTTACGTAATACACTTTACGTAATACACTTTACGTAATACACTTTACGTAATACACTTTACGTAATACACTTTACATAATACACTTTACGTAATACACTTTACGTAATACAATTTACGTAATACAATTTACGTAATACACTTTACGTAACACACTTTATGTGATACACTTTACGTAATACACTTTACGTAAAACACTTAACGTAATACACCTTACATAATACGCTTTACTTCTCAGTCATATACATACTCAACTTAGGGTATCTCACCGTCTGGCAGTCCTCTTTGACGAGCTCAGACTTGTTTCTTTATTTGCAACTGTGGACTGAGCAATGGGCAATGGGCATTGGGCATTGGCTGTGCAATTGTGGGCCAGTTTGACGTATGCGCATTTCTTGTGTTCTGTTTGTTTTCAAAATCGTGTTGACAGGCCATAGAAGCAGCAGCAGCAGCAGGAGAAACAGTTGCATTCGCCATTGCAGCAGTTACTCTTGCTCTTGCTCTTGCAGTTGCAGTTGCAGCAATCAATCAAACTGGCTGGACGAAAGAAAAAGGCAAACGTTCTCTGTTCCACATAACTGAGATGGGATGGGATGGGATGGGATTATTGTAAAGGCCCCATGGGGAATTTGACAGAGGCGTGCAGTTTTCTTCCTCTGCTTGTTGTTGCTTTTTTTCATTATTATTATTTTTTTTTTTTGGCCACAGTCATCTGGTTTAACCGCATTCGGCGTAATCAATTGTTGCTACCATAATTCCATAGGGGCACGCGTGGCAACAATAGTAATTCTAACGGTTAACAGCTGCCGATGATGTTGTTGCTGTTGTTGTTGTTGCTGTTGCTGTTGCTGTTGTTGGCTTGTGGCTGGTCAAGCGCAGTCCATGAGTGCCCCCAGCCCCACTCAAAGGGCCTCCACAGCGCCATGAGTAATTACAATTTAATACTTAAGTAAGAGAAAAAAAAGACAATTCAGCTGCAGCAACAACAAGTTTAACACACAAAAGTACAACTCATACACTCACACACATTCACACACTCATAGTCATAGTCATACTCAGACTTTATTCATACACTCATTCGAGTATCATTTGGCGCGCCAAGCCGCTTTGATCACAACAACAATGCTTGCCACAACAAAACAACTTCTTTGGCTTTGTGTTGCCCCTTGGCGGAGCTGTTGAGACAGAGATAATGAGAGAGAGAGAGAGAGAGAGAGAGAGAGAGTGAGAAAGAGGGTGGACGGGGGTCTAAGGGTAGGGCAGCAGTTGAAAAGAAATCCATCTTCGCGAGCGTTTCACACTGATCACACCACAAGCCCAATCACTGCATCGATGTGTGTATGTGTGTGTGTGTGTGTGTGTGTGTGTGTGTGTAAGAGAGTCTCTGTATGTGTGTATGTGTTTGTAGCTCCATTTAGTCACACAATGGCCGCCGCCGCAGCAGCCGTCGCTGCTGCTGCTATGGCCAGCCGCACTTATACCCTGTAAGCGTATAACAGCAGAGTTTGATATACATTAACAAAGCAAATGTACATGTGATAGAAATCCTATAGATGAATACTTTACGAATATCGAGTTATGGAAAATCGGTAATCTTTTAGATTATCTTTAATCTATATTAAATTAAATAAAGAAAGAATCTTCATTATTACAACTTATATTTACTGTAAGTAGTTTAAATCTCATATCAAAATTAAATCAGTTTAAATGAAATTTAAATTAAAATTTATTTAAAAATAGGATATTCTATATATAATCTTATAATATGATCAAGCAGCCAGTATTCAAACTATAGGCTACAGGGTATTTCATAATCAATCAATTCCCTAGGCAATACTCATTTGTTGTTTTTGGTAGTAGCCCGCGCCGAGTGGTAAAACATTTCGTACTACTTGAATCATGCATTTGTAAACAAATACGTCCAAGCGGGAGAGTCTCTACCCTCTGCCCCTCTACCCGCCCATTCCGCTTCCAACTCACCAACTGCCGCGCAAACGGCATTTGGTTAACAACTACAATAAGAGCAGATCACAGGCAGAGCAGAGCTGTATTCATATTGTGCCGCAAGTGTGTGGCGTTTCGGGCAGCGTAATGATAATGGATGGCACATACCATGCATACCCAGCACAGTGGGACAAGTGTATGAGAAATTTAAATATTTATGTATGCGAAACGAAACTGAAATTTAAATATTTATATGACTTGAAATTTATTAAGATATATACATTTTAAATATTATTTAAAAATATATACAATTATTATTTCGTTTTTTTAGTGTCTTAATATGTGAATGAACTTAAATATTTTAATGAATTTAAACTAATATTAAGTTGAATTTTATATTTAACTGTCACTATAAACATTTTAAATATTTAAAAATATTATATTATTGTATTATTAATTATTATTAAAAATCTATATAATAAATATTTATTATTTTAGTATTATTCTATACAACTTTCTTGCGATTTTCAAAGTATTTTTAAATTTAATTTTCAATAAAATCAAAACTCAGAATTCTAAGAACCCCAAATATCTTTCACTGCTTTGCCAAATCAACTTCTCTTTTTTTTATTCTCTCATTTTTCTATGTTCTATTGAATTTGCAACCACCAATAAGGAATTTACATTTCCTTCGCCTTCACACCACTGTGCCGCAAGCATAGTTTCCAAGTGCTTTGGCCCAAACAATTCAATAATACAATAACAACAATCATAATAATAACACAAAACACCAACACGCCGCAACAGCGGCCACAATGAGCGAGTATTACAACAACTGAAGAACCAAACAACAAACACGAGAGTTAAAAAGCGCAACCACATCAATACACCCCCACACAGGGGGCAATTGTGGGGCAGGGGCAGTAGATATAAACATACATCATAACGCACCGACAGCGACGACTGACGAACGTCGCGACGTTCAGCCCGAAACGACCTTATTCCACTCACAATCAGTCAAAATTGAAAATTTATTGAATAACTGAAAATACCAAAAATAAGAAAAAAATAAAGAAAAAATTGAAGTCGGGTATATACGACTAGCAGTGAATAATTATGGAATAAGGCAAATAATTTTTTTTTTTTTGAGATCTTGAAGAAATATGTCGTTTTGATAAAATGAATGAATGAGTAGGCGTGGTATGATATTTTTTTTATTTTAATAAATTTGAATTATGAGCTTGCATAGCTACAATTATAGAAAAATTTCATTTTTAAACATCTTATAATATATCAAACAATTATGGAGGTAATATATAAGCAAATTAGAGAAATAGAATAAAGAGTCTATTAGTAATTTATCATTTGGATTCGAGTGATCTAAGCGAAACTTGAACTTGACTACAAATTATTCCAGACATATTCCCAATTTGGCATTCCAAGCTTCAAGTCCTTAATTAAGCCGCATATACTTTCTTCCCTTAAAAAAAAAAACAGAGTATATAAAATAAACTCCAAATGCCTCGCCGTGATCTCGCTCTGCCTATGTCTGTCTGTATGTGTATGTGTGTGTGTGTGTGTGTTTGCGTATCTGTGTTTGTTAAGATCAACAAAGGATTTCTTACCAAAATAGCTCGTGTCAAAAGACTTTGATCCATTAATCAATATGCCGCAGCCGCCGCGTGCGAAGGTTTTGGCCAGGTTGCCCGGTTGCCACGTCTGCCCCCAGCCTCCAGCCCGACTCCCTCCACCCCTCTGCCACGTCACAAGTGTATTTGTTGTAAGTTTGTTTGATGATGAGCCCAGAGACTTTGTGCGGCAGTCGCTCGACAGTTCAGATACAAAAGCCCAGCTGTACTCGAGTATTTACCTTCTTTATATTTTGGATACTTTTTTTCTCTCTCTCTCTCTCTTTGCTTACTGCCCGGTCAAGATCATGATGAGGCTGTTATTTTGTTGTACTCGTATTTTGGCTGCCCGAGTCACGGTACGTATTCACAGTGAGCATGAGTGTGCGTGTGTTGCCCGGTCCCCCATTGGCATCGCCTGACGCCCATTGTTGTCGTAATGCTCGACAAACCATGTGACATGTGTAAGTGATAGCGTTAATGCCACTCTTAAGTAGTAATTACTACTACAATTGGGCCTTAGAGCGGTGTCTTGAGTTGGGTCACTTGCTCTCAAAGAAAACTGTAGAAAAGCTGTTATCTAGGTTAATTACAGCCTGCAATCGCATCGCTTAAGTGGATTACAAATATTTTCAAATGAATTATACAATGGTGAAGAAGAAAAACTAACTGCTACATCAGTATATATATTTATATATATACTGACTCTATATGGATGCTGAAAAACTGAATTGAGTAAAGTATTATTCTAAAATATGATGATCCGAATCGCGATAATCAAATGCTGAAGATGCCGAGATTCTTTTCTTTGAATAGGGCTCATATATGAATATTAATATAATAAATAATAATGCAAAATTAAAGAAAATAGTAAAAAATAAAATAAAATAAAATAAAAAATAAAGAAATAAAAAATAATAAAAAAATATTATAATAAATAAGACAAATTAATAAATATATGCGCAATATAGATAATAATAATATTATAAATAATAAAAAATAAATTTAATAAATATAAAAATAATATAAAAAATATTAATAAATATTACTCAAGTAATCAAACTCTACAATATATTTTTTTTTTTTTCAATTTCAATGTACTTTGGTTCAAGAACACTAAAATTCTAAGTAAAGATATTCTATACCGGCGCTTAGTGGGCAATTCAAGTTGAATGTTATGGTTGTGGTTGTTTTATCTGTTGCTGCTGCTCAGTCAAAATTGAAAACCAAAACAGAGCCAAAACAAAAACCCAATGCCCAAGGTCCGTGTGAAGCAATAATTGCCCCCTAATCTCTGTGAGGCAGAGTTCCTAAGACGAGTCGACGAGCTACGATGCGGCTTTTGTTTTTATCAGCTAAATTAAGCTTTTTATTGTTGTTGTTGTTGTTGTAGTTGCTTTTATTGTTGTCATAATTATTGTTTAGTGGCGCAGGATGCGCTTGTGTCCTGGCCGGATGCCCTTGTTCCTCTTGCCACTCTGCAGCTCTCCCTTCGCTTCGACTTCTTCATCAACTGCTGCCTGCTAAAATACAAATGTTGTACATAAATCGCGCGCACAAACGAATGGCCTCAGCGATTGGGTCTGCGGGATTAAAGAGCAAAAGATATCGAATTACACACCTGACGACGCGGCCGACAACCCAGGCCCAAAATCTGGCAAGGATTGGATGTGGAGTGGAGAGCGGAGAGTGGAGAGCAGACAAAAGCTAAGCCAACGTATTTTATGTTGAACTTTCATTCGACAGATTTTACGTTGCATTGCAGCTCCAGAACACAGCTCCAACATTTGCCAAGTGTCAAAGTCAGCTGGCTGGCTAGCGTGGCCGGCTTGGCTGGAGCTAATAACCACAACGATGCAGTGCATCCAGCTCGGCATACTTTATGGGCATTAAAAATTCAAGTGGCAGCAATTTTTTTTGCCGTTTGGCTACATCAAAAAGGCAAATGCCGCTGCCGTCCGGCTGTGGAGCGGGGCCAACTGGGGGCACCCAATTTAATGTGTCGGCGTGTTTATCGGCTAATGAAGTTGACAACACGCGGATTAGCGCATTTAGTTGCCAACTGCTGCGACTCCAGGCTCCAGTTGTCACGACTACCGAACGCTCGACGGTCGATTCTCGATTCTCGATTCTCGACTCTTGACTCTCCTTTCTCAACTCTCGACACTCAACTCTCGACACCAGCCAGCTTTGGCCAGCTTTTGGCATTAGCACAAACAACATAAGTTAATAACGATAACGATGAATATTATTTTTATGCACAAATTGCGGTACCTGGTCCTGGTCGGAATGGTCCAAAGCCGAGCCTCACTGCAATCATCTGCCTACCTTTTGCACCTCCTCTCTCTCTCTCTCTCTCTCTCTTTGTCTCTCTTTGTCTCTCTTGCCTTTTCTATTTTAGCGGTATTTTAAATAAATAGCTGCTGTGGGAGCTTAGGCCAACTACAAGCAGCATGTGGCTCAGACTTTAGCTCTTAATACCCTGTACACTTAAATAAATTATCCATGAGGCATGATATACATATATGTTATGAAGAATACTATATTAATATATGGAAACCTCGACTTATATTTCTGCTCATATATGTATAATCTATATTATCTATATATATATATCCTCTAAGTCGGTCATATACAATATATATGCTATCAAGTTCATTATAATTATTATAAAATAATATATTATTGGAAAAGTAAGAAAGAGAATCCAAATATATATATAATAATATGAAAACCTCGGCTTACATTTCTACATATATCTATATAATCTATATTATCCATATATCTTCTATATCATCTATTATCTATCTATTATCAATCTACAAAACAATGCCAGGTATATAAACTATCTATCATCCACAGATAAATTTTATAATTATCTTAAATATCATCTATAATCTGTGCTCTCTGATCTATCATATACATATACATCTAATCTAGATCCACAATATCGTCTACCTTATTTTATTAATTTACATAACTTATTATTTCCCATTTATAGGATATCCCATAGTCGATCAATCTTACCTCATTACTTACTTATATTTGCTATTCATGGCAAATGTAAATTGTTGTCGTGTCTTTTATGTTGTTGCCCAGCTCCATTTCGATTGCATCTGGTTTCCATGCGGCCTGTGGTGACATCGCAAGTTATACGATGTGATAAGACAATAAATATTTTTACCATTTACAGTTCAATTATGAATTCGTTTGCCATATAAGCCACATAAATTTGTCATAGCAACGGCTATTGAACCACGTTTCCGAGCAGCGGGAAAGACCCCTAGACGATCGTCAACTGACGAAGGCTGAGGCTAGTTTCTGCTGCTACCCAATACTCGACTAGTTTGATAAGTTGCGCAAGGTCTACAGAGTGTCGATGGAGAATTTCATATAAATAAGTATGTTCTAAATGTTTTGCATTTTTATAATAAATATTGAATTTAATTGTGCAAAAATTAATGTTAATTTGTTTAAATATTAAGACAACATTTTTTTTTAGCCTTAATTAAAATTCAGTTTTTGTATTATTTTGATCAGAATTAATAAGATTCCATGTTTATACTGTTTATAAATTATATATTTAAAATATATAAATATATGGTTAAATAACATGCTTCGCTGAAAACTCTAGATAATTTTATAATCAAATAAATTTAGAATATTTGCATAAACATTGACGTATTAAGAGAGCTTTTAAAAACATATCAAATATGTTGTATTAAATGAATGCAAATTTATTGTATAAAAAATATATATATACAAATTAGTATATATTTATTATATATATATATATTTTTTTTTTTATAAATACGTTTCTTTATACAAAATCCAAATATTTTATTTATTTATATAAACATATTTAATAAATAAACTTTCACCATTGTCAGATATTTCTATAACTCTTTCTCAATAATATACATCAAATATATGTACAAATTATTATATATTATAATAAAATAATTTTTTTCTTTAAATTAATTTTTATTTAATAATTGAGCCCTTCTGAAATATTTCTATATGCCTTTCATAATAATATACATCTAATATTTAGAGACTTGAACCTTTCTTTCTTTTCTTTCAATAATATGCCTCTAATATTCCTCTTCAATAATATATTGATTTCGACTTGAAAGTCGTAAAAGTTCGCATTCCGATTTACACACAGAGGACAGCTGCGAATGACAACGAGTTTTCCACATGTGGAAAAGCTTCGTTTGCTAGCAAATATTTATAATAATTATATACAACAAATTGTGGCGCATCTGGCATATGACAAATGAAATCATTTTGGGAGACATTGGAAGACACCAAAGAGCATGGAAATACGCGCAATTTGTGTACAAACATGCGACAATGAAAGCTAACTTTGTGGAAAACAAATCGTGTGGCTCGAGCCACATTGCATGCCAGACCCAATAATTACCGCCCAGCTCTAATAAAGGATGCGTTAAAGAGGCTACCCAGCAGGTGCGAGGGGGCAGAGAGACTCAGGGTGGGGAGGCAGTTGAACGCGTGCTTCATAATTCATGCTTTTGAAACCTAAAATTAAGTTAAATTGCTCGGGAACCGCACAAGCGGACAAGCCCCACTTGCTGAGGTGCGGTGCGTATTCGGTTGGGTTGTGGTTCGGGTTGGGGGTGTTGAGTGCCATGTAATTTGAGCCAAGTTTTAAATTGTTAACTACCTCGACCGAGCTGTGCGTGTGAATGTGTGTGTAATAGAGCGTCACCAGCGAGCGTCAGCAGCTGCTGCGTTCGCAGGTGCACTTCCTATTCATTGCCTTACTTACATCATTTGTTTGGCCCAGGCAAAGCCCAAGCCCAACCCCAACCCCAACTCCAACTCACAAAAAAATTGAACCCTCAACTAAAATCACAGCCCACTCTCTCTCTCTCTCTCTCTCTCTCTCTCTCTGTGTGTGTCACGTGGCGGCAGTTGCCCTGACATCGATTGGCTTTGGGCGCATCATCTGGCTGCAAATTAATTCCATCTTCTATAACTCAGCACAAAATGCTGTCAAAATATTGAATATCTTTTTATATACATATAGATGGGCATATACATATATATATATATATATATTTGTGCATATATATTTTTGCTAAATTATCAACGTCAAGCAAGCCGTAGAAAAGGTAGAATATTTATTTTTAACACAACGAAGACGATTCAATGCTCTTGCCTAGGTCAATATAATTTACATAAAATTAATTTATTTCAAAATTATATTTTTAGTCATTCATTTAATAATTAATATATTTTATTTTTTTTAAATATTATATAATGACATAATTGTTTTATAATTCACATTATAAATATTTTTTTTTTATTAACTCAAACATAATATGTAATACATATAAAGTATTATACTGAATTTTTTGTAAGCCTTTAAAAATTATTTTTTTAATTACTTATTTAATTTAGAAATAATTTGTAATACAATATAATTTACTTTTAATTCATTGATTTAAAAAATATTTTTTTAACAAGGCAATTTAATATAAATATAATATTTTTGTTTATTTATAGTTTTTTTTTATTTTTATTTTTTTATTTTTTAATGAATTATATAATAAAAGAATGTAATAAATCAATAAAAGTATAGATC
This sequence comes from Drosophila stalkeri, assembly GCA_035047405.1. Lineage (NCBI taxonomy): Eukaryota > Metazoa > Arthropoda > Insecta > Diptera > Drosophilidae > Drosophila > Drosophila stalkeri. The sequence continues at coordinate 11,663,610 of JAWNPR010000039.1, forward strand.
CAACATATTTGTATATTTTTACATTTATTAATATATAATTTTTGTTATAAAGTTTTACAACATTATTTTTAAAACCCAGTTTTCAAGTTGTAATATTCTATTTAGTTTAGCTTAGCAATGAAAAATCAACATGGACAAATCAATATACCCTTTGTAAGAGTATTAGTAAAAATTCGACACGAAATTCGTATTCGCGAATTCGTGAACAGCCGCAGCATCAACTCGGGGACTTAAAAATTTCCGCAGAAGCTAAAGGTAGCCGGAGCTGACAGCCCCTTTGGCAGCAGAACCCGAAGCTCAATACAAGCTCAGGCTCAGGTTCAGATTCAGCTCTATACAAAGAGAGAGTAAGGAAGAGGCCGAGAGAGAGAGAGAGAGAGAGAGAGAGAGAGAGAGAGCTAAATTCATAACGACTATAAATTTCCAATTTTATTTTAGCCGCCGCCGTCACAGTGAAATGGCAGCGAGAGAGCTAAAGCTTATGGGCATTTTTTTTTTTTTAAGATGAGACAGCATGAAAACAAAATAAGCTATAAAATTAATCGTCGACTTAGCTGCCGATTAAGTTTATACGACCATCGTAGATAGCATCCATTTTGTGTGTTGTTTTCGCTGCTTTGCCAACGCAACGCCGAACCATGAATTTTGATGGGGTCCGCCACAAATGGTCAGTCGAATGAGTTTTGGGCGTCTATTGAAATGAATTGGAAATCTCAAACGAATTTGTCACAATTTGTATTCTATGATATAGAAATTTAGGCAGTTGGAGAATAACAATTTTGTTGGTAGATGGCTGAGTGTTTGCTCTACAAAAGGGCTGATGGATTTGCATATTAGTTTGGAGTAATTAAATAAATGATTTAAGTTAATGAAAATAGCAAAGATAAATTTAGTACTTAAATATTGTTTGTTTATGCTGGGATTTTCGATTAATATGCTGCGGAGACTACTTACTTTTATCACTTACCTTATTAAACAAACATTTGAAGCGATAACAAATGAAATTACGATCCATTTATATTACTTTTTCTTTTGAAAATTCTGTTAAATTATAAAAATGTTATAGTATAAAAACTGTAAATAATATTTAGAAACAACTTTAAGAAATTATTTTTTATTTGTTTATTTTAAAGTAATATAATTTATTAAAATTTATAATTATCTATAAAGGTATGCAACATGATTTTTAAAATTTAATTAATTATAAAAATTTTAAATAATATTTTAAAGCAACTTTGCACATATGTTTTATTTATTTATTTTGTTATTGATTCATTTATTATTTAACAATTTATTTGTTTTATTATTTAATAATTTTCATTTAAATTTAATTTATTTTTACTGATTAATTTATTGTTTATTTGTATATATTTCTTTATTTTATATTTATTTTATTTTTTATTCATTTTCATTTCATTTATTTTTTTATTGATAGTAAATGCATTTTTATTAATATTTTATGTTGTTCAATTCATATTTATTTAATTTTATTTATTTATTTACTTTTATCTGAAACTAGAATAGAGGCAATATTGCAGTAACTCATTTCATAGTTAACTATAGAAAATCTTTCCCGATTTATATCAAGCACTCTCGTCGACCTTAATAACATCTGTTTTTCTTTTGCTGAACAATTGAATTAGGTAAAAGATACACCCAGCTTTACACCTTTTGGCACTCATTATTCGAGTGGACATTGTTCGCAAAATGCCGACGTCTTAACCAGCTGAAATGGATCTGATTGAATAGAATGGATATGGGCTCAGGTGAGGGCATTCGCTGATGCAACACGCATGCGATTAGATCGAAAACCATATGAGGCAAACACAAATCAGCCATATAAGCATGTATGTATATATGTATATATCTATATACTCCAAAGAGTGGAGGGAGTGGAAACCCTTTGTAATTGAATAAAAAGTGAGGTAGCTCAGTTTCGTCTTATGCACACCTTGAACACTGTAAACTGAGCTCTAATCAATGTGCGAGCATCAAAATCCTTTTCAAGGCAGCTCAGGTTTATCAAAAAGGTGCCGATAATAGGCAAAAGGCTTGCACACAGCAAGTGGGACAGAGAGAGAGAGAGAGAGAGAGAGAGAGTGAGAGAGAGGGGATAGTTGAGTAAGGAGAGGGTAAAGGACCCAAAGCACACACATGTCATCATTCATTGAATAGACCCAAATTGGTTGGATCTATGCGAAGTGCATTGTGCAAATTAATTGCATTTTCGAATTCGAAATTCGATATTCTTCAGAGAATACCGCCTACACAATTTCGATGTGAAATTCTAAACTTGAGCAGCGAAAGAGACTTGTGGAACGCCTTCGTCTGATAATGAAGCGAGGAATCATAGGAATTAATTTAATTAACAATTATATGGAATAAAATTTAAGATCAAATCTCTTTGTGTAAATTAAATAGAATTTAATGGAAAATAAAAATAAAATATAATAAACAATTTAGTATTTTACAAGTATAATTGTTTATAATATATAAATATAAAAATATTGATTACAATATAATTACATTTAAAAATAAAACATTTCCCAAGAAATTCTATTCTCATTGTTAGCTTCCTTAAAGCTGAATTATTTATCTGTGTTAATTAATAATATTTAATAAACACGCAGCGCGATTATCGCACAAAAAACAAAAAAAGATGAAAAGCAAAAACACCAATCAGAAAATGCGAGTGACTAACTATGAACTGGCCAGAGCCCACACGCAAGCAGGAGAGGAGATTGTGTCAGTGGCTGAGGCTGAGGCTGAGGCTGTGCCTGGGGCACATGTCCATATCTACATCTGCCATCCTGCAGCCACTGCACCGCAAAATGTCTGAGAGACACACACACACAAGCACACACACATTGGAACACGTTAAACAATTTTAGAGATGAAGATAAGTTCATCATCAGCCAAGCGGGCCAGTTGGACGAGCCGTGTCTGGTCTTTGGTCTCGGGTGTTGACGTTTTGTAGGCGGTGCCTCGAGAGCCGTTTAAACGCTCATAATGCCGCCACAACTTATCGACAGATTTATATCGTCTCTCTGTGTATGTGTGTGTGTGTGTGTCTTTATGTGTGTGTTTGCCGCACAGACAGATTCTTGAGGTCTCTGTTGCAGTGCTTTTGAGTTTTGAACAGTTTTGCCGCAGGATCAGCGATAAATCACTTTGTACATCAGAATCAATAAAAAATTAAGAATTTATGAGAAGCAAGTAAATGAACGACTAGCAACTACCCTCTCGAATTATGTAATTAGATTTCCAAATCGATATTTATCGATTTCGTGACGAAATCTTTGCATCGATTTTAAAATATTAATAAATATATTATTATAATTATTAATTATTATTATTAATATTACAATAAAATGTATGGTAGTTCGACTAAATATTTATGTTTAATAATTTAAAGGAAATATACCAATTAAATGATAATAAACATTTTCTTTAAGAACTTTAAAAAATCACAAGGGATTTCAAAAAATATACCCACTTTGAAATAGTTACAGGGTATCCAGAGAAACAAGCAGCAGAAGGTGCTCAAATTGAAATGTTGATGTCTTCATCATGTGAGCGGCGTTTGATCTGAGCATTCGTTACACTCATGTAGGTCGCGGCGCTGGCTACTTTTATGTATGTATGTTGTGTGTGCGTACAGGTAAGCGCAAACATCAAACCTGACTTGATTTACGTGCTTGCAACTGGAAGGAATGGAATGATGGTCCATTAAATTGACATATACTCAACTTAATTGCATTTAACTATAATACTTTAATGTGCTGTTTATTTGCGTGCTGAGAGCTCTCAATAAGTAACTTGATTGGGCGCATCAGAGAATCTGAATTTAAGTGCGCGCCAAAGTATCTACAAGATTGATGTGCAGCACTGGCTGAAGGGTCACACTTTGCGCTGGGCCGCACTGTTTTGATACACTCACTTTAGTATTAAATATTGTTTAGTATTTTTATAGTTTACCCCATTCGGTCACTTAGTTTCAGTTTGTTGTTGTCTTAAGCCTGTCCGGCTTTATTTTTGAAAATAACTAAAAATTTGTATTTTCGATCTAGTAATCTAATTAATAAAACGCAAGCACATTTTCGGTTTGCTTGCTCAACTATACTTACAAAATTACGTGTGCGCGTGTAAATGTAAAAGGTGAGTATGACAAATCACTAAAATAATCACAATACAGCGCCACGCCGGCTGTCTAAAACCAAACAACAACAACAGTAACAAATAGCAGCTACAACAACAACAACAACAGGAAAATATTGCGCGCGCTTTGAGTTTTGCATTTTCAAAAGGCGCGCTAACATAGTCAATTGTTGCGTTATTTGTGTTTTAGTACTCTCTACTTATTTTATTTGGCCAGCGCCCAGCGATCTTGATTCCATTGATACGCGTCTAATTAAATAGTCTATAAACGAGATCAGCGAACGCAGCCGTCGTGGACTCTGCGACGCGTCGGGGCGTCTGTCGATTGATCTTGGTGCTGTGCCATATCGAAAATAGCAGCCATTGACAACGTGCCGCAGCAGCATCACACACGGCATCAGTTAGCTGAAGTAATGTCCCCCATCACATAATGCAAACAAAAGTTTGCAAAGTTTGTGCTAGTCGGATATGTATTTATTTTGGTTTTCCCATTTGCAGTTATCCAAAATTTTCTGTGAAAAACCTATGGCACAGATCGCAACTGATAAAAGGTCAACGCCAACTATGCGTCCACATACGACAGCAGCTAACGTTACATCTGCCACAGCCTCGGCCACAAAGGAGAATACGGCCAGGCATCATGCGTCGCCGACCCGTGGCAAGGGCATCGAAATTTTGGACTTTCATGAATCCTGGCTGGAGGAGGTGGAACTCTACAAGGACAAGCTGGTGATGTGCAAGCAACTGTCGCATCATAATCACCAATCCACACATCCGTCGTCACACCAATCATCGCATCAATCCCACAACTATAGTCCCTTTGGCCCCACCCGGCTGTCCCCGCATATGCGGAGTACGGCTGGTCATTCCTCGCCCGTGGCCAGTGCCAACCAGGCGGCCGCAGCTGCAGCAGCTGTAACGACGACTGCAACGGCAACAACAGCTGCCGCAACCAAACTGATCAAAGGACATATGCAGAAGACATCGCAACTGGCGAATAGGCGATCAAAACTGCCCGATGCATCAAGTGCCTCTGTTGCCACCTCAACGCCCGTCAAGTCAATGCCGCAACGCATCCTGCCGAAGTTGAATTCTGTGCCAGCTCCTGTTGTTGGTGTCCTTCAATCAGAGCCGTACAAGAAAGTTCAGGTGAGTGGCATAAAACCACATATCCATTTTATGTATTATGATCTATGTAATCAACATTTAAATATGTATCTTTCTGTATATCTGTTTTTTTTTTTGTCTTACTTAAAATCCGAAAGATCTATATGCTGTATATCTAACTAGCCAAGCTGCTAAAAATGATCCTTCCCTACATTGCTAACAATAAACTTTGATTCTTTAATTCAAGCTAAATTGTCATACTACATATAATTCTAAATGATCTATATAATATGCATTAGTTCAATCTAATTGATCTATTTAATTTGTTTAACTAGTTTTTAATGTCTGTCTAAGTCTGAAGAGCTTTTATTTCACAATATGTAAAGTATGTCCAAGTAAATGATATTATATATTTCATATGCTGATCATATGTGATCACATCTATGTATCTAAGAAGCCAATAGTTCTCTTTAATAAATCTTGGCCAAGTGATCGGCACAGCTTTCTTAGCAAGTGATCTTTTTGATATAGATTCATAGATCGCAGCAGTTAGACTAATACTTTTAAAAGACATTCATCCACAATATCCTTGATTTATATATATATATATTTGTAAATGTTCGGCTTGCTGAATATATTTTTATCTGTTTTGATCATTCACCATGCTGTCTGTCAACCTCTCCTCTCCCCTGCTCTGTTGCCTGTTTCCTGTTCGTATGTTTCCCGCTTTGCTTTTTCGGCTGCCAAATGCTAACACTCAGATGCTCTTGAAGCGTGCTCGAGAGGATGCGCTTGCCAAGAATGCAACGAACAGCAATGCCAATAGTAACAGCTGCAAGCGCTCCAATACCACGGCCTGCCCAAGTCCACCTCGGGGAGGATTGGCCCATAGCTCGAGTGCTACGACAATTAAGGCAGCCAGCAAAATTGTTGTGAACACGTTCCATGGCAGCAGCATGCTGAATGGACAACAGCATGACGAGAAGAGCAAAATACTTACCCAGAACGGTCTCACCAAATCAGCTGCCTCGGCACTGGAGACGTCGCTCTATGCATCGCTCTATGCGCAGCCATCACAGATGCCATTCCAATGCCTGAACTCACGGATAGCATCCGGTGAGCATTCGGGTAACTACATGGGCGTCTCCTTGAACAAATGCGTTAGCATCAACCATGAAGGACGGCAAAATGATGATGATCCCTGTGGTGGTAAGAATGATATATCTATATATCCTGTTAATATATATATTATAATTGAATATGTAATTTGCAGCAATTGACGAAATCACCAGCTATGATGATTCGGATTCGGATGAGGACTATGTGGGCACACCGTTTTATCTGGAGGACGATAACGATGAGACTAGCCAGAGTCGTCACATTCGATTAAAACTGGACAAGGGACCATCCAAGACATCGGTGGCAACCACAACCACCACAGACTCCGAAGTATCTGTATATTTCAAGCCGGATGCCATATTATCGCCAAGTCTATTTCCCAATGTGCCACCCTATTTAAATTTCACATCGCATGCCGATAAGGGTCCACCCATGCCGGCGGCACTCCATCGTGTGCTTAAATGGAAGCTCAGTCCGGTCATGCCAAAGATTGTGAAGCGCGTGGTACTAAATTCTGGATTTCGCATTATCAAAAGTGAGTAGAGCCGCTAGATAGTGAGGGAATGATGATTAATTGCCTATGTAATCTGATTTAGATACCACAGACTGGATGGCTGTGTGGGAGAAGCATATGAAGAGTCCAGGTTTTCGTACGATACGTTCGCATCAGAAATATAACCATATGCCCGGCTCATTTCGTATTGGTCGTAAGGATACAATGTGGCGCAGCATTGCAAACAATATGAAGAAATTCGGTAAAAAGGAATTTGGAATCATGCAAAAGTAAGTGTGCATAAAGAAGTGTAATAAATCGACTAAGACAAATGCAACATTTCGACAGATCGTATATAATGCCTGATGATCTAGAACATCTGCGGCAAGTGTGGCCAAAGAACGCTTCAAAGCTGACCAAATGGATTGTGAAACCACCGGCGAGTGCGCGCGGCACTGGCATACGCATTGTGAACAAGTGGAGTCAATTCCCCAAGGATCGTCCGTTGGTGGTGCAGAAATATATCGAACGGCCGCTGCTAATCAATGACAATAAATTTGATATGCGACTGTATGTGGTGCTGACCTCCATTAATCCGCTGCGCATCTATATGTTCAAGGATGGCTTAGCGAGATTCGCCTCGGTCAAGTACAGTTCGGAGCTGGGCAATCTGGATGAGCGTTGCATGCACCTGACGAACTACAGTATAAATAAGTTTTCACAAAATTATACTAAGAACGAGGATTTCAATGCGTGTCAGGGACACAAGTGGACGCTGCAGTCTCTGTGGTCCTGCCTGGAAAATCGTGGTGTCAATACGAAACGCTTGTGGGCAACGCTACGTAATCTGGTAATCCGTGGCATAGTCAGCGGCGAATCGGGCTTGAATCGTATGTATCGGCAAAATGTAAATTTCCGTTACAATTGTTATGAGCTGTTCGGATTCGATGTATTACTGGATGAGAATTTGGTGCCCTGGCTGCTCGAGATTAACATATCGCCATCGCTGCACTCGGAGCTGCCGCTCGATTTGCATGTGAAGGGCCCGTTGATCCAGGCTGTATTGAATACGGCGCTATATCAGGTGCCGCCCAAGCTGAATGAACGCCAGCAGCAGGAGATACTGGAGGAGCTGCAAATGCAGGGACCACTGGTCCATGACAAACGAATCTTTACCACCTGCCTAACAGCCGAAGAGGTGCGTAAGCATAATCATTTCACTAGTCGTGCCATTGAGTTCCGTGAGGAATATGTGGATACCATATTGGACAATCTGCTGCCAGACGATGTTCGCTGCCTAATTGTAGCCGAGGACGAGCTGGCACGGTGTAAGCCACTGGAGCGCGTCTTCCCAACGCTGGGCACACACGTCTTTCTACCTTACTTCGAGAATGCGCGCTACTATAACCGCTTACTAGACGCCTGGGAGACCAAGTACGCCAAGAATCGTGAACAGGGTATTGCATTATTGTCGCGCTTCTGCAAAGATAAATATCATTTGCAGGTCTCCGAAGCAGCCATGGAGAAGGTAAATGTCGCGATTGCCATGGAATTAATTCAACTTAATAATTTATTTTTTATTGTTGCTTTTTAGGAACCAAATGTAGCTCTCACTGAGATCGATATGTTGCATGTGAAAAAGGATGAAATTCTGGATAACCCGACTAATTTACCGCTCATTAAGGCAGCTGAAAGTAGTCATGCAGCCTTGCAAGCAGCCCTTGGCGGCTACAAAGCGACCGCACATCATTGACAAGGGAAGACTGACCATAAATTCAATCAGCGAATCTGCGCCCCAATCCATTGTCTATTTGTTATTTCGTATAGGTGCACATGAAAACAGTAATCATATTAACTCCAGTCTTTTAAACTCCCGTTGAATTCTACAAAATTAAAGTTAAATCTTCACTGGTTAATATATTTTCTACACAACACAAAACATAATTCGTATCTTTTTTTTTGTACTTTAAATTTGAGTTTAACTGCAGCTTAACGAACTCTGAAAGCTATCGTTATCTATTATCGAGTTAGAGTATCGAATTTAGAATTGGTGAATTTAAGTTGTTAAAGATAAGGAAATATGTTTGAAATTTATAGCCTATATGTATAATTTATACTCAAATTTAATAATAAATATAAATTATGAGCTCGCAAACGTTTGTATATTGTGTTTTCTGATGCAGTGAATTAAAATTAAATAAATATACACTTTTGCAGTAAAGTTAACAGAGATTTTATTATTTATTATTTATTATTATTATTATTACTTACAGAATATTTTTCAAAAAGAATTTTTCGAATATTAAATTTAAGAAAAATATGAACATTTATAAAAAGAACGATTTTTATATTCATTTTGAAGATGCTATTCCGAGAAGAACTTATCGATACATCGCCTAATATCATAACACACGCACGCGACGGACCCATCGATGCATGGCCATTGGAAGAAGATGCGACAACTCTAAATTATCGGCAAGGCAAACAATGAATGCACGACGTACGACGAATGCTCGTTCTAGAACGAAAACGCAAAATTGTTATTAAAAATTGAGCAAGCGTTTAGTTACGCGAAATCGCCCGGTCACCAATACAAATGCAAGTGCAAGTGAACGACAAACACCAGCAACAAATTGCGCGTGAGTTTTAGATAGCTTCCTGAGTAGCGTCACGTAGACGGCAAGCTACTTGCAAATCGATATTCACACTAACTCATATACACAATATACACACGCACACAAACACACACACCAACACGAACACCCACCAGTACAAACAGTATGGAAGACACATTAGAAGGCGGCGGCGCTGATGGCGAAAATAATATTTTGCCGCTACCCGCCATGTGCCAGGAGACCGCTCGCGCCACAACAAGCGTCGCAGAAGTAGACGAGACAGCGGTAAGTGTAGAATTGTGTTGATAGAGACATCGTTGAGTATAACGATGTGATATATCGTAATTTTGCGCCTAATACTTTTCTTATCCATTCCACCTTTAAACACACACATACACATATTGTACATATTGTATGTATATATACACACACACAGACATTGATAAGCAGCGACACAGCAGTTGCTGCGGCGTCATCGACAATAGCAAACAACGACAACAAAAAGTCGCAATTGGAGAACGAAGAAGGGGCCATAATGAGCGCAGAGCACCACCACATGAGCAACAACAACAATAACAACAACAACGAGAACAGTGCTAAAACTAAACAACAAAAAGAGCAGCTGTCGGGCGATGGCAATGCAAATACCACAACAACAACAACAACAGCAGCAGCAAAAACAACATCAACTACCGCAGTAGCAACAACAAATAAAACAACAACGAACTGTGTCAAAGTGACGGCAGCAGCGACGCCGGCAGCGACAGCCGCCGAATCGGATAGCAACAAAACGGGTAAAGGCAGAGCTGCCAAGAGCTTTTCTTTCGCACTCCCTCACTACCCTTACTGATCCACTCTTTTTTTCTGTTCTTCTAGCTGAGCGCAATCATAAGAAGAAGAAAAAAGATAAGGAACGTGAACGAGATGAAGATAAGCGACACACAGCCAGCAGCAGCAACAGCAGCGGCACCGGCAGCACCTCCAAGGATCGTGAGAGCCAAATCCTAAAGAGCAACAGCGGAAGCAGCAGCAGCAGCAACAGCAAATCCTACTCAAATCGACACAACAGCGACTACAAGTCTAGTTCCAGTTCCTCCTCCAGTGCCTCGCGCAGCAAAGACAAGAAGCAACACAAAAGCGATCGGGACAGAGACCGGGATCGTGAGAGGGAGAAGGTAAATAGAATGCAATTAGAATTATGGAATTCATGACGAAACTTTAGGTAGACATGAACTAAAACAAGTCAACTATTGGTTGATTAAACTCTTAGCATTTAGACATAGCAAGAAAGCAGTTACTTCAAATCAACCACAACTGTTTGTTTATACAGCATATAATAATAACAATTCCTATCAACAGATACCCTCTTCATCGTCAAGTTGCTCATCGAACTCGCATTCGGATCGTCGTCGCAGCTCGGATAGCAGCCGCAGCAGCAGCAACAACAGTTCAAGCAAGTTTGTGGTCATTAAAGAGGAGAAGGAGCGCGAAGTGGATCAGGAGAAAAAATTAGTTGTGGTAGCTAGCATAATGGAGCCACAAATCAAAATAGAGGAGCCGCAGAAAGAGTCGGGCGCTTTGACGGTACTTAATCACAGTAAAACTATCAAAATGGAAAACGAAATCAAAAAGGAATCAGTGGAAACGAAGCCATTGCTAAATGGCGATGTGATCAAACAATTGAAGACACGCGATGAGGTCACGCGACAGTTGAGCTTTAGCGCCGATGGAGGCAAGCCCAAGGAGAACAATTGCAACAGCAGCAACAGCAATTCTGCGTCATCAGCTTTAATGCCATCGCCGGCTCCAAAAACAACCAACAATAACAACAGCAGCAACAGTGGCAGCAGCAACAGCGGCAGCAACAGCGTCAATCATCATTCCTCCTCGAACTGTAGCGCGCGTAAATCTTCTTCCTCTTCGTCCAGTAATTCATCAAGCAGTCATCACAAGACTTCATCTTCCTCGTCATCATCGTCGTCATCACGGCATTCGTCATCCTTCTCGTCTCGGGACTGCTCCAAGTGTTATAAACGCTCCAAGATTCGTCGCAGCAGCGTGGGCGTTCAATGCATACAGCACGCCCCCGCTGCTGGCGCCTGGCAAACGAATTGCTTGCCCACGCCGACAGGCAATCGCAAAGCGCCCGCCGGTCTGGAAAATCTCAAATATGGTCATTACTTTCAAGTGGAACAGTATCCAAATGGCGGTGCATCGGTGGTGCATCTCTATCAGCATGAAATCGATGCACTACCGCCGGATGAAATGGAACAGCTGGTGGATGAGTTTTTCAGCGTATGCTTTGCCGAGGACGAGCAAGGCTACGCACACCATGTGATGGGCATTGTACACGATGCCGCTCGCTATATACCCGATCTACTGGAGCATATGGCTGAGAATTATTCAACGTTAACGGTAAAGGCAGGCGTACTTGGCCGCAACTCCGACATTGAGACGTGCACTATGGCCCAGTACAATGAACAGGTGAGTGCGACATTGGTCAGACTCCATTAATAGGCACCTAAATTAATTATCCATCTATCTGTTGCAGGTGGTGCGCAACTATTGCCAGGGCACATTTCGCTATGGACCACTGCATCAGATCTCATTAGTGGGCAAAGTGCACGAGGAGGTGGGCGGATATTTTCCGGATCTGCTGGGACGCATCGAACAGAATCCCTTTCTGCGCAAGGTAACTACTCTAAATAAAACTAAATTATAATTAATTAATGCATATATTATATATTTTAGACAATGCCGTGGGGTGTGAATTCCATACTGCAAACGGATCCACGTCAATCAAACGATGGACCCATTTTATGGATTCGGGCAGGCGAACAGCTGGTGCCCACGGCGGAACTGAATAGTAAGACGCCTCTCAAGCGACAGCGGTAAGCTTTTACATTAATTTAACAATTTTAATTTTTATATGAACTTTTATTAACTTTACTAACCCAACTAAAATCTGATATTATTTCCTCTTGTATGTGTTGTCTTCTTTTGTAATCATGATTAAAATAAATATTACTATATATAATAAGATTCTGTTTATACTTAGTTTTAATTTATTTTATAGTAACAAAATTCTTTTCTTTTCTTAACATACAATTTAAATTAAATATGAATATTAGTATTATCAGTGTCACTATTTCGGCTTAGGTTTTATATTGAAGTTTAATTGATTATTGATTATTGATTATTATTATAACTAATAATTTATATTTCGTCTTATAGCACGCGAATTAATGAGCTACGCAATTTGCAGTATCTGCCGCGTTTATCGGAGGCACGCGAAACCATGATTGAGGATCGAACTAAGGCTCACGCGGATCATGTCGGTCATGGCCACGAACGCATCACTACCGCCGCAGTTGGTGAGCTCTATATAAAACATTTTTTTCCTCTTTTTTTTTTTTTTACTCTATGACTGTTCTATTCCATACTGCATTTTTCTCAAGTTTCATGTTCATCTTTTCCTAAATGTTTCCTTCTTCTACAGTTCTAATTTAATCTCAATTTACCATTATTTTTTCAGGTATTCTCAAGGCTGTGCACTGTGGACAATCTTATAGCCAGAATCGCATCACCAAAGATGTGGTTGCCTTTGCCGCTCAGGACTTTAATACGCTGGTAGGGATGCTGCAATTGGATCTCCACGAACCACCCATATCGCAGTGTGTGCAGTGGATCGAGGATGCCAAATTGAACCAGCTACGTCGTGATGGCATTCGCTATGCACGCATTCAGCTCTGTGACAATGATATCTACTTTTTGCCACGCAACATTATACACCAGTTCCGTACCGTGACGGCTGTGACAAGCATAGGTAGATGGTCTTTAATTAATGAACTAGTTTCGCATTCAATTAATTCCCTTTTCTGTTGTAGCTTGGCATCTGCGTTTGCGTCAGTATTATCCTGGCCAGGAGGTAATCAATGAGCAGAACAATCCCGTGCTGGCCGAGACGCCGCATTATAAGGAGAAACAAACCATATTGCCCCATCCCATTGGTCACGATGAGTCTGGCAAGAAGACGCCTTCGAAGCGCACGCACGATGGTAAGGCCAAACGTAAGGCGATAGACTTGGATGGCAAGGAGCGTCGGTCCAGCGAAAGCAGTCAAGATGATCATGTCTCGTCTGCAAGTGCTTCGCCCACGCGGCAGACTAACAACAACAACAATAACAATAACAATAATAGCAGCAGTAGCAGCAACAGCACACCCAAAAAGAAGGTGAGCAAAGATGACTCCAAGATAGATATGCGTAAAATGGTGCTGGAGCATACACTGACCAAAGCTGCAGCCTCCACGCTGGAGAAGGATCGCAAGTCATGCAGCAAGGATCGAGACAAGCCCAATCGTGATAAAGACAAAGAGAAGGATAAAGATAAGGAGAAGGAGAAGGATAAGGCACGCAGCAAAAAGGTGGAGCATAAACCAGAGCTAGCATCGTCTTCAGCAACGCCAGCCAAAGTGCCGCGACTAGAAAACGAGGCAGACGTATCGATTGGGGCAAGTGGTGCGTCTGTTGCCGCTCCCAGTCCAGCCCTCCCAGTACATGCTAACCCAACCCCAACGCCTGCCTTGCTGCCGGCTCTGCCGCTGCTGCCTCTTGTGCCTCAGACGCCGTTCATGCATCGCGAAGCTTATGTAAATAGTTTGAATCAAAAGGAGCCTGAAATCAAAATACAGCTCAAAATGGTATCCGATGAGCCTACTACAACGACAACGACCAGCGTCAGCAAACCTGAAATACCGAATTGCGTGACGCCAGCTTCTCCAGCGCCTAACCCAGTCGAGGATGTGGGCAGTGAGCTCATTGTGGAGAGCACGCCCCAGCTGGTGGTGGATCACGAGGAGGAGGTGACTGAAATCAGTGCGGAAATAATTCCATTGGAAATGCCAGCAGCGCCAGCTTCGACAGTCACATCTGCACCTTCAGCCACAGCCACAGCCACACCCAAACCCACACCCACGGCCGCACCTCAGCCGCCGTCCACATTGCCAGTTATGCGTCTTACGCAGCCACCAGTGCCCACGACCTCAGTCGGAGCAGCACCAGCACAAGTTGTTAAAGTGATGTTGCCCGCTGCATCGTTGACGCCGATAGTAGGTCGCCTATCGACGGTGGTGTTAACACCACCTTTGCCTCCCATGCCATTGCCACCACCTCCACCGCCGCCACCACCACCAGCCAAACGCCAAATCAGCCAGAAGACAACAACTGCAACCAGCAACAGCAGCAACAGCAGCAACAACAGCAACAACAGCAACAGCACCACCCACACACCCACCACCACGACCACTTACAAAACGTTCACATTGCCCTCGCACAAGATCATATTGGCCGGCAGCAGAGGTTCAGCCAAAACCAAAAGCGTGTCGCCCGTCGATCTGCTCGGCTCCATAATGGCCAGCATGGACAATAAGCCCAGTATCACAAATTCCACAAGCTCAAGCAGCGGTTCCACAGCAGCAGCATTAGCGGCTGCAGCATCACCAGCAGGCGCCACAGCTGCTGCCAGTAGCACGGCAAGCACGACGAAGCCTTCACTATCTTCCTGTGCCAACTCCAATAACAGCTACTGAGAGTACGTTGCCCGTTGCCCAGAGGCTTCTACAGGCGATGCGTTCCACAGCATCGCCAACATAATTTTTGCAGCTATATAACGAAGAAGATATTGTTGGAAATTGTTTTTTTTTTTTTTTATTTAATTGTTTCGATTAGGCCACGTTTTTGGCGTCTAACGCAAGCGCGAGCTTTAAAAGTTGGCCCGAATATCGTTGTATATAGCAAAACTGGGGCTAAGGTTCGTTCGTTTGTATAAATCGAACAACTTGCCCGCATATATTATTATATTTGGTAACTGTAGTTAATTAAGCTCAAAAAATGCTAAAAATACTTTTTAGACATGTAGATTTTTAATTTATTATCGCAGGCACTTTAAGGTACACACACATACACATTGGCAAAAGTTAGAGAAACTTTGATATATATTCTTGAATAAGCAGATACATATGTATATTATATATATTTCTATATATATATATATATATATATATATATATATATAGATTTGTATATTAGCATAGGTTGCGCGCACATTGGCCGTGTATTTTTTACAAGTCAAATGAAAGTGCAAAAAGCGCCCAAGTTGTTTTAAAAAATTTGTGTTTTTCCTAACAACATTTTTGAAACGTGTTTTGCAAGCACACCCACACACACAAACACATGTACATATATATATGTCGATAATTATGATATATATATATATACACTATTATATATATAACACACATATAAATGTAGTTTTTAAAACCAATGCACGTTGAAGAAACAATAAAGATTCGGATCGTACAAAATACAAAATAAAATGTTTTTATAGTATAATATGTTTAATAGAAAAAATTGTGATGATCTATCAGAGAAGCAATAACAGTTATATATGGGATATACAAATTCTTAATCTATCTATATCATTGGGCTTGATCCCTTTAAATCCACATATTACATATTTTAAGATAACGAGTATAAAAAATCAATGACATTTGCAAAACAATATCAAAATGAAATATACAATTGCTACAAATAATACATCAGCATAAAAAAAATAATATTTCTATATGTATATAATCCGATTTTAAAAAGCCCACCCAAAGTTAATTGCAAATATCAATGGAATATGCCGTGTTCGCTTAGAGCTTGGAGCGCAGCTCCTGGATGCGACCCTGCGCTGAGCGCTGCAAGTCCAATAGCTTCATGGCGAAGCCCATGTTGCCCTGAATCTTGATCTTGCCCTGGAAGAAGGCCTTCTGGGGCGGCAGCTTGCCCACCAACAGCTCGAACACATCGTCATCACTGATTATAAAGGTAACATCACATTTTTCTACAATAAAAGTAATGAAGCCCAATTAACTATACCGATGCCGATATATTCCATATTCACTTACGCGTTCCGTTGAAGATGACCTTGCCCTTGCCTTGCTTGGCATCAATCACCCAGAAGCCGGTCTGTCCCTGGGGTCCATTATTCACCCTGAAGCCATACACAGCGCGCACCTTTTCAATTAGATTGTCTTGATCCTCTTGCATGGCCTGCTCGAGCAGCTTAAGCAGCGGCGACACTTTGAAGCCCTCCTCACTGGTGGCGTTCTTTGCGGCGGCTGTCTTGTTGTGCTTCACACCACTGGCACCAGGGAAACCCAAGCGATATAGAGCCACCACAACGGCACCACCCAGACCCAGATTGTGTTGCAGGGCCAATTGGACATTGGGCACCTGTCGCTTCTCGGCCAAACCGCGCAGCTGCCAGCATAGCTCCGCGCACTGAGCCAAGCCTGTGGCACCCAAAGGATGACCCTTGGAGATTAGTCCTCCGCTGGGATTGACCACAAACTTTCCGCCATACGTGTTATCTCCATTGTCGATAAACTCGCCAGCCTTGCCCTCGCCACAAAGACCCAACGCCTCGTAGGTGATCAGCTCGTTGGCCGAGAAGCAATCATGCAACTCCACGACCTGGACATCCTGTGGCTTATAACCGCTCTTGGCGAATAGGCGCTGAGCTGCAAGTCGAGTCATATCATAGCCGGCAATCTTCATGAGGCTCTTGTCAGCAAAGGTCGACTCGGGATCGCTGGCCATTTCCATGCCCACAATCTCAACAGCCTGCTTTTCCAGACCATAACGACGTACGAATTGCTCAGAGGCCAGAATGGCAGCACCTGAGCCATCGGAGGTGGGACAACACTGCAGTTTGGTCAGCACGCCCTCAACAACTTGCGGAGACTTCATAATTTGTTCCAGGCTGTATTCATCGCGGAATTGCGAGTATCTAATCATAAAAAAAGATTAGATTAATGTGTTCAATACATTAAGACTTAACACGTCCATATCATTTAAACAAGTGCACTTACGGATTATTAACGGAATGCTTATGATTCTTCCAGGCAATCTTGCCGAAGTGTTCCGGCTTGGTACCGTACTTCTTCATGTGCTCCTTGCCAGCGTTACCGAAGATCTGCGCAGCCATTGGACCAGCTCCAATCTCTGTGAGTTCTCCCATTTCGGTAATGTGACGCTCCATAGGATTGGCACGGTCAAAGTACTACCAATAAACATAATATTACATTATTTGATATTACAGTTGGTTAATGATGCCCTCTACCTACCTTTGATGCCAAGGAACCACGTTCCATCTTCTCAAAGCCCAGAGCCAGGACACAGTCTGCATTACCCGACTCGATGATCTGTTTGCCCAGGTACAGGGCACTCGAACCCGTGGAACAGTTGTTATTCACATTGTAGACGGGAATGCCAGTCATGCCCACCTCATAGACCGCCCGCTGGCCGCAGGTGGAGTCACCATAGACATAGCCCACAACAGCTTGTTGCACATCGGTGTACTGGAGCTTAGCATCCTGGAGAGCTTTGGTAATTGCTTCTTTGGCAAAGTCCGGGTAGCAAACATCGGTGCGACGACCAGGTTTCTCGAACTTTAAAAGAGTTGAAAGGGTCAATTGTTGTTAATTATTGAAGAACAACCTTTAATCAGGCTATTTTAGATAATGGTAACTAAACATTGAAATTAGATTGCGCAGCAACAAGATTTGGGTTTGGATTTTGATTTCGATTTCTCCAATGACCGAAGTGCACTGTAGTTCAAAGTCCGAGTGCGATAATTACTATTGGGACAGAGGGAGGAGCATGTAGCAACTTGTTGTAGCAGCTTCTTGAAGATCGTGTTTTTCTTTGTTGCATCTATTTCTACATACGAAAGTATATAATGATATTTACCTTGGTCATGCCAACACCAACAACATACACTCGGGTCTTGGTCATTATGGGAGTTTAAGAGTATTATTCTTTATAACGACTAAAACAATTACAACCGCTTCAACTCGGCTTTAATCAGTTACTAAACATTATAAGCCCACAAAACAAGTATTGTTGGCGATCTAAACAAAACTATCGATGACAATATCGATATGTCAACTTGTTTATAAATGTACTCACTGCTTATCGCAATTTGCATAGCGAATATAAGAAAAATTAAATTGATAAAGTATCGATTTATATAGAATTCTATGTTATCTTGCTGCAATAATAAGATTTAGTAAAAAAATTGATTTACTTGTGGGTGGGAAAACTGTGGCTGCTAAAAAATACGTTTGCTGCCGTAAACAGCTGAACTTCAATCACAAATAACATAAATTATAGATAAATTCTTACATATGTACATTTTAAGGGACTTTCATTCCACAGAAAACTTTCAAAACAAGGAACTAGTTCAAAGTAAGAGATCGCTTCAATTGAACTAATTCTATTGACACCGAAGTGAGTTCGCGCCCAACTGAAGATATGTCGAACAGTTACTTTTTGGACGTCTACCGTAACAGAAGTACAACAAAATGACCAAGACAAGAGTTTACATTGTTGGCGTTGGCATGACCAAGGTTCGTACCAGAGAAGTGGCCTTTGTCTCCCAATACAACCAATATCCGATTCTTAGTTCGAGAAACCAGGTCGCCGCGCTGATGTTTGCTACCCTGACTTTGCCAAAGAAGCAATTACCAAAGCTCTCCAGGATGCCAACATTAAGTACGAGGAGGTACAGCAGGCTGTGGTGGGCTATGTCTATGGTGACTCCACCTGCGGCCAGCGGGCGGTCTATGAAGTGGGCATGACTGGCATTCCCGTCTACAATGTGAATAACAACTGTTCCACGGGTTCGAGTGCCCTGTACCTGGGCAAACAGATCATCGAGTCGGGCAATGCAGACTGTGTCCTGGCTCTGGGCTTTGAGAAGATGGAACGTGGCTCCTTGGCATCAAAGGTAACTAGAGGATATCACCATCATTATATCAACCATAATATAATCTTTATTGCTAGTACTTTGACCGTGCCAATCCTATGGAGCGTCACATTACCGAGATGGGAGAACTCACAGAGATTGGAGCTGGTCCAATGGCTGCGCAGATCTTCGGTAACGCTGGCAAGGAGCACATGAAGAAGTACGGTACCAAGCCGGAACACTTCGGCAAGATTGCCTGGAAGAATCATAAGCATTCCGTTAATAATCCGTAAGTTCTGTAAGAATTGATTAACGCTCAGTCGAAAGTTCGATGCCATAATAGGCGAAGGCGCTTATCTTATCTATTATCGCTTATCGTGGGGCCATCCTCGCTGAACATTGGCCATTCATTTGATAGTCGTGTGGTGCAGTCAGTCTTATCTTAATCTGTCGCCTCTTTTCACTTGTTGTTGTAGGTACTCCCAGTTCCGCGATGAATACAGCCTGGAGCAAATTATGAAGTCTCCGCAAGTGGTTGAGGGCGTGCTGACCAAACTGCAGTGTTGTCCCACCTCCGATGGCTCAGGTGCTGCCATTCTGGCCTCTGAGCAATTCGTGCGTCGTTATGGTCTGGAAAAGCAGGCTGTTGAGATTGTGGGCATGGAAATGGCCAGCGATCCCGAGTCGACCTTTGCTGACAAGAGCCTCATGAAGATTGCCGGCTATGATATGACTCGACTTGCAGCTCAGCGCCTATTCGCCAAGAGCGGTTATAAGCCACAGGATGTCCAGGTCGTGGAGTTGCATGATTGCTTCTCGGCCAACGAGCTGATCACCTACGAGGCGTTGGGTCTTTGTGGCGAGGGCAAGGCTGGCGAGTTTATCGACAATGGAGATAACACGTATGGCGGAAAGTTTGTGATCAATCCCAGCGGAGGACTAATCTCCAAAGGTCATCCTTTGGGTGCCACAGGCTTGGCTCAGTGCGCGGAGCTGTGCTGGCAGCTGCGTGGTTTGGCCGAGAAGCGACAGGTGCCCAATGTCCAATTGGCCCTGCAACACAACCTGGGTCTTGGTGGTGCTGTTGTGGTAACTCTCTATCGTCTGGGCTTCCCTGGTGCGTCCAAAGCAAAGCTGTAAATTATTCGTTATTTTTGTAAATAAATTATGAATTTCAATTTTGTATTATGAAATCAAACATGACTTAAATATGTGGCGTATCAATCCACGTGTTTTGATTTAAATTATGTTTCTTGAATTGTATTTGGATATAAAAAATGTCAATTTGAAAGCTGCAAAATGCGCCAAAGGCGAAAATACTTTTAGTTCGATAAGCAAAATACCAAAGTATAATCGAATATACGTAGCGTATTAACTGAACTGCTTGACGGAAAAGGAAATTGTTAGTAATCGATTAATGATTAGGAAACGGTTCAATTGAACTGGCTACATATTTGAATTCGCCCGCAATTTTAATCAGAACCATCAATTGCAATGATTCTGAAATAAAGTGTATTATACATGGACAGTTGATAGATAATTGGTTCATTGCTCTAGTTTTTATTGAGTATTAAATAATTTTTCTAATTGTTTACTCTGCTATTAACTAACTACGCTTGACTTTGGACAACTGCCGTTTTCTCCCGCAACACATACGCCAGATTTTGAGTGAGATGACCAGGAGCAACAGCAGTCCAGCCCCAACTGTCGTATAAACGTCCAGGGAGTAGTAAACGAATCGATTAAGTTTTACAGCGTTGGACTGCAGCAGTGGCGCACCACGTGTCTCAGCCACATGGTGTACCCACCATAGAGCGTTATCCATGGCCAATTGCGGACGCTCGTTGTAGGCAGCTGCAACCCTTTCGGCCTGCCGCTTGTAGCCAGTATCCAGTGCTTGAGTAAGTGCATCAAATACGGTCTGTTCGCTGAGTTCCTTGAGGTCCACACGCACAGCCATGCCACGTTGCACCAGAGCCGCCACATTCAAGTACTGATCCCCATAGACTGGCATGCCCACAACGGGCACGCCGCTGGCGACGGCCTCAGTGAGGCCCATGAGGCCGCCGTGGCTGAAGAACACTTTAACATTGGGATGCGCTAGTATGTCGCGCTGTGGCAGCCACTTCATGATGTGTACATTGGCTGGTTTATTGGGCAACGTGTCATTCTCCCACTTCCAGATAATCTGCTGTGGCAGGCGCGCCAAGGCACGGAGCAGACTCTCACGCTTGGCGCTGGACAGTGAGTTGGCTCTGAGCTGAGAGCCCCAACTGATGAGTATGACACCATGCTCGGCACTGTCCAACAGCTGTTGCAGTGTATCGTCCAAGGGCTTCGCTACCTTCAGATGCAGTCCGCCCACTTCGATGACATTTGGTGGCAGAGGCTTGGCGCCGCTGAAGGAGAAATGCTGATTGATGAGCATCAGCGATGTATTCTTCACAAGCTCGCCAGTGCTCGGGATGCCTGGTCCGAATCTCTGACGCAGCAGCGCATCTGCGGTGGGCACATTAAACCAGCTGCAAGCGAAAAGTAAATCTGAATCCGGAATTCGGAAGTGAATCAACTGCTGCTCACCTGTAAAGCCACTTGAGCGTGTGTATGGTTATCCAGTTGCCCAGGCGACCTCCGAACGACATGTTCTCGGACTGGCCCAGAAATAAAGCCGAGATATACGATGGTATAATGGGAGCGCCCATGCGCTCGTAATGCCACGGCATCATGGCGCAGCTGCTCATGGCCACGACGGGCGCCTGTAGCTGATAAGCCACACCCATCATGCAATCCGTGTTGAACTGTTCCATGATGACAACGTCGTAATAGCCAACAGGATGCTGCAGTATCTGCGCGAGTGCCTCGCTATGAAGCGAAGCATTGCATGCATCCCGGCCAAAGGCGTACAAAATGAAGAACTCACCGAAGGGCAACAGAGATGGCATCGGAATCTCTTCAAACATCTGTAAAAGGAATTAATTAAATAATTGATTAGATTTATTAATTAATGACTGACTGAATAAATACTGATTGATTGACAAAGATATTGACTGACGGATTACTGATTGACTGAATGACTGATTAAAGGACTGATTGACAAAGAGATATACTGATTAACTGAGAGAGAACTACTGATTAGGTGACTGATTGAGTTGGCTAATTGACTGATTGATTGGCAAATAGATTAACTGATGCAATGGCTGATTGAATGATTGACTGACGGACTGACTGATTGACAACAAGACTGTCTGACTGAATACTGATTGCGTGACTGATTGAATGACTGAACTGATTAATTGAGCTAGTGACTGTTTGGCATTAATTTAGGTGCTGATTAGCTGCCTGACCTGAGTTAGAGACTGACTGTTGAGCTAATTGACTTATATGAATATAAAATTTGGGCTGATTAACAAACAGACTGACTTGATAAGATACTGACAGACAGATATAGACAAACAGACCAACAGATTGAACAACAAACACACTAATCTGATTGATCAAACAACTAATTGATTTATCACAGATTATCAGCATTTGATGAGATATTTGCATTAATTTTCTAACATAGAACTCAGTCAATCAATCAATCAGTGTATATATCCATATGCATATATATATATTTGTATATTATATAACTCACATCGAAATCCAATTGATTGCTCAAATTAACGCTGGGCAGTGTATAGTCCGTATAGCCCTTTGGTGGCTGTGCATCGTGAAATGGACTAACGACATCCACGTTGTGACCTATTTCAGCCAATCGCCGCATAAGTGGTTGAAAGAACTGAAAATGACTGATGGCGGGATGGATGAAGAGACCCAAGATGTTAAGAGCTCCCACTGGGCTGCTTCCCGAAATCAGCGAAAACAGCAGCAAACATTTCCAAATACAATTTGTTTGCATTTTCTAAGTGAACTTTACAATGTTTGCGACATAAATCAAGTATTAGAGGAATTATAGATGTATATATATTATATTTATAATATATATTTAAATCTTTGCACGTAAGACGCACGCAGACGTTCGAGAACTATTTAACAACTGAATGTGAATGCTCATAAATATTTTGAGCACATACAAAAATAAAATATATGAGAGCGATCTAACAGATGAGAGATAAGCAACAAAAAACGTTTGAAAGAATACAAATGAAATAGTTTGAAATCTATTTATATGAGAGAACTATCTATATAAGAGAAATATACGAAAAGAGCTGGGCTAAATTGAGAGATGAATATTTAAAATAAACCTTTGCTACGCTAAGACAAATATAAATTCCATAAAACATTCTATTAATTATAATATTATACAATTTTTCATGATATGTGGATTGCATAAATAATTAATACAAATAATTTAAATTTCATATATATTAAATATCTTTTTAATTTGCTTTAAGATACATCAACTACAATTAAATTTCTAAACAACACGCTCAATAGTTGAAAGAAGGAATTACTAAACTAGTTAAACTAGGACCTCAATAGACATTCACATCTAAAATATCACATAGACTTAGCCAAGGATCACAACGATTTAATCCTTTTTGTTCTTTTTACTAGGTTGCTTGCCGCAACAGCGTCGTATGAGTGCAATCCAACTGCCAACAATGAGGGCCAGAATGAAGCCAACAACAATGTAACAGTCCAGGGAGTAGTACACAAATCGGGATAGTTCCACAGCGCTGGATTTCAATAGAGGATTACCGCCAGTGTGACCCACGTGCTCCACCCACCAGATGGCCGTTTGCAATGCTTGTTGCGGTCTATATTTGAACGAGTGCGAGACGAGCTTGGCAGCATCCACGTGTCTGTAAGCAAAGAGGGAATATATTAATAATCGTAGCTCTGATCGATAGGAGATATCCTGTTATTTAAAGCATCTCTATTATTTGCTCACTTCTTATCCAGCGCTCGCTTCAAAGCGCGCATAACCGTATTCTCGCCAATGTCCTCGTAGTGCAGCAGCACGCCCATGTCTCGCTGCACCAGGGCAGCCGCATTCAGGAACTGATCTCCGTACATGGGCGTGGCCACAACGGGCACACCACAGTAGGCCGCCTCGGAGCTGCCCATGAGGCCGGCATGTGTCATAAAGACTTTCACATTGGGATGACAGAGGATGTCGCGCTGTGGCAGCCATTTCATGATGTGCAGATTGGGTGGCTTATTCTCGAGCGTCTCGTTCTCCCATTTCCAAATGACCTGCTGCTTGAGCCGGGCCACGGCGCGCACAATGCCATCTCGCTTCTCCGGCGACAACGAATTGGCGCGTATCATGGAACCCCAACTGATGAGTATCACGCCGTGCTCGGCATTGTCCAGCAGTCGCTGCAGATCGGCGCTCAGCGGATTGGCCTTTTGGATGTGCACGCCGCCCAGCTCGATGACGTTGGGTGGCAGCGGCTTTGGACCGCTCAGCGAGTAGTGTGTGTTGACAAACAAAACGGAGGTGTTCTTCGCCAACTCACCCACCGAGGGCATATTGTGGCCAAACTTGTACTGAACCATTGCATCAGCAGCGGGCACCGACAAGAGCCTAATTATGTAGAGGACAGAGATTAATGGGATTTACGGCCAATAGTTGCCCATGGGGCGACCTACTTGTACATCCAGTTGAGCGCATGGAAGCTAAACCAGTTTGCCAATCGTCCGCCAAAGTTCATGTCCTGTGATTGACCCAGAAATAAAACCGGTATATGCGATGGGATTATCGGTGCGCCCATGCGCTCGAAATGCCACGGCAACAGGGAGCAGCTGCTTAGGGCAACAACTGGGGCTTGCAGTTGATGGACCACGCCCATCATGCAATCTGTATTGAACTGCTCCACAATGATAACGTCATAGTAGCCAGCCTTGCGTTTCAGTACAGTCTGCAGAGCCTCCGAACGTAAGGTCAAGTTGCAAGCCTCCTTACCCCATTCGTAGAGCAGAAAGAACTCGATGAAGTGACTGTAGAAGGGGCGCTTGTCGAAGAACTGAAAGAGTTGGATGCAAAGTGGGAGTGTGTGAGAGAGAGAGAGAGATAGAGATAGAGGGGAAACTACTTCAACTGAAGTTAAGATTTCCAGTTTTTTAAAATGATGAATTTGCGAATGAAGTTCGACAGTAAAAATAAAAGAAATTATAAAAATGTTTTTATGCGACTAGCAGATACACTGTAGGCATAAATATAATCATTAAATTTTATTTATAATATTTTCTTTATACTAGTTTTTTAAAGACTACTTTAAAAATGCTCATTAAAAATAATGTAAACACTAATGTTATATATAAAGAATCCTTCTGATCATGTCAATATAGAGTAATTTTTTTTATCATCTCAGAGGTACGATCTAATATACCCATTAGCCTACTTTCACTTCGTACAGGGTATACATAGCGAAAAAGTGAAAGTAAAACTCTCAGCGTTAAAAAACAATTGTTTTCAAACGTAGCCAGCGGCAATCCTTGAGCCATGCTAGATCTGTGCCGGCAACGCACCTCAATTACAATTGTTGTGTGTGGAATTTAAAATAAATCAAAATAAAAAGCTGGCTTACCTTCAAGTCGACGCTGTTTGTCAGCTTCTCTGTGCCTGTTAGCGGGAAATCCTTGTAGCGTGCCGTTGGATTTTTAGCCGGAAAATGGCTAACAACGTGGACTTCATGTCCAGCCTCGGCCAGACCCTGCATGATGGGTTGAAAGAAGTGGAAGTGACTGACGCCGGGATGGGGGAACAAGCCCAGAATTTTTAGCGGTCGACCGGCGTTCACAGAGACGTGCTCCTGCAGCAACAGCAGCAGCGACAGCAGCGCTGCCAGCAGCGAACGCAACTGCAGCATTTAAATTTTGTTTTCGTTGTTGTTTCTGTTGGCATGCGTGACAAATTTAAAATTAGAAAACACAACGAACGAACGAATGTACTAATCAAAGAGAATTGGAAAATAACACTTGTTGCACTTAATTGTGGCAAATTCTTAACCTTCGATGCAATTGGCACTGCGCATGCTTCAAAATTATGTAAATAATTGCAGTGTGAAATTGCATGGAAAGTACAGAAAAAGCTATTAACTTACAACTTACCAAATTTGTGACGAAATAATGTTAATTGCGTTTGCAAATTAAGTGACACTCATAAAAATCAATCAAATGCCGGAGATTTATTAAAAACACAACAATTAAAATAACACACAAACACTACAAAACCACTTGTGCGCTTCGCAATCGACAAGCGACTGACAAGAGCCATGCCGTTTCAGTCACATTGTAACCAAAAAGCTGTCGACTGCGCTGCCGCCGATTTTTCGAAATTGAGCGTGTAACAGTGATCAAGGGCGTATTGTCCATTTTCTACTCTCACGCATTTAATACACTCTCTTTCTCGACGAAGTTGCCGAAATGACGCTGACTGCAGCGACTCGCAAGTCGCGACGCTCCATTCACCGAAAGTGAGCGCAAATTTGTGAATGTATATGTGATCTCTCTTACAGTCCACTTGCTCCGCTTCGCACTGCTCTCATAAAATTTTGCACAGTCAGCAATTACACATACGCACGCACATATTCATGCGGTTCTTTTACTCATACATACTAACATGTGGAAGAGTATATTGATTTTGTGCTGTGCTTGTTTATTTGCTACGCTGTCTACATGTAAAACTATTCAATGAATTTCAATACAGAGTATTGCGCTGTCAGCTGTGCCCCACAGCAATGCTCTTCTGTGTTGCTTCCTATACCGAGTTTCTGCATATGTAAATACACTCACATGTGGAGGCTTGATATTTTTTGGGGGCTTCAACCTGTGCACTGAGCAACCGGTTGCACTGCATGAGACGCATAAAAAATTGCATTTTAATGTTTAACCGTCGCTCTTATCGGTAATAAGTTAGCTTGGGAGCAAACACCTTAGTGCTGTTGCAAAAGCACTATCAATTTGATTTGATAGCGTCTAGTAGCACGTTTTACTGTCACTGATAAATTTTACTTGCTCTACTTTATTGAGCTGTATAATGTATCTATGCATGTATGTTTGTTTGTGTGTGTGTGCATGTTAGGCCTAACATGTATTCAAGTGTGATATTTTCGTGATGTGAACAGTATGACTGATAAGAAAGATTCAGCTGTGTGTAGTTGAAGGCTATTACTATTGTTTTGAACACAGTTGTATGATGATGTATGGGTTGAATAAACTGGAACTGTCCGAAGATCAAAAACCCTTGCTTATTTAAAATGACTGTTGATGTCTTTTAATGAACAAATAATTATTTTGAATTATCTGTTCAGTATTAACAAAATAATATGTGCGTCAGCTGTTAATAGGAATATTCCAATGCTAGCAGCTCAGCTTATGCTTTCATGATGACTATACTAAAATGATTACACAGATCTCTTCATATTCTAATTGTTTATAATTTCATTATCATAGAACAATTAATAAATGAAATATATAATCTTTTGAGGTCAGTGAGAATTTCTAGACTCTACTAAGACGGAATTCACATGTTGCCTTCGTGCATTAGTCAGCAAACGCGTGATCAAATTAAAATGAAATTGATAAGGCTCTGTTGGGTTCCATTTGCACGGGTGCCGAATGGAATATTTATTGTTTTTTCGTTTTTTGTTGCCTGGCGACATTTCGCCTGCCACAAAGCAATTTCAAAAGCTTGAGCAATTTCCAGACTGCGCCAAGAGAGAGTAATATGACCATTAGGCAGCAGATGTAAATATCGATCGAGTTATACACGAACCAATTGATATTATTGCCCGCACTCTGAACGAGTGGTACTCCATTTGTTTTGATCACATGCTCCGTCCACCAGATAGCCAATTGAAGTGGGTCTTGTGGTCGCTCGCGAAAGGCGATTGTCAAGCGTTTCATCTGCGCAGCAAAGCTGTAATAGATTATAGTTAGAAACAGCTATAATATATGATATATTAGGCTAACTCTAGAGATCTATGAAATTACTTTGCGTGTATAAATTTCTTTGGGTTCTACTTACCCCTCATCGAGTATAGTTCTTAGCGCACGACTAAGATGCGGCTCATCGAAGTCTTTAAATGCTACCATAACTCCAAAACGTCGCTGCACAACGGCTGCTGCATTCAGAAACTGATCTCCATAGAAGGGCGTTACGAGCAATGGAACGCCACAGTAAATGGACTCGGAGGTGCCCAGCAGACCGCTATGTGAGACGAAGGCCTTAACTTTCGAATGACACAGCAGATCTCGCTGTGGCAGCCAGTCGAAGGTATATAGATTCTTAGGCTTATTCTCGGGCATGGCTTTCTTTATCCAGCGCATTACGAATGTATAGCCTGGCAACTTAGAGATCGTAGCGAAGAGTGCTTGCAGTTTAGGTGCAGATAAAGTGCTGGGATCAACCATCGAGCCCCAGCTGATATAGATGACGCCCAAGTCGGACTCATCGAAGAGTTTTTGCAGGTGCTAAGTATATAGAAAATATAATACGCTTGGGATTTGTTGTACTATATTAAGCTACCTTAGGCAGTGGTTTGGCTGGACCCACGTGCAGGCCCCCAACCTCAACAACATTTGCTGTATAGGGAGTTGAGCCCGATAATGAATAATGTTGATTGATTAGCATGAGGCTTGTGTTCTTGACAATCTCATTGATGGGCGGCAGACCTGGGCCAAAGCGTTCTCTAATCAAAGCATCTGTGGCCGGCTCTGTTATATATCTAAAAAGATATTATATCAAACCAAACTATATATCTACACATAAACCATATACATACCTATGCAGTGCATTGGCAATATGAAAATGTAAAAAGTTATTGAGGCGCGCCACAAAGCCCATGTGGTCGGTGTGGGGCAGAAAGTTCATGGGCGTGACGGAGTTGATGTGGGGCGTGCCCATTCTTTGATAGTGCCAGGACATGATGGCACAGCTGCTCAATGCAATTACGGGTGCATCCAGCAGATGGGCAACGGCCGAGAGACAATCATTGGTGAACTGCTCCAAGATGATGACATCGTAGCGTTGCGACGAGCTGAGCAGCTGCTCAATCAGTGGCGAGTGCATAGCTGCCTGGCAAGAGCGCAAACTCCAGTCGTGCAGCATGAAGAAGTTGCCCATTTTGATGGGTATGCCCAATGGATCAGATTGTTGTTCAATTTGCTGTAGGACGGAAAGTAGTTGAGCAGTGCCAGTTGGCCACATGGATCACATTTACCTTCAGATCCACAAAATCCGTTAGCAGTGGCACACCCTCGAAGACGTAATCCGTGTAATTGGCCATTGGTTCTTTTAGGGGAAAATAACTGTACATGCTGACATTGTGTCCACGTTGAGCCAGTGCCACAAATAGGGGACGAAAGAAATCAAAGTGACTCTTGCCGGGATGCCCGAACAAGCCAAGTATCTGGGCCGACTCAACAGCTGATGGCAGCAAACCGGACAGGCCCAAACCCAGCAGCAGTAGCCGCAACATTGGCTTCAACCGCAACATGTTGCATGAGCGTATACTTAACTTCAAGGTTCAGATACTTTTATATCTGAGAATTCAAATTTTCAAATCTGTAATCTTTATGGTTAGATCGTGACCGGCATTTAGCTATTGTTGCCAGGTTTGTTGCGGTTGCAGTTGCAATTATGTATTGTTTTTTCTTTTTTTCTCGATTGCGGAACGATCGAGTCTGTACTAAAGCCGTTTATCTAACGAGTTCTTAAATGCCACATAAAGGTTGCAAAGTGCATTGTCTTGCAGTTAGTCGTATGTGTTAATATGTTGCTTGACACGAAGAAAACTTTGTGCCGCCAAACTAGTAATTTAATATAGAGCTTTGATTTCGTTTAATGATATATGTTACATATATAATTATCAAGACTGAAGTCTAAACTGCTTTAGCCCCAAAAAGTAACTAAACACTAATGGAAAATAGTTAAAGTTTCTTGAACTGTCAGCAACTCGAATATCAGTAAAATAATCTAGATTCAGATTGTCATGCCATGGGCGTAGGTGGGGACTAAAGATGAATGAATATGTTATATGCCAATACATAAAATAAACATATTTCAAAGTCTTAGAATTGATTTTAATTAAAATAAATGTATTTAATTTTATTTATTTAAAATGTATTTATGCAGCGAGCTGTTAAACTTTGTTGCCTCTTCAATTAAATTCTGCCTACTCCCATGTTTGTTCTTTGTTCTATCAATGTTTGCTTCAATGCATTGATAGCAAGACTAATAAAACCATATGTAGGTATATCGATATACCCACACAGACATACCGCAATACACACACACAGCCATACACACACACACACATAAACACACAGACACAAGTTATGCTCTTGGGACAGCCCTAAAGTAGTTCCCCTACTTTTTGTTAGTTTTATTTTTAAACACGTTTTTATTTGATTGTTGATTATAATTAAATTTGCATAATTTAGGTTAAGGCACAAAACAACAAAACTATAAAGAGCTTTGATTACTATTCAAAACAGCAAAACGTTTTGCATAAGAGGAAAAAAAGTAAAATCTTTGTTGATATTTGTTAAAATTAAAATATATAATATATAAGTATATATATTTAATAGTATAAGTATCTTCTAGGCTCCTCATCTCTATATTATATTTTATATATGTATAAATGTATGCATGGTATATAATTATATAAATATAAGTTATTAAGTCACTTTAAGCTCTTCACTTTAGCATTTGAGCTTCTTTATTATACATATCGATTTTAAAAACATGTACATATTTCATTGTTAACTATATATATTTACTAAAATTTTAAAATATTTTATATACACTTGACAACTGTTTTGGGAATAGAAAATGAAACCAACTCGTCGCAGTCACGTTGCCAGACAAACTGAAATCGCTAAACTCAATGTGAATCGTTCAAAACTGTCGGCTCGACTCATGTCTAAAAAATACAGAGACTTGGCCAGAAACAGAGATCTCAGTTACAAACTCAGACTCAGATCAGTTAGACCACTCAGACCCTGCCGGGCCCTGAGTCGTGATTGTGTTGCAACAACAACAAGTTCGGTTACGCTCAGCTACATATGATGCAAATGCAAATAACCTAGGAAAGCAGGTGAGTAGTAAACAATTGATGATTCTCCGGTTAAACAGTTAAATTAAACAATTTAAACAATTGCTGCGAATTTATTTGTAATATTTAAACGATTTTCGATTTGTCAATGTGTTTGTTTTATTAAATAAATAAATATGCATTAATTTAATTTCATCTTTGTTTGCTTTCGTTAGAGCGAGTTTTTATTGTTCACTTAGCAAACATTAATTGTTAATTCATAAATAATTAAGGTTTCTGCGCTAATACAGTAAGCACTTGCTATGATGAACAAGTTCTATGCGCTATTGAAATTAATTAATTATAAATTTTTTATTTATTTATTTTTTTTCATATATTTAAAAATATATATACAAAATATAATTTTCTTTAATGATTGCTGCTTTCAAGAATTTTGTATAAAAAATATTAAAATTTTCGGAGATAGTAAAATTTAAAAAGAATTGTAATATTTTTTCGATTTGAAATAATAATAAAAAGCATTTAAAACAATAAATTATAATAATATATAAAAAAATATAAAATTAAATTAATCGAGCTTAAAATTTTTGTGTTTGTTTTTTTTTTTTTAATAATATATAGATATATAAAAAAAAATGTTAAATTAATGCTAAAATATTTTATATTTAATATTATCAATTTAAAAAAATTTATATATATTTTTTTTTGCTATATATTTTTTTGATATTTTATTACATTTTCGTTTGCTTACACTTTGAACGCTGAGATAATTTCTATTGTAGCGCCCTAAGAAATGCCATAAATAAAATATTTTTAATTTCAATTTTCTGTCAAACGCACCTTTTTTGCAGCATACGTTTGGGCTGTCGTCTGATTGAGAGCGCTCCACACGCAGCTCACTATGGGAAGTATTTAGTAAACTTTTGAGATTTTTATGAGAATTGACAAAAGTTGTACAAGTCCTGGGTGCAGGCTTATTAAAATTCACTTCAGTTGATAATTGTGCCGAGGGAGCGCGCAATAATCGTAACTTTTGAGATACTAATTTCAAAATGTTGCAGCATCGCATAAAATATCATTTCGGGAAATGCTGGAATTTTCATTTACGTATGGGCTGAGACGGGCCTGTAGGCGGGGTCACGTCGTAATAATTGAGGAAATCATTTAATTAGGAAAAATTTTCACGTTCCGCTCAATTAGCGCACAACTTGAGCCAGAGATTTTTGGTAACTTTGACTGGGTAAAACTGGACGTTGTCAACAGCTGCGCAACTCTGTGGATGTCGATGCCTGACAGTAGAGGGGATGGTTGGCTGCTTGGCCATGGGCGGGGGCAGTGTTCGAACTGCTTTCCTGGGCTGGGCTGGGCTGAGCTGAGCTGATGCGACGTCTGGCAGGAAGTGTTGTGTTTATATTAGCGACACGTCATTAAATGCGCCTTAATTGTGAAAATTTTCACGAGCGAAAAGTGAAATGGCAAGTGCAGGAAAATTTACGACACATTATCAAATCAAGTGTGGAAAAACTTGTTGGAAAATTAGGCGCCCCAACAGAAAACATATCAACAGCTGTTGCACCTGAGTGAAGGCGATTTTATATGAAAATCGATAGCTGACTTTTTGTGTTTGCCAATTCTGGCTAGAATTCCTACTAGAATTTTAGCTTAAAGTTCAGTTTGATTTAATTGGATTACAGTTAACGTATCATGATATATATATTTTTTTTAATTTCTAGAACTTGTTTATGGTTCCATGGTCTTAGAAACTACATGCTTTTTCGTTCGGCTCTTGTTTCTTTACATACATAAGCCTAATCTTAAGTAAATATAATAATTGGACTATGCGGAAGCATTTAGATATCTGAAGATATAGCTAGATATATATATATATATATATAATAAAGTATAAGAGATTCTAAGAATTTAATCAAAATATATTCTCTGTAAGCATCACTTTCTAACATCCTTGAGCTACATACATATATTTAGTATATATATAAATATATAAATACTCTTTCCCC
This sequence comes from Drosophila stalkeri, assembly GCA_035047405.1. Classification (NCBI taxonomy): domain Eukaryota; kingdom Metazoa; phylum Arthropoda; class Insecta; order Diptera; family Drosophilidae; genus Drosophila; species Drosophila stalkeri. The sequence goes on from JAWNPR010000039.1 coordinate 11,696,926, forward strand.
TCACCTTTTATTGACACGCGCTGGGGAAAAAAACTCACCCGTTCGTATCAATTTATTTTAACGTCTTTGGCATTTGAACTCTGATTATGTGCACTCGTTCACTTTTTTTTTTTTTTTTGTACTCATTTTCAATTTTCCATTTTCCCTGAGCTTTCTATTTGCTGATAAACGGCAATAAAATGGAATTTTAAATGATAGAAATCGCATTGAAAAGTCGCAGATAAGCTAAAAGGGTTACAGTCAGCGCGTGTTTGACTTGTGCAAAGTGGGCGGGGCACTTTGAACATTTTCCAGCCATTTACATTTAATAGAAGTGCATGAAAAGATAAGCACACGTATGAGTGTGTGAAATTTATAACAAATCAATAAAATGACAATAGGTGCAAACTTTATCGATGGATTTTGGCTGCAGAATGGGTAGGTGGAATGGATTGGGGATCGGTTTCCGGGGGGGAACGCCTCCCGGGAACGTCGTTCTATTGTGCAAAAACATTTGCCATTGAGACGACTCTGGGACTGGGAGTTGGCTGTGCCGTTCGTAGTTGGACTCGACTCGAAACGAAAGTTTTCGATAAACAATTTTTCGCACGGAAGTGCAATTTGAAGTGAATGCTATCGGTTCCATGTTCTGAAAATGCGGAAATTATACAGAGAAAGTTTCTAATACATTTGTTACCGCCAATCAATCGCTTTGTCGTAAGGTGTTGCGCCACAGCTCAAGGGTTACCTGTGCTGCTAGACAGGTGGGCTAATAGTAGTTGTAGTGGAGATAGCAAAGTTTTCCCTTGAAATAGATAGATTGTCTATAGTCGAGGGAATGGCTAGGAATTATATTTTAGTAGTTGAACTGAATGGGGTATTTAGATTTTGCTTTCATGTTGGTAACTTGATAGCTATAAGAATTTTGTAGATGTGCTATAATAACTGTATTAAAATATGATATATAAAAATATATGTTAATTTTTTGACTTAAAAGGAGATTAAAATATAACTGATATTCAGAAATTTTGATTTGTGGAGAAGCTGACTAAGCCTGTATACGTGTTTGAAAGAAATTCCTGAAATATAGAGTTTGAAGGTTTATATTATAGGGTTTCCAGACTTACTTAATTGTAAAAGGAATATTTCCTTCAATCGGATCAAGCAACACCCTGAAATATCTTATATAACTTAATTGTATTTAAGCTTGATTTTAATTTTAGTTTAGCCAACTTCAACTTCAATTCTACAAATACTTCAAGATTCATTAGAGTATTTGGCCAATTGTCTTGCCTTGGTCTACACTGTTGTCAGCCTGTAAGGAAACCACTAGCTCAGGCAGCTAGCACTTACCTGATGCAGGTGTCTTTAATTGACAGGCGCCAACTATTTATGGCCACGTCACGTGATCTATAAACGTGACGACCCCAACCGCTGGCCATATGCCGCCTTGATTTACACATAAGCTGCTGCTGCTGCTCCTGCTGCTGCTGCTCCTGCTGCTGCTGCTGCTGCTGACTGTGAGACATTCGTAGTCTTAAGGTGTGCTATTCCTCAGCTATATCGATTAACAAACAACATTGAGAGTGTGTATAGGTGTGTGTGTGTGTGTGTGTGTGTATTGTAGCTATTTCCGTGACAGTAATCAATTTATTTTTGGCAGTGCGCCGATTGCGTTTCCGTTCCTTGGAGTACTCTGCCAGAGATTGGGGAAAAGTTAAGCGTGGGCCAAGTTTTTCGGGCCAAGTTACGTTTCGTTTGGTTTTTGGCGCAGCGATTTCCGCCAGAATGTCGATAAATCATGTCCCGTCGCAGCGAATAGTGAAAATGCCAGACGAGAACTTGGAATTGGGAATTGGGCACGGATAGGTGGGCATTGTTATATATGTTGCATACGCTGCGACAGATCCTTTCACGTTGTTGTTGGCGTGATAGATAAGTTGACAGAAGAAGGGTTATCGCTGGCTGTCTGTGCGTCACGGCTTAATCAATCTATCAAACTCTCTATTCTTTTTCTGCTATTTGGCAATTAATTAATTTGCGAGCCCGAGCTGACGGCACGTGACCAGAAAAGTTGATTCTCAGCACGCAAGAGATAGAGGGCAGGCAGGCAGGGGTAGGGATAGCAGCGAGGCGACGCCTCTTTAAAATCTCTCCAGTCTCTTGTAACGGCTCCATAATTCTGTTCTGGGCTCGGGCTCGGGCTCGGACTCGGACTCGGGTTTGGGTTAAGGTTCGGGTCAAGTGCTGGAATTGATGTTTCGTTTATGATTTATCGTCGATTCCTTGTCCAGTCATCGTATCAGTTACCCCCAACCAGGCCGGGCTGACATCTAATGGCCAGCATATTGCACAGCAGCCATGCAAAAAGCCAAAAACTAAATTGAACTTACAGCGTAAGAATAGAGATGAGCGCGTGACACGATGGATGAACTAATAGTGCAAAGTTTCTGTTCATAAAGTGTGATTTATCTAGGATCTATGTCTAGCATTATTTCCATGGTATGCTAGGACTTAGGAGGAGCGGAATCTATCTGAACATTGGAACATTGTACAGCAGATGAGCTGAAGCTATGAAGGATATTAAAAATAATATTCTCTTTAAACATGTGACACAAATAGATACAAATAACTAAATATATGATTATCATATAGTTATTTGAAATGGGCTTCATTAAAGATAAGATTTTCTTTTAAAAACTTGAATAGCGAGGGATTAACAAAATATTCCTCTAAATATTCCTTCTTTTTCAGGATTTGTGTTCTCTCTTCTCTTATCTATTAAATCTGTTTTCTTGACATTTAAATTTATTTATTTATATTTCAACTATAAATTCTAAATATTGTGTGTAGAAGAATGTATTATAAATAGTATATATTATGTAAAAATTCAAAATAATTTTCCAATATCAATCATTATCATAGCATGGCATGTTTTTTCCAACTCACGACTCACGCAACCATCGCTAAATGGCAGTTTACGCTGAAAGCATCGTCGTCGTCATGCTGTCATAATCATCCGAAGACAGCATTCATCCATCCAGGCCGTTTTGCAACGCCCACATGTGCGGAGCCGCACCACCCGCGATTCGCAGACATCTCCATCAGCGCGCAACTCCAACCTACGCAATCCTGATGTAATAACCATGTTTTCAGCTTGTAATGCGGCAGGGTAACAACAACAACAACAACAGCAATTGAAACGACAGCCTGGCCCATTACATTGCGGGGGTTAAAGTCAAGTCTCGGCAATATATAGCAGGCCAAGCGAGGATAGACCAGGGCTGAGCAGGGCTGGGTAGGGGAGGGCAGGGCAATAGCTAGGCCAAGAGGGTCGCCAGTGTGCTGTGAGGGTGCTGGGCGCTACTTGTGAGTTGTGAATTGTTTTTGATGTTAAATGTGTGATAATTTAATGACTGTCGACGCCTGACGCATCGCAGGATGCCCGGACGCTGTCTAGCAATTGAGCAATATGACTGGAAGGGAGTTTTCTGTTGCTCTATAAGAACGCAATCTTCACTTGAGCTGAGCGTTTAATTTACTGGAATAATAAAAACGTTTTTCGGGCATAAAATTCTGTGGCTGGATATGATTTGTGCACATTTCGATGTAACAGATTGTCTTTTAATGGTTTGCAGTCTTACGAAAATCATAATGTAGCCGTAGCAGCAGCAGCTACCATCCCATTGGATCTGAGGGGGTTGTTTCAATTTCAATTTTTGCACTGATACAATGATTAGCCACTTGGCTGGCTGTGGGAAAAAACCACTGGGAAACTGTTATGGAGATTTATCAACATTGTAGCGTCAATCTCATACAAGTTAACCTAATCCATATTCTATATACGTGATAATAGTATTAACTTGTCGCTAGGCAAACTTTTATTTATTCATTAAACCTGTTTATCTATCTTCCGATTTTAATTTGCATACTCGACTTGTACTTTTCTATTTGCATAATATCAAAAATTCTTCCATCAATTATTAACTATTTTCTTCCATATACCCGATGAGTAACACATCCAGTTCACAATGCTTAAATAAATTTAAATTGATGTAAATTTTAAGCTATAGAATATTTAGAGTTGAACTATTAATTATTTGATAGCTTATGGCATATAAATTATTAATATGAGGAAGGAAACTTTTCTTAATTGATGCGTCATCCTTCGTAACTCTTATTGTTTGGACGCCTCTCTATCTATCTCTCTCTATATCTATCTCTTTCCCTCTCTCTCTCTTTCTATCGTTCTATCCACCCGACAATACATTTGTTCGTTTCTATCCCGTCGTCCTCCTGTCTCTTTTTCTCTGGTAGACAGACGTTTGTCCGTATGAGTTGATCTTAGAAACTGGAGATTTTTATAACTCGCATAGATATAGTTCCAATCATTGTAAAGCTTTAAAGGTATAATGATCTCGCTTGAAATCTACATCAAAGCAAGTCCAATAAACTGGAATCTAAACATATTTAGCATATATATATTTTTTTTATTTTTGAAAAAAAAGCCGCAAGTGTGTCAAATATGTTTAGTTAACGAAAAATAGTATTCTTTTATTGAACGTGTCTATTGTCATATGTGGGGAGTCACCCAGTCCGGTTTTTTTTTAGCCAGCTTAGCGTGAATCCAAGTGAAATTTTCGGCTTCAAAGCTAATCAAAATTTATGCAAATCCGAGCTAGCATTTTGATTTTGCACTAATGTAAAAATATGGCAAATGTATGTTGGAAAAAAACTGAATTTCAAATGTGCGAAATGTGGCAAACACCACGCGCACACACACTCACACCCGCATCCGCACACACACACACACACACATGTGTGTGATTTGCATGCGATGATAAAGTGAGCGCAGACAGCCGCAAACAATGAAAAATGTTTTTCAGCCGTCGGCAGTGCGCGTGGGCGGGGCATTGAAATTCATGCTAATAATTTAATTTGCCAGTGAGAGGAAAATCCAAAAAAAAAAAAAAAAGGAAATATATATATACATATACAGATATACACATATATAAATATATATATATATATATGTTTTTTTAACTGCGCCACGTGACTACGATTTATGAGTTAAAACAGGCGTTCACAATTAATATTGAAATATTATATATTTATTTCAGACGTCATCTTAACTTAATCATAATGCGGCTTAACAAAAGTGCAGGGCATTGAACTGCTCCCGATTATTGTTGACCATATTGTTGTATTTGTAGGCAGCTGAATTTTGGGAACTGCTGCTGTTGCTGCTGCCATTGTGGCCAGAGCTAACGCTCAGCCTGTTGCTGCACAGGAAGCTGTCGGCCGGACTGCTGGAGATGCCATATTTGCCGAGCTGCATGTCCTGTGTGTTGCGCATGGGACTCAGGTGCTTGGCTGGGATGGCCTTGCTAACGGTGCGAGTCTGATGAACCATGATGTTAGTGTGTTTTCTAGAGTTCAATTTCAGTTACAAAAGCGTAGAAATGCGACTTGATCAAGTCAGGGCACGTTGGTCAGATGTGTGAGCACAAAGAATTCCAGGCGATTGCCGCAGTTGCTGGTGCGAGAACCCTTTTTAGATGATAGATGCTTGGAGAGGCTGTAGATGTCCCAAAAAAAATATTAAATTAGTATAAAAGTATCTATCATTTGATTCTTGCCTTGCCCAAACTCACCTTAAATTATTTAAAAGCTTCGCCTTGGTGTCCGGTGTCCTCATTGACACATTTGATTTGGCACGTTTACAAAAAAGTTATAAATTCACAAGAGAAGATATTTTTCTGGTTGATTGCTTCGGCCACGTTGCTTGCTCTAGGTTTTATGCTTTGAAAGCGGCCTTAACGCGCCGCTTTTATACCCCGACACGAGGCGCTGATCTAGTTGGGGAGATCATCAGCCGCATCATGCGGCCGGTGCGTGTTAGCCAAGTTGTTGTCGTGCTGGCCACGACAAACATGTTACGGCCAGACGCATATGCAAATTTTCGATTGTTATGAAAACAGCCAAAAAAGCTAAAAAAAAAAAAAAATTGTTTAAGATGCGTCAATGCTGCCTGAAAACAAGGCAAAAATATGGCGGACTACGTCATATTTCGAGAAGTTCGGCAAACGATTTATGGTGTTCCCCCCAAAAAAAAAGATGAAATTTCGGGAAAGTATAGAACATTTATCAAGATTTCAGAAAATAAAATTTCCCAAGCTGGAAAGTTCGGGAAAGTTCAGACCACATTAAAGTTATGTAGTTAGCAGTTTTAGTTTAGCTAGCGGTTCGGAAGTTTCTTCTTAGCGCTCTTTACATTCTTGTTCATTTTGAGTCTAAAGTCTAGATAGTTTTTCATTTGGGTTACGATGCGTAAATCTAGAAATAAAACTGGAATTTATGCAGGGTCTTGATTTCAAATTCTGATTATGTTAATTTATTTTCTTATTTAATAAAAAACTAAGTTTACTTGAAAAAATTGTAATTTTATGAACTTTGGAAAATTTATTTATTTATATAAATTTTACAAAACAAGCATATAAAATAATATAAATATAATTTTTATTCAATGAAAATACAATTTATATTAAGTTGACTTTAAAAATATTTTACTTAGACTGAAGGAAAAACTGTCTCTTAAGTTACTTCAATTTAGAATCTATTTACCAATGCCAACTCTGTTTTGTATGCATTTCAACAAACTTCCCTTTTAAACGTATTTCAACGAAATGTTCAAATCAAGTTTCATGCTCCTTTATATATACCTGAAATAATATTGTATTTCGCGTAATGGAATATTTGGTGTGGGGCCGATGTCTGGGCACGTTTTCAAATTAAAACATTAATTAAATAATGAAAAAATCTGTCCATGTGTCTGGCTACATTTGCATAATGCATATACCAAAAATTTAAGCAAAAAATACAACCAAAATTTGGCATTTAACGGTCTGTCACACATTAGCAACGATTTCAATTTAAAGCCAGAGCCAAGTGCAAATATTGACATTTAAGCCGAGAGGACCCTAGACGTTCAAAGTACAATACCCAGTTAATATGTATATATTTTTTTTGGTAACAGTCAATGGCCGACCGTTTGTTGTAAACAATAATAAAATACAATTTGTTTAATCAACAATTTCTATTGAATCTATATAAATGACTTTTATAGCAATATTGTTATTTTGTTCAACTTGATTTTAATTAAAAATATTATTGTAAGTCAAGGGACTGGTTCACAAACCAGCAGAAACTTGTATGGAAAGCGATAGATGTAAAAACTTTTATATAAGTTTAATGAGAATGGAGAGTTCTGATAATAATTAAGTTTCATTTGTACAGGGGCTTGTTCTAACCAAATTCGTGTAGTTAGACCAAAATGAAGAAGTTATATTATATATATATATATATATATATATATATATATATATATATATATATATATATTTATATTCATTTTTTTTAACTTTAGATTCTAATTTTAGAAATACCAGATTGGCCTGTTTTAAAGATATTTTATTGGAATTTCCATCAATTTTTGTTGAAAGCATAGTTGCGCGTGCCATAACATATTATATATATTGCTTGATAAATAAAGGTCAAATCTCATACATGAAATATATATGAATTTTAAATATAAAACTTTAAATATTAAGAGTCTAGTTTTAATTATTATAATAACCAATCTATGAGAATAAGTTTGTATATCTCGAATGTAACATATACCTAAAATACTTGGAACAAGAGTTTTATATTATATATAGAAAATACTGGGAAAGGATGCTGACAATTTTTAAATAATAAACAATACCATCTATAAGAAAAAAATATATCCGGATAATATACTGATTTAAATATTAATTCTTTATATAACCAAGAAGAGAATATATATAGATAAATTTGAGCCCTTAAACTCTTTATAGAATGAATGAATCTTTAATCTAGATAAATTTCGATGGATTCAGATCGATAGCTAATTTTTCATATTCTCACTTGATTTTTGGAAAACTTCATATCGTATCAAGTATTTAACATTTATGACATTATTTACTATATAGTAAGCTATAGCACAAATCGATCCAGATAACTTTATACACACTATATAACAACAAGAACAACAACATATTTATATACGAATATGGACATTAAGCTGTTAACTGGCTTTCATGTTGATTTCTTGTCCGAATTGGCTGATGCAATGCAATGGGCACTTTTCATCAGTGAGGCTCATGCATAATCTGCCGATATATACATACTATATATATATATATATCTATTCGTATATATACGATCAACAGAGACAGTCGTAGTAGTATTCAATATATACATATTCATATTATTCATGCGATGGCCACACGACACAGCTGAATGGAACTGCAACAGTGTTGAAAAACAAAAAAATAAAACAGCAAAAATAAAGTTAAGATAACTCATCTAGGCCGAGTTCCTCATAGAGCCGGCCGGTGGCAAATGTTGTCGCAGTAAGTCGTACTACGTGAGTCTCAGCAGGTTCAGACAGTTCACTCAACAGGCGGTGTAGTAGCGGGAATTATGTATATATATATATATATATATCTCTTTTTTTTGCGCTTTGTATATCCTGTAGTGTAATTGGGCGAGAGGGTGTTTTCGAAAAATCGAAATATTTTGATATATAATATAATAAACATGCGAGAGATAAATATGTCAGTTTACTGTATTAGCAAAAAGCGGGATTTAAGATTCTTTAAAGTATCAGATATCTGTTTATATTTGATCAATTTTTTCTTCGTCCCTTTGATGACTGATGGAAATATGAGATCTGATTCTTATTATTCTCATGTTTATATACTAACTGTCAAACATAGATGTTTAAAAGATGTAGATAGATGTTTTTTTTTTTTTATTTAATTAGGGTATCGGCTAATCGATCATACTCTTCCATTGTCGCTTTCTGGCTTGTTTTTGTTGCGTTTTGCAAATGTGACAAACCAGTTAGTTGGCAACTCTAATTTGCATTGCCGACGACGACAACGTTGAACGAGTTTTTGTCTACGTCTGAGTCTGGGGCCCCAGCTCTGAGGTCTGGTCACTGAAACGCAGGGCCAGTGCTCATTGGAGTTGAAGGTGTACGGGGGGCTGGCGGGAAGTGCGGGGTGCGGGGTGTGGTGGGCGAGGGCGGTTAGCGGGGCTTTCTTTATTGCTCATGCGACACGTTGGCTTGCAGCTGCTGCTTAGAACCGTGACGCTGAGCGCTGTCGGGCTCTGCATTCGCATTTGTAGCATTCGCTTATTTAAACCAGTTGCAGGCATCGTTAGAGGCTCAGTAGAAAGTTCCGAACAGAGGCGAACGCTGCAGCTGATTTAAGCGCTTGGCAAACCGTTCACGAAATCCTTTCCACAAAAATTTATCATTTCTTTATCAATGTGCAAATTGCAAAAGTTTTGTGTCAATGCCAAAAATTAGCAAACCAGTTACTAAACTAGACAAACAATTAGGGTAAGTTCAGTGTTGTTAAGTTATGCAAAATAAACGAGTTGGCTAACAGCGGCTATGTCTGTGACACTTTGCAGATTGGACAAAAGTCTAGCGTGCAGCAAAGGATCTCGTACGGGCAACTCGGCCAACAATAAGGAACTGAAAGTGTTGACACTGCTGCAGACTGTGCCGTGAACTTTGAACTCTACGTAAGAGCTAGCTAGAAAGAGAAAAATTCAGCTACTGCGCAGCTCAGTGTAATTGGAAATCCAAATCGGAAATATACAGAAAAAAGAAAAAAAAAACAGAATTGAATCCAGCAGGAAAACCAGCTCAAGTGAATCCAACAAAATGGTCTACACAGAACGCACCGACAAGTGTCTGACCTCCAGCAAGGACAGCGCCGGACAACAGGGCAAATCCCAGCCGAAGTATCAGTCCAGTTCCAGTTCCAGCTCCAGTTCCAGTTCGGGTGCCTGGAGCAGTCAGGCGTCGAGCGACGAGAAATGGAAATACAATAATATGGTCAAGGATAATCGCGACAAGTTCAATGGCATGCACTTCTCTTAACTCCTAGCCTGCAAAGGGGCGAGGGGTGCGGAGTGGGGGTGTCTTTGGGCTAGTTAATTAACTGGAATGCAACGTGATTGAGACCAATTGTTAATTTCTCGGTTCTATGGGTAGAATTGTAACTTAGTCTTAAGCCTGTTATTAGAAAGTGTAAAAATCTACAAAATCTGCAAAACAAAAATTTACTAAAGAAAAAACAGATGCGCAAAAAACGTGTTTTGAGTAGCAATTGAATTGAGGTTATGTTGAGCTTTCTGATTGAAAGCCGAAGCGTAATATAAGCTAATGACGACGTTGATGCTGTATATTATATTCCATTTAATTTGATTTCCGTTAAACTATTAACCTTAAGGCTGAGTAACTGTTTTTTTATGAGCTGAGTTATGTTTGAGCGAAAGCATCTCGGAATTGGAAACTAATATGCATATAGAGAAACCAGTTTCGATATACTTGAATTATTTATTGGTAAACGAGGTGTGTATACAGTTTGAGGTTATTTGAAGAGTTTCAGAGTTTCAGAGTTTTAGGTTAGTTAGAGTTGAGCTCAATTTGAGAACATTTTGGATTAACAAAGTTAAGATATTAATCTTAAGTTGTTAAATGGTGGATATAGATATATCTATCATGATATATAAATATGTTTGTTGATATATATGTATATATTTATACATTTTTATATAATTGAAGTATTTCTAATGTAGCGTAAAATCCATCGTAAGATTGAGTCCTATATATTGCAGCTGTGAGCTCTACAAATATAAAATACCTTCAGATATAGCAATATGATTCATTTAACATGAATTTCTCTCAACAGTCTTATGATTTTTTAGAGTTCAGCTTAAGCAAGTAATAGAGATTTTTAAATATAATTTATATTTACTTCTACAAAACAGGAAAAACTGGTAAAAATTTGTAACTAAATCTGTCCGGTTGACTTTCCCTGCCGTCTGTCATTCCTTCCAACTTTGCGTATAAACGAGTGAATGTGGATATATCTATAACAGTAGAAAGATTAATAATTTGCAGTTCGACTTATAGAAAATTATTTTGGTATATTCTAGAACTATTCATATCGTGAATATGTTGAACTTTAATTCTTAGTCTTAGTCTCAAGCTAAGTCTATAATTCCTCTATAGTATATACGCAAAAGAAATTTGTTACTCTATTAATATATCCTGTATTCTGCCATTAGACTAAAAACTTAATTTAATTTGATAATATTTGCTGGCTGCTCACACTCAAGTAAAGTTCTCTTATTTGATATTTATTATTGAATATTATTACTATCCCAGATCTCTTAAACACTTTAATTTTTGTATTTGTATTTCCCTTAACTTTTCTGCCCTTACACCCTCTACTCAAATTTGCTATACTAATTTCCTTCATACAAATCAAGTTGTACGACACCCATTGACCTTGCTACTTGACTCATGGCATATCGCATCTATTACTGTCTGCAAAACATTTGCATGAACTGTGGCTATTACCGTGATTAGCTTAACTTATGCGGAGGCCATCTCTCCCTTAGCCGGAACCTGGGGTAAAGTGCACTTAATACACATTAGGTACGCTTATTTGACAGACCCCGGGCCAAAGGGCCGTGCTGCAATATTGATGATGTCTGCGCGTCCTGGCAAACGGCGCCCAGCCCACAGGCAGCGGCAGGGGGTGGCGCGTGCCCGACTGTGGGATCAAGTGTATCTCTGGCCGTCCAGGCATTGGCATAGGGTTCGACGGGGTCCGGTAGTCGTTGCGGCGCAATGGTCGACAGAATTTACGCATCGCTTGGATTAGAAGTGCGAAATTTTTGATAATTTTTCAATTGTATTGTTTGCCAATGGGCAGATAGAGTCCTTCGAGTCCTTTGAGTCCTGGCAAACGGTGGGAGTGAGCTGCGGTCGTCCTTTTGACACACGACTGCACAAGGCACACGTGGCGCTGGCTATTAGAAACGATTTCCTTTAGGCCGCAAATAGAACTTTTTCGATACACATCAGAAAATTTCATTTTTATTTTCTATATATATATATATATATATTTATTTTTTCCTCTGCGTGAAATGTTGTGGCATTCTCTCTTCCGGGTCTGACACTTGATGTGTGCTGCGTCTAATTGAAGCGACTTATTTTCAATTTCTATACACATATATATATATATATCCCGATTTTTTTCTTTTAGCCTTGTAATTACTTTGTTTCCAAGCGCCAGGTGGTCGCTTCTTAATCCTGTCAGGTTGTCGGCATATTTCGGCTTTGGCATCTTCGTCACATTGCAATTAAAAACGCACAGCAGGTGTGCTTTGAAAAGTCCTTTGAACTTGTGCTATAAAATGTGAATGTGTCACTTGCAAGGATTCCACAACCGGATGACGACGGCCCAAATGGACGGAATGGACCAATGGATGGGGATGGGGATGCATAGATGGGCAGACAAACGACAGTTTGACGCCTGACTCCCGTGATTTTTGATGCTATCCAAGTGCCAAGCAATTATCACGTCATTATCATAAAGAAGCCCTTGAATAGTCTGTTTATGTTTTGATTTTTTCCGTGAATATTTACAATTTATGAAAATGAATTCAGGCTGATGTCTGGGACATGAAAGAGGGAAGTTTTGAGATTTCATTAAACATTTAATATTTTCTTTTTCAAATTTTATAGGATTTTTAGGTTGAATTCTTGAAGTTAGATCTTTAGTGATTGGGTCTGTAAAGGTTGCAATGGATTTCTTCCAGTAAAGGAGAATTTCTTCTGTATTGAGTATCTTTGTAATTTTGTGGTGAGTCGAAAAAATAAAAATAAATTTATATATATTTTAATTAATCTCTCTCTTTTCATATATAATATTTGATGAGTCGGAAAATAAATATAAATATATATTTATCTTAATTAATTACTATGTTTTAATATAAAAAAAATATATATAAAAATAAATTATAAATATAACTGTATATATATTTTCAGCTCTATCACATACCCAAAGGGATTCAACTCTATGAAAACTTATTTAATACATTTCATTTAACCTCTATTATCTAATCTAAGCCATCGAACTTAATTAAGCTTATTGAATCATATATTGTCATAAATGATGCAAGCAGAATTCTCAGAAATCGAAGTACTATATCATCTGACCACAATAACAATCTCTCTCTAATATAGTCCTCGTATAAGCCAGTTCCAAGTCATTTATCTACAAGGGTATTATTATTTTTTTTTTGTGTTTTCAACAAAGAATATGAATTTTTGTCTGTCCTTTTAAATAGCTCGGGCCCTCAGGCCTAATGAACTCCGGTCCGGCTAGTTTTCGACGAAATGCTGGCATATCAACGTTAAGGTTTCCGCATGCTTCTACTCCTCCTCTATTATCTACCGTCGGGCTTCCGTTGACAGACAACCCTTATTGTGAGCGGGCGATAACATCTTCCGACAACATGTCACATGCCACGTGCTGGAAAATTATTATGAATAATTTCCGTAACTTCTGTTCTGTCGTGTTCTGTGCTGCCAAATCGCAGCTTGCAGTGAAAAAGTGACATGACCATGCCCAGCATTTGCAAGCCGCCCACTTTTCTAACAGTTCGCAGTATGCCGCGTGCCCGAAGTGTGGGGCGTGCCGTCAGATACAACTTCCGACATCCGCGACAGATGTTTTTGTGCGGGAATGTGCAAAGGCGGTACGACTCGCACCCCTCTCTCTCTCTCTCTCACCTTGCTCTGTGCTCCTCGCTTCTCATTCCTCTGTACTCAGGTCTCTGGTCTTGTCTCTGATTTTGGGTGTTGCGCCCGGTTGCAAAACAATTGGCAGGGCAATTTCTCGACGCGGATGTCTCCGCCAGCAGTTCGTAAATTGTATTTGAATTGTGAATATGAATGTACTCGATAATCATGTACGGGCCAAAAGGTGTTATTCTTGTTATTGTTGTTGTGCGTGTCACATGGCATCTTGTTTGTAATAATTTTGTTGGCAAGGTGTGACGCAGTTGCCAAACATCAAACAGACATAATCCAAAATTGATTCGCCCCCTTGCCCAACCGCTGCAAATCATGCGCTATTTGAATGGAATCGGCAGACAACAATTGGATACGCCCCAAGTGATCTTAATGCCCGCCTGTCACATGAGCTGTAGTAAAGGTGCAATTGCAAGGGAGTATGGCGAGAGATATAGCAAAAGTAAGTCAGTTTAATGAGCAAGCTGGAAAATATGAAATTAACTTGAATATATGTAGTTCACATAATATAGGTTAAGAAGATTGCAGAGGACAGAGTGTATACCCAAAGTCTTTTTTAAATGCTGAGCTAAAATCTGAAATTGGCCAAGTCAAGTTCGAGTTTGGAATTAATATATTTTTTTAATGAATTTTCAGATCTTTTTTATTTATTTATTATTTTTATTATTAAATATCTGACTACACAACTTTAAAATTATGTAAAAAAAAATTGTATATATATGCACGATTATTAATATTATTAACTGCTTAGCACCTCCAATGAGTCGTTTTCTTGGAAAGTTATAGAAAAATATTAAATTAAAAAAATTATTTTATGATTTTTATTTTTTTTTTCCTAATTGCATTTTTAATTAATTTGATTAAAAAAAATATTAACATTTAGATCTTTGAAATTAAACACATTTCAAACTAGAGAATAAAAAATAAATCTAATGAGCTTAACACTAATTTCGATTATATATAAAGACATCAAAAGGGAGCAAATATATTATAAGATATTCAAAAATATTAAAGATATGCAACATTATTTAAAATTTTAAATATTACTATTTTTTTTATGTTTTACAAATTTATATTTTAAATATTTCCTATGTAAAATATTTTGTAATCGTCCCAACAGATAAATAGGTTTAATTAATTTTTGTACGTGAATTAGCATGACAAAACCGATGCCTAGATAATCCAAACAGTAGATAAGCATTTGCATATATCATATCATATCATATAGCATTTCTGATATTTTCGTTTTTCTCTTTAGATTATGTAAATGCTATATAATTTACAAAATATGGCAAACATGCGGCCAAACAAAGGGCGGCAATTACATGAAAATCTCAATTCAATTCAATTGAGAGGCTGCGAATTGAGACGCGGCTGTCAATAAATTGAGAACCAACCACCGTTAAATATGAATACAAACAGGCATCAGGCTCAGCCGCCATTTCTGATCGACAGCTGTCACGAATGACAATTGGATTGCCAGGCAGAGTGCCCAGGCTCTCCCTAGCCATGTGGCTCTGGCCTCTGCCCTCCGTTGGCTGACTTCGACTCGGCATTAAAATCGTATAAAATATGCAATAAAAATATGAGACCGCAGCATTCGTATTTATAGAATACGTAAAATGCACGAGGTCATCAAAATCAGAGAAAACAATAATAACAACAACAACAACAACAACGACAACGAAAGCGATATGAAAATTGAAACAATGGCAATGGCTCTACTCGATCCCAGGAGTGGGTTTCATTGCGAGACTGAAGGACACTTGAGTAAAACGCAGAAACGTGGTTGCGTATTTCGCGGGTTGTGGGAGAGAGTGTGCAAGAGGGCAAAATCTGAGACTGAGTATATTCATTTTAAATGAGCTACACACTTTAGCAATTGAGGTATACAAATATATTTGAAGAATAAAATTATTCTGAAATATTAATTCAATACAAATATGCTAGATGTGTTTTAGGCTAATAAGATTCTTATATATTTAAATCAGTTTTATGATAGTTTCAAAGTAGATTTGTTATCTAGAAGAGATTTTCTCATAATAAAAGTTATAAAACTCAGCCTATATACTCTGCAAGACATGCCAGCAATCTTGTCTTCGAGCATTCACTGTAAGGGATTGGAATGGGAATGGGAATGGGATTGGGAATGGGAATTGGAATGGAAAATGGCTTTTTATATTCATTTATTTATTTATTTACATATATATTTATTTATTTATTGGTTTATTTATTTATTTGTTTATTTATGTATTTTTGTTTATTTACATATTCATATTCATCTATTTATTTACATATTTATTTGATTATTTATTTATTTTTTATTGATATATTTATTTTCATATTTTATTCTTTATTTTATTATTTATATACTTATTTACCCATTAATTTTTTATTTATAGTTTTATTTATTTATTTACATATTTATTTATTTATCAAGCTGCATAACAAATAAATAATATCAGTTAAAGTTTAATTCATCTATAGAGCATTTCGACAGTCAGTGTGATCCAAAATTTATTTAATTTATATATATATATATATATATATATATATATATATATATATATATATATATATATATATATATATATATATATATATATATATATATATATATATATATATATATATATATATATATATATATATATATATATAAATACATTTACAAATGTTTTCTCTCTAAGGTAAGGTAAAGCTTTAAATGCAATTATGGTTCATATGCAGCTCTTACAAAACGCCAATGATATGCGTTGAGTGTCTTTTGTTGTGGCTTAAATACACACACACACACACAGCCATACACTTATAACCAACCCACTCTGTTGCGCGCCAAAAAAAGAAAAAGAGGAAAAAAATCTGCACGAAGCTTCCATTTGTTGCACGTCGCTCGGGTGGTTCGTAAGTAGATGAATGGGCATATATATGCTTTATATGAGAATATATATATCAGAATGTATATATAGAATATATATACATGGCATATGCATCGACAACACAATCGCATCATTTTGAGCAATTAAGTGTGTGTATTATCCCTGTCAGAGGGCCTTGAAACACACACACACACACACGCACACACATATCAAAACAGTCGCTGGCGGGGTGCCACCCCTACCCCTACCGCTGACTGGAGGTCCTGCCACCGGAAGTACATTGAATATGAGCCAGTGTGTGTATGTGTGTGTGTGTATGCTTTTATGCGCAAATTGTGCATTTATGTCGACAATGCGCGTGACGACGATTCAACTTGAGGCTTGACGAGGTTCACCTTTGTCCCTGCCTCTGCTACTGATTCTACTCCTGCTCCTGTTCCTGCTCCTGCTCCTGCTTCTGACCCAGCCTCAGCTGCAGTTCAACAACAAATATAGACTGAGCGTTAGGCAGAGAGAGAGAGAGAGAGAGAGAGAGAGAGTGTGTGAGAGAGAGAGGGAGAGTGGAGAGGGGTTTCTGATCTACTGCAGCTTTCTAGCACTTCTTTAACTAGTTCATTCTCTTTGTATTATAGCTTTGCCCACTTTTACTTTCGGCCTTTGTTTACTTGCTGACAGTAGGTGGGCAACTGTCAAAGTTGATGATCGAATAATCAGCGAGTCAGTTACTCCTACAAACTTAGCAGTGATAATATTATATGGAATTGCCTAAGAGCTGTGAGAAAGGCAGACAGACTGATGGGGCATAAGAATAAGGCTGCAAAATAAAATTTAATAATATTTTAAATTTATTGAAATATTTATGAATTTTTAAATTATATTTATTTACATTTATATTTAAATTTCAATTTATTATATTTTATAATATTTATTATTTTACAAATATTTATTAAACTTAAATCTTAGATTTTATTGAACTCTTAGAGAATATCGCCTGCTACACCATATGTACTTCTCCAATATAAGAAAATATATTTCAACAATATGATACTGAAAGTCAACTACAGTTTCCCATATGGACTGTCAAGTGCAAGTGAAACTACAAACTCTGCCACGCCCCTGCTAACCTCTGCTCCGAAGCATGTGTCAGCTGATGGCCAATTTAAAATTCAATTTAAGTTCAATTGATTTGAGATTTGGAAAGTGATTTAGCAGCAGTCAGAAAAAGGAAGGACGAAGGACGCAGCACGCAGGACTCAAATGCTCAATGTAAACACACACACACACACACACACACACGCACGCATACTCGAGCGCAGCGGGGAAGCCCCATTAAGAGCTTTTCGAGTCTTTGACTCGGACCTGCGCTTTGTGGTTGCCAATGGGAAGGCGTTGAAAAGCAACAGCAAAGAGCAAATCTAATTACAAAAGAACATTTCCAAATGTAACCCGGAGAAAATGCAGAAGTGAAAATGTGAAAATGTGATAATTGAAATGGGGCTTCCAACTTTCGGACAGAGTTGCCTGCCATAAGAAAAACAATAAATTATGCACACAGCACATAAAAGACACAACCTGCCGGGCGAGCAACCTGAACACAAGCCGTACCACTGCCACTACCAACACCGTCCCCACACAACCACAGCCCTAACAACAGGCCACAATTTCTAGTAAGGGGGTTTTAGCCGGCAAGCAACAACACTAATTGCCTGGCGGGCAAGCGGAAGGTGGCTCCTGTAACAATGGGAAGCAATCCAACAAACAACAGTGGCAACAACAGCTTGTTTTTGTTTTCTCAACGACGACGTTGCTCGCAATGAAGGCCTGAAGCCGTAGGACACACGAGCACATCCCCCGAAATTTGTTGAAGAAAAACGGAAAAACGTTTACTGCTCACTCGTTCACGTTCCGGCAATCTCATAAATAATAGCAAAATTTCATTAAGACAAATTATTGTCTATCAATATGTTACCAGCGAAACGCCACCCAGGCCCGGGTTGACTGGCCACCAGTTCAATAAGGCTGCTCACTACACACTAGCCAAACGACAGCTCGTTATGTTAAAAGTTTATTGGCCAAATTTTAATTGGGCTAATGATTGTCTATTACCATAAAGCTATTGAATTGCATCTCTACGGGTGATACACTTAATCAAGCTATTCGTTACTGATTACTCGTTGCAAATTACTCGCTATGATTTTTCTATAAATCATTATCTTTTCATATAATGGACATTAATTTGATTAGAGCTTGGCTTTGAGCTCAATCGGCTTACTCGTTAGCAATCATGCGTTACTCGTTACATGTCTCTCGTTATAAGAAATTATATTACCTAATCGTACTGCTTGTCTATCAGTATATTACTTACTCGTTAAAGATATTACTTTCATTAATAATTACTAGCTTCTCCTTACTTTTCATGGATTTCTCGCTAATCGCTTCTAACTACTAATAAATTCATAAATTATTAACTACTCGTTATTTTCCACCCGTTATATGTTGTTAGTTTCTACTCATTGCATTCATACACTCACTGAATAAACACTCTCAATTTATTACTCGCTCCTCATATAATAAATTAATTTATTCTAAATCTTTTCTAACTGCTTATTCATTCACTAAGCACTCTTTACTTTACTTTACACTCGAGTGCACTCGTTACTTAATTCTCTTTAAATACTCTTACTTAATATTCTAATGCCATTCGATACTTTACACTCAATTCCGCTCAATCCTTTCTTGTTTATATTTCGAACATATGCTTATTCTTAACTTTCCCACAATCTCATAGTTGAAAACCATTTAAACATATTCATATTTAGTTGTTATGTTGATTTGCTGGCCTACTCGTTAGTTAATACATTCCATTCGCTAAGCCCGCTGCTCATTTTCTGCCCACGACGTCCTGGCAATGCCCTTCCGCTTGTCGTATTTGTGCTTGTGTGTTTATATAATAATATTTGCGGCTCATAATTGCATAAATTTTTAAATTGAACATTTTGCGCGCACCCTCGCCCCTTGGGTTGACCGCAGAGCCGCAGTCGCCCAACTGAAGCTGGAAACCGAAACCAAAACCGAAACGGAAACCAACCCGGTTCATTGTGTTGGCTGCTTTGGCATGGTTAGGTTTTGGTTTTAGCTTAAATACGTTTGAAATGAAATTAAACATGCCCGCGGTACCCAACAGTAAATTGAATTACGGCTCACTCACTCCCTCTAACCCCTCTCGCTCTCGCTCCTTCTCTCTCTCTCGCTCCTTCTCTCTCTCTCTCTCTCTCTCTCTTTGTATACATAAGTCACGTGCTTGTTTGGAAACTCTCAAGAGGCCTGTGAATTTCAGTTTGAGATAATTATTCTCATCCACGGAATGGTGCGCCTCGTGCTCACTCGAGGGTAGCCCTTGGAGGCTCACTCATAAGCGTTTCGAAATCTTTATCTAGTCACAGATTTTCTCAAAATATTTTCCCAACTCTCTCAGCTGGCTCAACCGCAGCTACCACTTGACTTCTTCCTAATTGTTATGAGCAAACATAAATTCATATATACAAATTTCTCTATAGCATTTTCCCCACTTCGGGCCTGTCACATAGATGCGATGGCGATTCGTTACGATGCGACACTTGGCATCGTTTGGAGGTGCACCCAATTCGAGTAAATCGAAAAGATTTCAACGCGTTCCACAAGAAATCGAGTGTGAAATTTGATAAGTGGCTGAGCTGTCTGAAGATTGCCGCACAGCTGGCCACAGGAACTGCACTGCTCTGCCGCGGATATTTGGAAATTTGAAAAACAATTCGAATTATGAATTACGCACGACGTTTTATGACAGACTATTAAGATTTGTTTTGGCCGCAGTGCCATAAAAAATAAAAAAGATCGTAAGTCTCGAATTCAGTCGAATTGTATTGCTGCTTCAATATTATTCTCAAGAGCCTGACAGTCTTAATGATATAGTTAAGTTTTATATTGAATCTGAATTTGTTTGCTCTGAGAAAGTGTTTTTTCTTTTTTTTTGTCTGTGTTTTAGATCTTTATACTAGTCTCTTTACACTCATTCACAAAGTGAAGTGAAGTATATTAGTTTTGTCCGTCTCTCTGTAGAAATGCAACATTTCCTCGCACTAAGAGCTCGAGTCTTACAGATGATTAGAAGTTGTCCTTTAGGGATATTCTGATATTAAAGCAAATTCAGCTGAAATGTAGTTTATTCTCATATACATCACTTATAAACCATTTTAACATTTCTTCCATTTCCAAGTTTTGATTTAAACCTTATCCAATTACTCCATCATATAACCAGTCAAAGACAAAGTTGAGCCCTTCAAAGACCGGTTTGGTCTAATGCTTGGGTCTCCATGCGGAGCTCCATTTATTATAACTATCACATGCAATGCTCATAAGTCCGGACTCTAGCCCTCTCCCAGCTCCAACTCCCCTTACACTCCCTTAATAAATGTGCTGTTCGCATTTGTCAGGAATGGGCTGGAGGACTTCTTGTCTCACGCTCCGACACAAAATCGCTTAAGGAGCTGCTGGTCAGTAACTTAGTATTTTATGTGTGTGTATAAAGATTATATGGTCACACACACACACACACACACACACACACACACACACACACACACACACACACACACACACACACACACACACACGCACAGCACTAAAGACACTAAGCACGACAAAAAGACATTAAACACGACAACGAAATAAAAAAATATAAGAGAAACAAAACATTGAAATTCCTTATCAGCATTTCCGCTTTTCGTGACCAATGTCTCGACTCTGCGCACGTGCCTCAGTGTGTGTGTGTGTGTGTGACTGTGTGTGGAAAGGAGTATCAATTTCGCACATACACACACACACACACACACACACACATATATATATACACACACTTTGTATAGTCCGTGTGGTCATGCAAAGGTTATAGAAATGGAAAAGCCAAGTGGCTTAGGCCAACTTTGTGTGCGCGCACCTGTCATTGGCTTTTCGGTGGTTTCAGTGGTTGACGCCACAAAAAGACACGCCACTAAAGTCAACTCAAGCTGCCCCGTCAACTGCGGCTATCCTGGCTATCCTACATTATTCATAAATATGCAAATCGCCCTGCACTCGTTGTGTGTAATAAATTCTGAAGGCTGAAAAAGCTTTTCAGCATTCTTTTTGCATGTGAACTTACTCCAATCTCAACGAAATTGTTGAACAGGGTATATTGTTTAGGTATAATCTAAAAATATTCTTGATTGGATTTTATTGCAGAGTGAAATTACAAAGTATGAAATCTACAAATTCAAAAAATATATATTTTACTCGTAATTTTCATTTATCTACTAGTTATCGATAAATATCGCTTGTGACTTTTTTTTTTTTATAGACATTCCACTAGAACTACAAGAGCTAAATATCTCAAATATGTTATTTTAGTTTATGTTCATAATTCCTTTCCTTTGGACTAACTCGAAATATTTTCTTCTTCTGCTACCGGTATCTTTTAGCCGAACACTCCCCAGTTGGCCACACATATGTGCTTACTTTTGGCCGCTTGGCAAGTCTTTGGACATGTTTAACACTCAATCTGTGCGGCAACTCCCAGGCCGAGGGCAAGCATATGCCACATTACCTCCGAAACAAATTAAATCGTTTCGCATTCGACTCGAAGCGAGCAAACAGCTCGGGCATAACCAGCAGGAGCAGCAGCAGCAGCAGCAGCAGCAGCAGCAGGAGTAGCAGCAGCAGCAGGAGTATCAGCAACTGTAAGGAGCAACTGCAAAGGACTATTACAACACACACACACACACAGACAGACACACACACATGTTCAACGCTCGTTAGGGGCGGTCGATGGTTGGCCGATGTGCGTGGCATGTGGTGGGCGTTGCCACAGCTTTGAGCACAGACTCACACACGGGCATATTCAATTATGCTCGTAATCTATGGAAACCACATACTCAAACACACAAATACACAAACTCTGCTCTCTTGTATCTGCGAGTATACATATGTCTTGGGAAATGTTTGCATACCCTGTAATACAGGAAATTATAGGAAATGAGGATTCCGACTGCGACTGCATTACGCATTATTAGTTCATAGCTTAGAATCAGTTGAGATTATAAATTTTAAATCATGTCATTATATCAGCAATGACTTTTTTATATTATTTATTATATTAATACAAAATGTGTATTAAATAATTATTATGCGGAACAAACAGGGTATCTGATTGTTGAGCTTTGCTTCTGCACTCTATGCTCTGGTCACAATTGAACTTTCATAAACTTAAAACTTAATACTTATATTACAAATATCTCTAACTCGCTCTCTCTCTCTATCTGACCACATAGCATAAATCCTGAAAGAGCGAACAATTCGAATTAGATAAAATAGAATATTCTTCAGACTGAATTGACCAGATTATATCCTGTATCACATTTGATGCAATGGATATTTTGGTATCAAATATTCCATTCGCATGTTACGTCTTAGCTGGCACTCAGCAAACTCCCTCCAATTGACGAATTCTTTCTTATGACACTCCTCGGATCTGCCCTTTACAAAAATCTGGCGACGAAGAGATGTCCAAATTGGCCTCTGTTTCTGCACTTGGCGACGTTTTTTGCGCTTTAAATAATCATTCACTTTAGGAAAATTATAAAATGTTGATCTGCCCAAACACGCGGTCGCAAATGTTCCTCTATATACAATAAATAGTTAAAGTTATTAATTTTAAAAAATAATTATTTAAAAATATAAATATTTAATAAGATATTCAATTCATAATGATCGAAAGCTAATAGAAATTAAGTGTTATGTGGATCGGATACCAACAATCGGAAGAGGTAAAAGAGTTAAGAAAATAGACTTGGAGATACCATGAAAGATTTCCCAAAACAAAATTAAAATATTTATCAAATTATATGTAATAATGTAATAGCAGGGTAAATCAGAAATTTCTGACGCTGAAGTCAAATCGATTTTAATCGATAGTAATAAAAGAGTTATCAAACAAAAAAGAAAAAGGTATTAAATTGTTTTGAGAATGACATACACAAGTATACATTAAATGGATGTGTAGGCGGACAGGTCTAAATCGACTCAGCTCATCGTTCTGATCAATAAATGGATAAATGGATCGTTAATCGTTTATGCTTACGAGGGATAATACAAGTTAACTGCCTTTGAGTCGATACGAATACGATGCACTGTAATTGCCCCATGCAACTGAAAGCGCGTATCCTGCCAAACATTACCAAGCGTAACGGCCCAATCGTGATGTACCCAGTTGCCTTTGTAGTTCTTTTTGAAGTTGGGAACTACAAAAGTGTGGTCTTTCAATTCCGCCGTGGTCGATGTAGTCTTCATGCGCATTTCTCTTAATGCGACAGATCTGTTGGATGTGAAAGCATCGCTATCATTAGCCAGAAGGCGTAAAAAGTTTGTGGTTAACTTGGGATGCTCTCGAGACTTAAGACCAAATAGATGCAGTCCTCTGGCCTGATCGTGGCCTACTACAGGAACAATAGGTTTCTTAGTGCTATTATGAGCTGGGTTTCCTCGCGTTGCTATATTCAAATTCGCAGAGAGTGTCGCCTGCAAGAACTGATTGTATGAACAATGCCTAAGTAAATAGATCGAAACTTACATTCATTTGGAAAGCGACAATTGTCAATAACAATAAACCGAAATTTATATCAAACATATCAAATATATCTAATTTATCAAAAATATCAAAAAAATCTGTACAAAAATTTTATTTTTCATAGTCAACAACATCTAGCTACAAACTCCGAATAAACTATTTAAAACTCTTCGTTCAGTATTTTCAATGTTTGCCTTTAGAATCACAGAGTACTCGAGTCGGGTATGCATAACGGGGCAATACCTAAACTGTAAAGAAAGTGAAAAACTTATTTCCTGCTCGATAGATTTCTATTAGCCATAGTAAACGTGATAAGAGGACAAGGCAAATCAAGATTTCTTAGGACTATATATAGAGTATATATTAGATCATAGCTTAGCCAATCTTAGATTCTAACACATTCAAAGAGATAATGACAGCTCTGGCCAGACTAATTCGGCAATTCGTGTGCATTTGCCTGGAACAACCTCATATAATGTAATTTTTATTCTGGACAGTACTTAGCATATATACTACATTAAAACATAGCTTTAGATACGGGCATATACACACTGAATTGCACTTAATCTGACTTGTTCTGATTTGAGCTGTCTAGCTAGGTTCTGGCTGCATGTGATCCGTCTATTAGAATCCGCTGCCCATTTGATGCATCGGATACATGGGAATAATGGATTCCAGGCGCATATTACGTCTGATCGCGCACTCCTGGTATTCTCTCCATGTTATATACTTAGTTGTGTCGTGGCATTCTTCGGATTTGCCCATCTGATAGATGTGCATGCGCAGCTCGTTCCAGATGGGTCGACTTTTGATTGGTAAACTATAAACCTTACGTACCAGCCAGTTTTTGACAATGGGCACATTATATATTGTCGATGCGCCCATACAGACCGTGGTGAGGGGTCCGCTGTTGTGAGATATAATATAATATAATATAATATAATATAATATAATATAATATAATATACATCTAAGAAATTAGAAAATATACTTCAAACAATATATATTTTATAAATGTTTACCAATTGATCTGAGACAAAAATGCAAGTACTTACTCTGGATAGTAATTTTTCACAGCATTGGAGTCGACTTTTGCATGTTGTATGGTCTGTTGGGCAACAAAGCGAGTATCTTGGCCAACTTTTCCATAGGTAACTCCCCACAGGTTATAAACCCAATTACCCTTGCTATCTTTGATGAATTGAGGAAGTCCCCCCAACGAATTTAAATTGCCAGGAGGGACGGCACCACCACCAGCAGCTGCACCACCAGCAGCTGCACCACCAGCGGCTGCACCACCAGCGGCTGCACCACCAGCAGCTGCACCACCAGCGGCTGCACCACCAGCAGCTGCACCACCAGCGGCTGCACCACCAGCAGCTGCACCACCAGCAGCTCCACCAGCAGCAGCTCCACCACCCGCAGCTCCACCACCCGCAGTATCAGCACCCGCAGTATCAGCACCCGCAGCTCCACCACCCGCAGCTCCACCACCCGCAGCTCCACCACCCGCAGCTCCACCACCCGCAGGATCATTTTCAGGGTCATCAGCCGAAAATTCACTATCTCGATTGAGTTTTCCTTGACTGAATCCTAGGGCACCAACACCAGCAACACCTTGACTTGGCCGAACGCCTGTACCAGGACTGGTACCATGACGATGAGTTTTTGGAGTCACAGCCATTGGTGCACGATACTCGGGCTGAGTGACACCAAGGTCTTCATTGCTATCGTCATCCGCCAAGTCCTTTTTCTTGGTCGCCAATGGGTTTGGCGTCTTTGATTTAGCCACATCGAGGGAGGCGTTCGTTTTCGGTGCATGCGGCTGATTTTTGTTGCCAAATAAACTCATAACAGTCTTATCACCCGAAGCCATAAGCTTTGATTCTCGATCGCCACGTGGAAGCGCTGCTGAATTGTCTATCTGTGCGCCGATCAGGCATCCGACTGCCAAAACAAAAAGTAAATTTGGTTTTAACATTTTGGGTGCAAAATATACTAGAAATTTGTGTTTGTTCAATTAAATTCACGCATGAAATGAATTTCTCTTTGATTTTGAAAATTGGAATCGAATGCGAACTCAAAGAGTTCGTTTTCAAATATAATCTGTTCATAAAAAATTGGTAGGAATAGATGTGTCTTGGCTACATACGAAATGCCTACTTTGAAAATATTTGAGTAAATAATTTTCTTTCACTTAGTTGCTAAAGAAGAGTATTCTGAATTAATATGCAGTACTAGTTGTACCCTGTAAAAATAATTAGGCTATGGGGAAGTGACCTGAACTTGTTCATATTGGCAATCAATATGTTCTATATTGATTTCATAGAATATCCATCAAGCAGTTCGTTTAGCTCGCTCTCTGTCTATTTCAGGATCTACATAGGGTATCTGCTAGTTCGTCAATTAATTCAGGCACACTTCTTCACTTACTTGCCATTTAATTACCGTAAGTTAATTAACTTTTCAAGAATGAACATTTTGCGCTACGATGGCCAGTTGAGAAGCAGCCGAATCTCAGCTGGCAGCACATTTCGCAAATGTCCTTTTTTTAGCCATTGTTTGAGGAAATTTTTTGTGCGCGCTTTACCAACCAGCACTAATACATATTTTCACTCAGCCAAATTGACGGGGACTTGACTAAAAACACGACCAGCTGGAGCTGGAGCTGGAGCTGGAGCTGGAGCTGGGGAGTACGGGCAAAGGTCTATCATTGAATGTTGCTCGCGGGCGTGGCTGGCAGAGAAAGCACTTGAAGCAGTCACCGAATGCGACTAAAATGCGTGCAAATGCAAATGCTGGCCCCGTCGATGCATACAATTCAAATTATGAGCATAATGAAATACTTTATTTCACATACAATTTCAGTTTTAATTTAAATACCCTGTAAACGGCAAAGTGCAGGTAATGCAGATTTATTAGTTGGAGA
Source organism: Drosophila stalkeri (assembly GCA_035047405.1). Classification (NCBI taxonomy): domain Eukaryota; kingdom Metazoa; phylum Arthropoda; class Insecta; order Diptera; family Drosophilidae; genus Drosophila; species Drosophila stalkeri. The sequence goes on from JAWNPR010000039.1 coordinate 11,724,066, forward strand.
CATGGCTAAATTGTTGTTGATCAGTCATGATGTTGATATTGATTATATTTATATATGTATATCAAATAAATAAATAAATAAATAATTATGATTTGTTTTATCTACTAAATTCGACATCTTTATCCAACTCAATAATAGAAACATGTCTTCTGCTTCTTTGGTTATTCTTTTCCTTCTCTTTGTCATTCTCTCTCTAATTCACCTTGCTCGTGCTGAGCACATTCCTGAGAATATATTTTCTTCTCTCCATATTTCTCCTACACTCTCTCTCTCTCTCTCTCTATCTCTATCTCTCCATCTCTCTATTTTTTTCTCTAATTCTCTCACTCTCCCTACCACTCCAACACACACTCTCTCTATGTCTTTCTCTTTCTCTTTCTCTCTCCCTCTCTCTCTCTCTCTCTCTCTCTCTCTCTCTCTCTCTGTTATACCTTATTCTATTTCATCACACACATTTTACAGGGTATCTGTGTTCATGATGTATAAACTTCTTTTTGCTGTTGTTGCTGCCGCTGTGGCACAAGCATTGCGACTTCGTATGTTAAAATGGCAGTTTACGCTTCTTTGGCAATTTGTGGCAATGCAAACACGCCCCCACTGCCCCCTTCCCCCTTACAACAGAACCAAAACAACAACAACAACCAGCAGCTAACCATTACCCATTACCCATTACCCATTACCCTTAGCCAGTTGCAGCTTCACCTGCCCAGGCATCGAGTGGCATACTCGAGCATGTCTTTACATCTCTTTACGCTTGGCTATAGCTCAAAGTGCTTAACTGGCTAAAACGGAGAGATGGAAGAAGAGGGGGAGATGGATGGGTGTATGGGGGATGAATGAGGGCGGAGGCCCGAGAAGGGGTAGACAGCATAAGTTGGCTACAAAATGGCAGCCAACCTCCAAGACCTCCCTCCTAGCGCATATGGCATGGAATTGTGCAGTTATTATATAAATAAGTATATACAAATGTATATATCTATGTATATATATATATAGCTGCATATGATATATAGGTTGATGATAAATGCTAAAAATTCAATTATGTTGAGGCGATAAGGGCTCGTTTCTGAAGAAGGTCTGACATGGTCAGATAGCTGGATGTGAACGGGGGAACCCACATTGTATGCTGGATCTCGAGTATCTTTGTTTGTATTTTTAAACATTTATCTGGCTGGCAACAACAACAATAAGAATAACAACGACAACAACTTAACTTAGTTCTGTTTGCTCAGCACAACAGCAATTGATCAGATACTTTGGACTAGAGCTGAGCATAAGTCGTGTTTGCTTCGCGTGACACGCGTGAACAACTGTTTAGCAAATGCAAATATTATAAAGTGGAGCATATAGAATGCTTGCACCTTGATGAATAATGCAGAATAATGTAGTTAAAGTAACAGTAAGTACCTTAAACGATAAATTGTAATGCAGTCCGAGTCAACGAATTGACTTGACTGACACTCAATAAAGACTAATTAAGAAAACAAAAAATATATGTGTAATACATGATCCGTATAATCATATTCTGGCTGATTGTCTAATAGCTGGCAGCAGCTCAAGCAATGATAAAAATCTGCATAATCTATATCTCGTTTGCTCACCCAGACAAGGCTTTCAAAATAATCAATATATAAACAAAAATATTTGTTCTTTGCAATAAGCCCCATAAAAAGAAGTCTGGTAAAATGTATAAATTTGCACTTTCTCTAGTATTGTACAACGCGCTGCCATCACTAGCTTTGCATCGCCCTTTGTGTACTTCACTGGGTTGATCTTGCTTGGGGATCTGTATCTGTTTGCTGTGGCCATGGATTGTCTGAAAATCGATCTGCAGACATGGCAAGCGCCAAAATACGCAAAAGTCACGTAGTCAGCAAATGGCAACAGACAAGAAAGAGGGCTCCCATAAACCATCTGGGCTGGCCATATAGACAACGCTAATGAGTCTGCGCGATTTATGCAAATATCATACAACTGATTCGCACTCGAACTGAGCTGAACCCGTAACGAGGCCAGCTGCAGAAAAAAAAGTAGTTGAAAAGTAGTCATAGTAGTTAGTGGTAGTGCTGCTGGGTGCTCACTGTACCTGTGGATGTAATCCAGTGAGCAATTAAAGTGTCACAAGTTTGGGACATGCAATATTTCATGACGCAATGTCCAAGATTATGAATATAAATGCAAATTAGGTACAGCTCGAGTGGGCGCATGGACGGCCAATCGTCTGTCTCTTATGGTGGGACAGAGGGAGAGTGAGAGTGAGAGCGAGAGAGTGGTAGTGGGTGGTAGTGGGGTCGTGTATATATGCATGTATATAGGGAGCGTGACAATCATTAAAAGTCAAGTGAACGTAGTGGCTCCTTTGTCGCTCGAACACAATCACTGAAAATGAAAATGACTAACGGTAACCACGATAGTCGACATCCGGGGAAAACGGTTCCATTGGGTGGTCAGCAGGTGCCCCCACGTGGCTAACGGTGGTGGCAGTGGCACTGGCACCGCTGAAAGAAAATTACGCTCTTATCTTGCTTCCTGTCGTGACACAATTTTCTATCATAGCCAAACTGAAGGACTCGCTGTTGTTGGAGTCGCCGGATCCGTGTGTTGTGGCCAAAGACATAAAGTTATTATTGCTTTTGCTGCTGGCCGAGAGTGCACGGATTCCGGCCAGCCATGATAAATGTGTCCAGCGCACGTTTTGGCCAACGTCATAATTTAGTCAACATTACATCATATATATATATATATATATATATATGTATATGAATATAATATTGGCCTAGAAAACTTGGCTAAGACCCTGGAAATCTTGCATAATTAGATAGACCGTCCGCATGCAAGCTCAAAACCGATTTTTATATAGATTAGCGGGACACAAACGTATAATTCTATGAATATCATAAATACTAATTCGTTATTAAGTGCTTGCCACAGCGAAACATATCACAAAACAACATTTGCTCTTGTTATTGTTGTTGCTGCTGCTGCTGTTGCTGTTGCTGTTGTTGTTGTTGTTGTTGTTGTAATGAGCAAGCCAGAATATCGAAGTGAAAATCTACCGTACGTGACAAATTGAAAAAAGCGCATCAGTGAAGCGAAGTTAACTAGTGAGACCTGTGTGGAATCAACCATAGAATATTGGACGACTTGGAACGATGTCGAACGACTTCGAACAACGACAACAGTTTTGATGACTTCCTACGACAGCAGCAGCAGCAGCAGCAGCAGCAGCAACAGCAGCAGCATCAACAGCAACAGCAGCCAAGTCAACCCAAAGCAACAACAACATTAGTAAGAACAACAACAAAAAGCTACTGCTCGCTTTTTTACGAGTGTTCGTTAAAAACAGCCAACAACAGCACCCCGACCTAACCCTAACTTACCTTACCCTTTCCCACACACGCCCGCTGCATCCGAGTCTTTCAGACTTCAGCAATGCGACGTCAATGTCCCATGCTCGACGATGGCGACAACAGCTCTCGGTGCTGTAAGTAATACTATCTAGACACGTGAAATGAGTTATCAACGCAACGTGAAAAATTCTCGTTGGCACAGTGGCATGAAGTGCATTCGCACTGCTCGAAATATTCGCAACGAGCATCATATATACATATATTGAACTGGGTTTTGATTTAATTAATTTTCCTATATTAAATATAATTTTATTTGTATAATATTTCCTAGAAAATTACAATTTTAACATAATTTTAATTTAATATATATATTTAATTGGGTTTTTTTATTCAGAGTGTTTGCAACATAGTGTTTATAATGGTAATTAAAATTATATATATGTTAGCAATTAATTAATAGTAATACAAAATATTTTTTTTTGCTTCCAGAGACCCTAGAGATCATGCAGTTAAACTAAAACACAAATTTTGTGCAGAAACAATAATTTATAGATTTAAAATTTCTAAATTAATATTTTGTATGTCCTGAACCCATTGAAAATGGGAAATCAGGTTATAAAGGTTTTGTGAAAATGTTTTATATATTTATTTATTGATATGGACAAAATATTTTTTTTTTAATAAAAAAGTTATATAATATTTATTTTTATAATATCATTTATATTTTATATCATTTTTTTTAAAATATGTTCTCTATAAATAATTTAAATTTTTAAATTATAGTATTTGCGATTAGCTGAATAAAAATATAAAAGAAATGTAAAGCTTGATAAACCGCCGTCTAAGAAAACCACAGTATCAAGATTACTGGATCATATTAAGAATTTTATTAATTTATTCGAATTGTTCAAAAATATATATTTTGCCTATATATATATATAGTATAAATCTAAGTATAATTGACCACTGTGCTCCATAAGTGAAGTATGAGTAAGCTTGACTAAAAGCTACCCTGTCACGCAGCTTGGCTTAAAAGATAATACGATATCTTAGCTGTTTCATTTCGTGCTATACATTTTTAACTATATTCTGTAATTTTTTTCGAGTTAAAATTTGTTATTGAAAAAAGTATTACAGAAGTAAATACTGCATTACCATTTCAGAGGGTAGGCAAAAAGTCTGATTAGCATGACGCAGATCAGAAATATTCGTTGAGTGTTCGTCGTTTTTTTAACAGTTACTGTTACTGTTTCTACTCCCTCCTCCATACACATTCATACATATGTACGCATGTGTGTACATATGTATTGACCAGAAGAATGGAACTGTCGTTCTGGTTGCCATTGTCACCCGACAATCCCAATTACCGTACACACAGATGCTGTGGTCGAGCCCAGCTACAACTTCAGCTCCAGCTCCAACTCCAACTCCAACTCCAGCTCCAACTGCAGCTCTAGACCCTGCCGTAACCCAGCCTCTGTTTCGGTTTCTGCTTGGGCCACTGGCTCTTATGGCTCATAACTTTTCAGTTAATGAAGACATAAAACTCAGCATTGGAAGCTGCTGCGGCAGCTGCGTCCATAAAGCTAAGGCCCTGGGCAGAGAGAAGCTGCCGAAGCTTTTGTTCGCCTCTCGTTTTTTGTTATTGTTGTTCTTCTCGTTGCTATCGTTGTTGTTGTTGCTGCTGCTGCTGCTGCTATTTGTTTGTTTGTTTTGGCAGTCACAAGTTAGTTGCAAGATGCTTGTATCTGGCTTTATGCCAAATCTACACACACATATATTTCTGTATATTTATTTATACTTATAGAAATTAATGTGTATATATCTCTATGTATCTGGCGAGTGATAAAACGTGCTAGAGAAAGCGCATGTACATAGATAAATACATACATACATACATATATACAAACATACATACATACATACATACATATATACAAACATACATACATACAAACACACATACAGCAGTTGTTGTATATGCATGCACGCACGCATACACAGTGAAACGCCATTTTGAAGCGCTGTCGTTGTCGCTGTCGACGCGGGCGACGGGCCGCTGCTACGGCTGTTGCTATCAGCGCACATCAATGGACCAACGACAGTGGCGACATTTTGGAGCACATTACGTTGGTCAAAGTGTGAGAGAGCGGTGCGGTATAGATGCGCGAACGGGATGGCCATACTGAAGAGATAAGAGAGACAGAGAGCGAGGGAGATAGATAGCCAGAGAGACAGAGAGAGAGAGAAAGAGAGAGAGAGAGAGAGAGAGACAGAGCGAGAGAGAGAGTAAGCGCACGCTGGCAAAATGAGCAGCGACTGCGACGGCGACAGCAACGTTGGCAGAGCGTCGGCGTTTACGGCGACACAGAGATAGAGAGATATGATAACGGCAGCGACTGCGACAGCGGCAGAGGGCGCAGCAACGGCTACTGTCTATGCCACGCCTATATGCGCAGCAGCACCAGCAGTGATTGTCGTTGCCGTCGGTAAAAAGTAAAAAAAAAAAAAAACGGTGCGGACTTGATTTACTTGCGGCTAACCTAACCTCAATCAAGGACTCGTTCCGGTCGGCCGCAGGCATTGTCCTTGGCGAGGCCAAAGCTGGCGCCGTTGCTGCGCTGCCATTGCAACAGTTTGCCTCCACGTTTGGCCTCTTAACACACTTCATTAATCAAAAAACATGCCACTGGGGCCACAAGCAAAGTTGGCACAACGAATTCGAATTCGCCGCGATATACGACGAATTCGATACGAAGGCTCGCACACTCTCTTATTCAAAGCTCCACCTACCGAACCAAAGCGCAGACGCACAAAGCAAACACGCGACGCACAGCCAGCGCATGTGAGAGAGCGAGAGAGATACAGAGAGAGCGGCTGAGCAGCTCGTGTATTAAATGGGAGCTACGGCTGCTAGCTGCGCTGCCGTCAGTCGATGACGATGACAAACGAATGACAGACACTCTCCTCACTGTTTCTTGTTGTTGCTTCTGTTTTGGGAGAGAGATAATGGGCAAGAGATAAGAGACGTCAGGTAGCGATGGCGATGGATACAACAACAACAACAACGGTTACACAAATGCCCGCCAGTCAGAAACGTTCGTTTTTCGTTTTTGTGCGCGTGTGTGAGTATCGGTGAGAGAATATATGTGCATATGCTTGTGTGTTTATGTTTCTTTGCACTGGGCAGATGTTTGCTGCGCTGTGAGCTTTGCTGTGCTGCAATTTACGATTACCTCATACTGTAAATTGCATCTCTTGCCTTGCACAAATACGCGCACACACACATACACACATACAGGTACACTATATACACATACATTTTTATATTTTGATAATTAAATGTGCGCTAAATTATTTCAATTTTCCAATGCAATGCCCCGTCTCCAATCCACTCCGCCAAGCAGCTCACACTTTGACTCTGTCTGCTGCCCCGTCAGAGAAATTAATGAGAATTTTCTTATGGCTCGCAAATTGTAATGAAAGAGGCCTTCACTTCATATATATACATGTACATATTACTGTATATATATATACATATATATATATATATATATTTATGTATGCATGTGTATATGTGTGTGTTCTTAACTCTTAATTAAGCCATCGTATTTGAGGTCAATACGTTGCGGCTGCAATTTGTGCTGAAGTTATGGCTTGGCTACATGCGTGGACAGCTTTCTGGGGTAGCTATTAAAAAAAGTTGAGCATCTGGCCTGGACAGTGAAGTTGGAATAAAATCTGATTTATTTATATTGGAGACATACAGATACATATAATTAAATACGTTATAAGAAAACGGTTCAACGGTGTATGCAGCATTCTTTACAATATATATACTATATACATATATGTAAATAGAAAAGATAAGATAAGATATAAAATTCAAGAATCTCTTATAACAGAAGTTTTTAAAAATTATAATTTTTTTTGTATAAAAAAATGAACTTATAAAAATAAAAATATATATGACAAATTTGATTTATAATTTATAGCCTATTAAAACCCGCATTGTAATAAAAATTTCGAATAGATCCTATATATTCTAGAATAATTTTAAGTTTTTACAATTTTCTGTTTTTATAATTTGCACAATTTCCCTCTACGTAGATAAAGCAGAAATATATTTATTTATTGCTTTTACGTAAATTGCTTCGAAATGACTTCATTTGCTTTCGATTTGCACAGAATTACAAATATAGATGTAAAATATATATATTTAGAGCTTATAGTATATATATGTATGTATAGATATAGGTCACCTTGAATTTGGCAAATCCCATGGGCAATATCTATATATATATATATATATATATATATATATATATATATATATATATATATATATATATATATATATATATATATATATATATGTAGATGTGTGCGTAATTCCGCTGCAAGATCAAGTGCATTTATAATTAGAACAAAGCAGAAATATCTACATAAATATGTATATGTTTATTTACATATATATAGGGATATAGATTTCTGGCCAACTTTCTAGCACTCGTGTATGGCGCCCCGAATAACACACAAAACTTAGATAAACACTAATAAAAATTGTGTATATTATTAATAGGGCGCAACACATTTGGATAGCGAGTCGTTTACAACAATTATACGTATCATAAAGCTGCCAAAAACTACAACAGCAACAGGAACAGCAAGAGGAATAGCAACAACAACAACAATAACAACAACAACAACAACAATTAAACAGTTGTTTGGGAAAATCTTTTTGCATATTTTACGACATGGCAAAACAAATGTTATTCACTCGCCCGAGTTGCTTTTATTATGAGTTTTTCTCGTAATACGAAAAAAATGCGAGCAATGCGCTGAAATTGGAACGCAGACTGCAGCAGCAACAGCAACAGTAGCAGCAGCAGCAAGAGCAGCAAGAGCAGCAGGGCAGGTGATAGTCAAGGCAAGATGTGTGGCAGGGGGTGGCGGATGTTACCCTGCACATGCATATATTGATTGCAAGCACTTGACGTGGGCAATACTCGACGGGGGTTTCGCTTTTGATAAACGACTGACACGCGGCCTGCGCAGGCGACAAATGCAACGAGCAAAAGTTACTTAGAGCAACACTAAAACCAAACCCCAAACCCCTCAACTGTCCCATTGTGCAGCCCCAACCCATTCACCCACACTCTACTTGACAGTCCACTTGAGTGCCCAACGGGGTGGCCCGGACGCCTTGACCATTTGTCTGCCCATTGGCTGGGCTCGCGTCGAGCCTCGAGGGCTGTTCATTAGTTGAGGCAGCGCAGTGGGGGTGGCGCACGAGCTGTGTGGTCTCTCCCTCCCTCTGTGTATGTGTGTTTGTGTGTGGGCATGTGCATGGGCTTTCATAAGTGCCCTAGGCATATAGATAGATGGCTTAGATAACAAGGTTAAGTGAGCAGCAGTCGCAGATATGATCTTGGTTACAGTTAAATGCAAATAGTCATAAAGCTTCAACAAATATGACTTTTGCAGTTTGACCGGGCTAACAGTGGGAATGTGGCTATTAAAATTATAGTTTTACAAAATTGGTTTCTCTATAGCAATGAACCATGAAAACTACGAAAATATATGCATATATGGATATATTTGAACAGTAAGTTTCAGATATGATTCAAAGTAAAATTAAAACTCTTAAGCACTTTAAGCTCATCTTGAAGCATTATAATTACAATGCTGGGCTGGGCTTTTATGATTATTAAACAAATTTACATAAATAAATTCCAAAAATTTAAATAAATTTTCATAATTTTTCTTAGTTTGGATTTATTTTCTTAATTACTTTTTTTTTTTTAATTTATAAGATATTGTTTTCATAAAAAAAGAAAACTTTAAGATTACAAATAAATTGTTTTTTTTTTTTTATATATTTTCATAGTAAAATGTATAATTTAATTAGTAATATTTTGTAATGTAACTTTTAATGGAATCTAATAATTTTTTTATTTTAAAAAGAATATAGTTTTCTTAATAGTAATTAATAATATTAATGGAAATATCTAAAAATAACTCAATATTATGACAATATTACTACATAATATAAAATACATATTAATAATAATAATAATAAAATTAAATAATAAGTTGATAACAATTATTTTAGGGAAGTATTTTATTTTTATTTAATATTATTATTATTATTATTATTATTATGTCTTTCTCTATAATTCATTCAATTTTCCAGTATTCCAGTATTTCTTAGTCTCTTGGTTTCAGTCTTTCTCTATATCGAACAATAGACTATAGTACTATACATAATAAAATCTTCAGTACTATATGCTAAAATACTATATACTATTATACTATAATACTATATGACTAGTACTAGAGAAAGAGCGACAGACGGAGATAGAGAGAGAGAGAGAGAGAGAGAGAGACATCAGCAACTAGGCCAAGTCTGTCGACTTGTCAACTACCTACTCCCTACGTACTTCTAGCTCAGTTCAAGTTTTTTTAATTAAAATATTTCTTATCAGCTTCATTCCAATGGGCAGCTGAAGTTTTATTCACTGCCTCGGCGTCCAGTTCAGTTTTAGCTCTAGTCCATATTGTCGAGCGCCTTTTGTAAGATGGACGCTCTGGCCGAGTCCTGGCCAGCTGTCCCCCCTTCTCTCACGTTGCGTGACTTCATTTGCATGAATTACGTCGCGCTTTTTTCTGTGTGTGTTTGCTTCAAGCTTAGGAGCAGTGCTGCTCTCTCTCACTCTCATATTCTCTTCGGTTCCCTACCTCTCTCTCTCTCTCTCTCTCTCTCTGTCAATCTCTCGCCCTCTCCTGTGGCCCCCGTTGACCTCGTGCTGGTCGTTAGTGTCCTTTGGCACACACACAAACACAAGCACACGTGGAGCTGTAGCAACACCTACACGTGGCTGGCTGGTGGTTGAGCCAGGACTCTGGCTGCCATAATTGCTGCCGCCGCGAAGTCAGTCGCAGTCGCGAGCGGACTAAAAAAAAGTTTTGAATACGTTAAAGAAAAAAAAAGAAGAAAAACAAAAAAACTATTGCTACAGCAGCAGCAACAACAACTATAACAACAATAACAACACATAGACGAAATACTCGAAGACTTGGCTCGCGTTGTCGATGGCTTCGTCGCTGTCGCTGCTGCCGCTGCTGTCGCGGCTGCCGCTGCCGCCGCTGCCGCCGCCGCCGCCGCCGCCGCCGTCGTCGTCGTCATCGTCGTCGTCAGTCGCCTCTGAGGAGCTTCAATAGGCAGGTGTGTGTGCCACACAGTCGGAGTCGCGTCAAAGTTTTGATTGTTGTTGTTGCTGCGTTTTTTGTTTTGCGCTCTGTGCCTTAAACTTCAATTTGCTTTTTTCGTATGCCGAAAGCGCTGCAACAACAAACACTTTTTGCCGTCGGCCTTTCGATCTCCATATATAGTGTATATATAGCATATATGTAGCATAGATGTATGTATATGTGTGTATTTCCAATCAACTGAATCGCCAACCTTTCGCGCGTGCCTCAAGCAGAGCAACAGAAGTCCAAAACATTGCCTGGCCACAATTTTAAAGTCTTAGCCACAGCCACGCCCCCACACGTTTCACTGCCCTGACGGCCGCTCATATGCAAATTTTAAATTGTGTCGGTTCTTTGTGCTCTTGATTTAAGTTGTGATTCCTAATTGTGCACACACACACACACACATTGGGTGAGTGTCAATGTCAATGGCCTGAACTCTTGAACTCTTTTTTGCAATGTTATTCGCGATCTGCATATCATGTGGATATAACTAGAGAGAAGTTCAGCATTAATGACGTCTCTGCTCGAGATTATAATGCGATCCAAAGCGATTGCTAGAAAATTCAGTCAAGGTGAGCGAAGATCTAATAGTCAAATGTAAACTATAATATAAGTCTGAGAGAGAGGGATTCAAAGAAAGTGATCAGATATGAATCTTCTTTTGATGTAACTAGTTGTATACATATATATATAAAAAAAAAATATATATATATATATGTCCCTTCAATCCTAAAATATAATAAAGAATACAACTTTTAACCATATTATTATTATTAATTAATTAATTTTTTTTATATCTCATTACATGTAGAAATTTTATTTTCAATCTCAGATAGAAGTTAAACTTATTTGTATATTATATTATCTATATATTATTACTTATATATTATTACTTGATTAAGAACTATTTCTAAATATTTAAATGATTTATTTATTTAGTTATTTTTATTATTTTTTTTTTTTTCAATATTTGTCCATCCCCTAATTTTTATTTAACTTTCAAAATATTCAGATATCACTTGGATTTCATGTTATGTTACAGTGTCAAGATATATAACTATTTTGGGAAAATAAGTTTTTTTTATGGCTGATTATTTTTACATAGTATATTGTTTATATAAGATTATATATAAACGAATTAATTATTAATTTTCATTTATTTATTTATTTATTTTTTTATTTTTTTATTATTATTATTATTTTCATATTTCATTTATTCATTAAAATTAACATTAAAATTGAGTCGTGTATGACAGATTTTGATAATTTCCATTAGTCTCCTTCTGAAATTGACTCTTAAGCATTGCGCACTTGTTGTGGGCGACGCATCGATTAATTTTCGATACCTAAACCAGAGGGACTTGAGCAACAGCTCAATGCTGAGTAGCTGATACGATTCGGGCTGGGCTGAGCGAGTTTTTAGACATCTGTGTTATGTAGTCTTGCCTGACAATTGTTGAGGTTTTTGATTGTTGTTTTTTCTTATTCTTTTAGGGTTTTTTTTCTTTTTCTTTTTTTTTGGAGCTCAGCCCGAAATGAGTTTAAGTTGTGTTGTTGTTCTTGTTCAGATAAACAATTGTGGCCAGCCGCACATGTTAATGCCCAAAGCTGTGAACAAAATCGTTTGGTTCTATTTTAAGCAGAGGCCCCCAAGCATCCAGTCGCCAAGCCAAGCAAGTCTGCCTTTATCAGTGAAAACTTCCGAGAGCCATTTAGTAACACTTCAATGAATGCATGAGAAACGGATGATTATTCTGTTCGACTCCGTTCTGTTCTGGCAATTGTCTTTAATCAACTGACATTGAAAATGTTGGCCAGTGATAAGTCTGGCTGACAAATTGCGAAACAAGCTCTTATATATATATATATATATATATATATATATATATATATATATATACATATATTTGCATAACTTGGCGATAGCGGCTAAAGAATAGAGAGAGAAACAGAGACAGAGAGTGAGAGAAAGGAAGGGAACCCAGAATTAGTTGCTCTATCATTACATGATGTCATTTGATAAACTGTAATTCCATAAACTTATTGCTGGATATGAGAGATTTCCGGACATATACATGATATGAGGCCATATATATAGTATGATATCTGGCCTATATAGAGAGCGTGTTGTATTTGTGTTATTATTGAAATGATTCAAAGAATTACCCAATCACATTATAAAATATTATTTATAGCATATACGCGTACAAGCTTCCCTTTCCCGTGGGTATTGCGCTTCAGTTAGCGCTCAATTCGGTCCTCTGAGAGTTGATTGGGATTCTGGGAAGCCAGAGATGCGGGCTTATAATATACGTACAACGTTTCTGTGCATATATAGCCGATAGTCAGGCAACTATATGATGTGTATATATATAGATCCTGTGGTAAGCAACGATACAACGATTCAGTCTCATCTGCGGGTGTACCGCAACCAGCTCTATATAGTTCTTCCAGATGAATCACATTCAAGCAATAATCAAATCGCTGAAAATAATATTTTTGAATATAAACTTATTATAGATTAATCATCTGATTTGGATTGTGAATCAGCCTGAATGGATGCTAATCCACATGATTCACGCATTGCGTAAATTTTAATTATTAATTTTGGAATTTACAAAAAATTCTACTAAAATTATGAATTTATATTCAATTATAAATGTCTTATTTTTTTTAAAGAAATGTATATAAACATTTTGCAAGGATGTAATAAAGCAACAACAAACTATGCATGCACACACACGCACGTATCCACACACTGATATACGCTTGTACTCATGTATGCAGGCGTCTTGCTGTCTCGCTATCTCGCTTGCTCTGCCACGTGGGTTTCGTTGTGAGAACTTATTTGATTAATAATTCTGTTTCTAGACGGACAGTCTAGACCGGAATCCAAAAGCTGACAACAATCGGAATTGTATTAAATAAGTATCTATATATATGCAGAAGACTTGGAGACTCTAACTCTAAAGATGAACGAGATATCATTTTATAACTGATTCTCGATAAATTATTATATCGATAACTTTAAACATATAAATGTTATCGAATTTCTGAAACAAACTCGTACTGCGTTACATACTTTTGACAAAACCATTTCCCATTTTGGGTTCAGGATATAAAAATTGAAATAGATACTATAGTTGTGTTATAATATTGAAATATGATGGAATACATCTAAGAATTTGTTTTCTTTCGTGTTTCCATTTTTTCATTCCATTCTTATTGAATTATAGTTAAATAATACATAAGCAATTAAATATTGTACAGCCTTGACTTGTTGCATGAGCATGCTCAAAAGATTAGAAATTATCTGAGCTACATTAATTCTTCTCCAAACGTTTCATATTGAAATTATAAGATCCAATTCTAAGCTCTTATCTAGTAGAATGTATACTAAATATTACGTATTATTATTATATACAAAAAATTATAATGAAAACAGTACAGAATTATATAAAAAAAAAAACCCTGAAAAGCTTGGGAGATTAATGTAAGATCTGTCTATAATAAATATGCCCAGACCTAAGTAAATCCCCGCTTCAAATCAAACTGAAACTTTTCCTCATAGCTAAAAAAAAAAAATTGTATAAAAAATCACAAAAAATTCGGCGCATGTGGCTGCAAAAAAATGAAAATAAAAGAGAAAATATATAACAACAATTGAAAAATAATTCAAGAATAACCCGCACAGCAACAACAACAAATTGCAGCGACTTCAAATTTCAGCGTCGTATAAAAAAATGAGCGACAACAGTGGACAGCGATATCAGTGTGTGTTTTTTTTTTTCTATTTTTTTTTAAATTTTATTTTTATTACCTGTGAATCGATTGTATTAAGAGCTATTAAAATATTTTCTAAACCTGCTATCATATCATTCAATTAGGCAAGAAATGGCTATATATAGGATCATAAAACATAATATTTTGTGGCTGATAATGGTTGTGAAGACTCTAGTCAATTTATTTGCTGTTGTAGTTGTTGTTGTTTCTTAACGCACATTAGTGTGCCATAAATACATCAATATAAAAATGTCGCCTTCATAATATTTACAAAACGAGCGCAGATAATGGAAGACGCCAAAGAACCAGATAGTCAACAACTATGACAATGGATTGAGAATTAGACTTGCTCGCTCGCTCTTTCACTCCCACTCCCGCTCCCTCTCTCTCTATCTCTTTCTCTCTCTGTCTCTCTCTCTCTCTCTGTCTATCTCTAGTAAACCCCATTACTTGTTTTTTTTTTTTTTTGGCACTCTGAGACGCAGATAAACGTTAGATAAGACGCAAGATCAAGATTGGATTACGCTTTATCAGCGCGTTTATTGCAGCTGGATGTTCCATAAACTTGATTAGATCTCTTATGATTATTATTGATGTTTTATTTAATTTTTTGTTTTTTTTTTTTTAGTATATCTCTCAAGGGAAGTGGGTTAAGCACACAATAACTACTATAGTATGTGCAGGTTTTTTTTTTTTTTTAAAGTAGAATATAGAATTGGGACGGTTTTATGAGATTGTTGCTTCATCATATAGACGGGCATAGCAGCCAGGCAACTCGAGCGAGGCACCTGATATATTTATGAATTTACAATGCTCGAATTATTCTTCCAATTTCGATAATTTATTACCGAACACTTTGAACGTTTATTTGCCTGATTCGACACTCAAAAGACTTGGTACTGTCCCCACGGAAAGCAAGAGTGTTTGTGTGCGCTTTCAGATAAAAACGAAACTCTTGTCTAGATAGAAGACAAAGATAGCCACGAGCAGACCCTGCGTATGCGTTATATACGATTATATGATGGCCAATAAAGTTAAGCACCCTTTTAACTCGGCCATAATCAATCGACCTGAAGGCAACATATTCATACACTCAGGCGCACACTCATTCAATCAGTCAAGTCACTCAATCAGTCAGTCAATTACTTTGCGACTTCGTTTTTATCGTTCGACCTACTACGCAACTTGTTTACCAGAGATCCGACCTCTATATATGTAATATATATATATATATATATATATATATATATATATATATATATATATATATATATATATATATATATATATATATATATATATATATATATATGTATATACTGTGAGTCGCTGATATAATTGCTTGGCTCCTCTTCGACAAGATCGTTTCGTGTGTTTACTTTGATTCCGACTTACTGGGGAACGTGATTGTATACCCCATTCTCCCACTCTCCGTCTACTGTTCTCATATTGTATACGAACGGGCTTTGCTTTATCGACGCCACTGTCATTCTCTTGTCATTGGACCATTGTTTATGAGTACCGCACCGTTCCTCGTCTCTCGTTTCTCGTCATTCTATGTTTACAGTGTCCATTACATGACAGATAGTTCACACTTGATATATCATGACATGGCATAGGGCAGTCCTTAAATGGAACACATAATATATGTACATATCGTTATTCGATTAGTAGCTGAGTAACAGTACAAGATAGTTTATAGTTTTTCTTATTTGACACTGACATTTTGGCATTACAATCAACTCGTCAACAGTATATATGATTTGATGGCTATAGTTATGATGGCAAGCTATAAAGATAAGCGGCCCATTCATAAAATTGGTCTAATCTCGTCCGGCAACGCAACTCCAAGTGTGCGAGCAATAAAAAGAAGTCTGCACAGTCAAAACTCTTGTTACAGCTCACTGTTAGTAACATATTCATTAGATTCATTTTTTTTCTAGTCGAAGTCAAATCAAATTCAATTCTGCTTAAAATCAATTTGCTGTCTAGGCTTAAGATTACACTCAATATCATCTATAAGAGGGTATTTCTTGGTCCCATATATTAATCACTCCCCTAGTAATAACATTGTATTTTATTGTTGTCAATTATAAAACTGTTTACAAAGTGTCTGATACCTGACAATAATCAGATAGCTTCGACTGGTACAGGGTATCATTGCTAATGCCAAGACAAGCCTCAAGTTGCAACATAGCTGGGTATAATATGTCGTCATCTAACATAAGACAAATATTTACAGGGTATGTAGTCTAGTCATATTAAATGCACACACTCAAAGCTAATCGGGCATTGTTGATTGCTTTCATATTTGATTTATTATTTTACCTCTCACATATTACTTTTACAGGGCATCTCAAAGTTGATCATGTCATAATTTTCGCTTGCTTCCCCTTAATCGTTAATGTGTTTATTTTCATATTAGAAAATAGATAGTAAATAATCGCCTTTAAAATAACAACAACAATAAAGTGCATAGTACACTTTTATAGAGCAAGCGAGACATAAAGTGAGAGCGAGAGAGAGAGAGAGAGAGACAGTGCCAGATAGGTGAGACAGCGTGCGTGTGCGAAAGAGAGAGATACGAGCAAGCAATGGACGACGTGATGCCAACTTTTGCTGTTGTTGTTCTTGTTCTGGTTGCTGCTGCTCCCAATACTCAAGCGACGACGTTGACGTCGACGTCGGCTGCGCAGCTTCGAGCGCGTATTGATATCATAGCACTTGGCACTTCAGTTGGGCCATAATACAAATACTATTTGTTGTTATTTCAGTTTTTTTTTTTGGAGCTCATGCATGTGTATACACTGTTAAGAGAACTAAACAGAGTATATTGGTTTGTTGTCCCGATAGTTTATTTTAATATATGGAGTGAGCATATAAATTTTGAGTTTACTTATTAAATTGAATTTTATTCTTATTTTTATAATTAAAGAATTTTTAAAAATATGCATTATTTTTATCAAGAAATATATTATATTTGGGAAAATATATTATAGATATATATTTATATATATATATATATCCCATTTTAGCAGTGACACATTTTTCTCTAAGCTCGGCTGTGGACTGACAGTTTGAGAGCATGGGATAAGAAAACTACTTCATAAAAACTAGAGTATGAGTCAGTCGAATCTTTCAAAGGTTGCTCCTTTTTTTTATAATTTAGTGGCATTATTTTGAGCAATTTAAAAAAACAAATTTGTCATCAAGCCCGCTCTCCAAAAACAGTTTTGAGTGTGTGAGTGTTTAAGTGATTAATATATCTGTCTCTGTGTGTGTGTGTGTGTGTGCTTGTCAGGCTCTCTCTGCCTGTGTGGTAGCGCCGTCGTTCATTGCTGAGCTCTCTAGAACTTCAGCGATCAATTGACAACGAGCGAGTCAAACGTAAAGTCTATGATCTATTCCCACCGTGCTGTGTGTGTGATTGTGCGTGAAATGAGAAAGTTCACTGCAAAATAGAAAATTCAGAGTAAATAGTGAGACAGTGCTAAAAATAATGAAATATGTTATTTATGTGGTTTTCTCACGTTAATTAAACAAAAAAAATATATATATAGGTAAAAAAATAATAAAAAAAATATATATATATATAAAGATTTTTAAAAATGTAGCAAAGAGTTCTTAGCCCGGCAAGGGTTACGCAAGTGAGTGACATTTTATAATTATTATAGGATATGTAATGCTCAGCGATATTGAGGTTTCTCTCAGTTCTTTTTCTTTTTTGGCGAACCCTCTTGGACCGGGGCAGCTGAAGATAACTGCACAGATCTATGCTTGCAGCATCTTCCGGTGCGAATTGCAGTCGTTGGGTAGTTAGGCGTTTGTTAAGGGCGCGTGCCTTGGCAGCGAGTGCGTTTGCAGCTTTGGTATTAAGTTACGTGCCACGCCTACTCAGACATCATCTGCCCAAAGTGCAGCGGGCAGGGTAGATCTGGCAGTTGACCTCGTTATAATTATAGAGTGCGACGAGACTACTTCAATTTGACTTGAGAACGCGGCATGAGTATTTGCTTAGCATTTCGATTCTCCGGCTTCTTCGTTTTTATTTTTATTTTTGGGCATTTGTGCGGCAAAAGGCAGGACTTCCGTTTCCCGAACAATAGCGATAGCAGCCGTCGTCCTGGTAGTGCTGGCATGTCAATAAGACACACAATTGAAAAACGTGAGCTCTTACAAGATCAGCAAAGGCAGATACACACACACACACACATACATATATAAGTATATATATATATATATGTACAGTACACATTGCCACTCGTCAAACAATAAGCGAGACGACTTTTGATTTCTTCAAGCATCGCAGTGCGAAACTTGCAAACAAAAAAGGGGGCAACATACGAATGAATATGAATACGAATACGAATACGAATACGAATACCTATACACATACTCATGAACATACTCATACTTATGCACATAGTCATACTCATGCTTAGAGCACTCTTCGCATACTTGTTGAAAATCTCTTACAAAAGCTGCTGCACATATGCTTCAGATCCATTGTCCTTGTGCAGACAGTCAAAGTCAAAGATCAGCCATCCAGCTGAGTTAATTATAGACGACAGCTACGAGGCTCTGAGGCTCTGTGAGTGAAGTCCGTGAACGGAAGACAGAAGGCATTGCGGGGCAAGTGGGCAGCGCCTAAGGCACAGCACAGTTGGAGATTTGGCGCGAATATGAAAAAAAACAGCTCAGCGCTGATAATAGTAGAAATCTAAAGGATATCTCAGAGTTTTTATGGTATTCAAATATAATAAAATTGAATAAAGAAGTTTAGATATGTCCAAAATATATTTCACTTTTTAGACTTTGGCAAATATAGTACTTTAACTCTTTTAGAGATAAAAACTAGCTAATTGTATTTTTTTTTCTCACTTTAGCAATAGAAAAAAAATCTAGAATAAGAAAGAAAAAGCGTGAGAGAGAGGCAGAGATATATATATATAGAGAGAGAGAGAGAGAGAGAGAGAGAGATATATAGAGAGAGAGAGAATAATCATATTTCCACTTTTAAAATTAATTTTGATACTTTTATATATATGACATTGCTAATTTAGCACGCTTGTGGACAACTCTTTTAACTAATCTGTCATAGAGGAAATGAGCAGATAGTATATATAGGAATAACAAGATTTTGCTACGGTTAGATCATTAGCTAATTTCGTTATCAACTACTGCTGGCTCAGCTATATGTAATTGAAAATTTTATGACTGCAGATTAGTTGCCAAAACAGGCAAAGCTTAAAAAATCGACAACAATTTTCTCTGTCATTCTCTTCTAATGGATTGATACTTTCAAAAATTCGCTGAAGTTCTTAAATTAAATTAAATTTCATTTATTAATTTTTTTTTAATATTTCTTCATTTAGAGAAATTATATTTCCATAATTTTATGCAATTCTTTGATAAACTTCTTAAAATTTAAAAAATTAAGTTAATAAATTTTTGCCAAAAAATAGCTGTAAAATAAAAAATTAAATTGAAATTAATTAAATAAAATAAAAATATACTATAATATAAATATGTGTTTATTTTTTTTTTCTCTTCATATTAATATTCATTTCCATTTATTGATAAATTTTCCATAATTTTTCACTTCTCACACATTTGTCCCCTTACCTGCTATTATCTATTGTGCTTTATGCATAACAAATTTATGGCGTGATCTAAAAAAATCGACGTTATGCAATGCTCAATATGAATAGAGTTTTGAGGCGTGTTTACACATGAATTATGTGTGTGTGACTAGCCTGGGTCCTGACTCTGCCTAGGGACGGCAGACTCGGGCTGCAGAGATAGACAACAATTCGAATGGAAAAGCCATTGACTTTTATGGCAAACCAAAGCGAAATGCAAATACAGTCCTGATAAACCCGACGCAATCCTTTTCTATCTATTCGCTTCACGAAGCACGCGAAAGTGGAGTGAGTGAAGCGTGTGTGTGTGTGTGTGTGTGAGTGTGTGTTAAATTATGTGACAAGGGCGCAATGTTGTTGATTATGTTGTTTTAATTTAACGCTATTAGAACCTCAGAGCCCTCTTTTTTTTCCTCTTTCTCTCTCTCTCCCTGGTGTGACGACCCTTGCAACCCTCGATAATGACCTAACCAACTACGACGTGCGCCTAATTGACTGCTGCTGTTTGACGAGCGCAAATAGATACAGCTACATATATAGATAGAGATACAGATACAGATAGAGAGTTGGGCATATGCCTGACAGCTTTTGTTGTATTCATATTTTATGACATTTCATGCCGTTAGCGCCTTAAAGTGGGCCCCATGCAAATAAATAACAAGTAAATATACAAATATATATTTACGACCCCCAACAACAAAGGGTTGATATATATCACGACCTTTAGCATAGTGAACCTGTATTTCTCTTGCATAATTATCTTGCCTTAAGATGTGTGTGTGCGTGTGTGTTTTTTTTTTTGTTTTCAGTGTTCCAGGCATTGATTTATAGCGGCGCGATTTCTTTTTTTTTTTTTAAGTACTTTTTAAATTAATTTTTAGATAAATTTATCAGCAATTGAAAATATAAAAATACATTTATGCGGGCGCAGAAAAAAAAAGTAAAAAAGAAAACACCATAACAATTATCAGCGCGTGCTAATGTTTAACAACAACAACAATTATAGTCTGCAATTATTGGGATCTGAAAGTGCTTAAGGAAATCAGCAAACAGCATCAGAGCTTTAACATTTGCCATTAGGCGCCCCCATAAAAACCAGAAAAGCTATTAAAATGAACGATAGCGCCTCTCGCAGGAAACAAGCAACAAAAAAAAAATATATATATATATATAGGAGCAAACTAATGACGCTTCAATATATATGGGCTGCTCATAGAGGTCAATGGAGTTATTAATTAGCTTAGCAGAAACTTGAAGTTGGTGTCAATGCAATTTAAGTGAAGCTAAAGTCGACTCGGGCTTATTCGATTTCATGAAACTGAACTTCACATATATATTTATTTATTTAGTAAGTTTGAAACTAATTTGCAACATTCAATATATTTAATTTTTAATTTTTAAATTTAACAAAATGTTATTATTTTTATAATTTTCAAAATTATTCAATATAAATATGAAAAAATATATAAAGAAAATATTTATATACATATGAGCAAGCATACTTAAAAATTGTGTATAAATATTTTTATATATACAAACGACTTATTAAAATATTTCGCATCAGTTTTATGGGTAAGCATGCTTAAAAAATGTTGTATAACTATTTTTGGTATATTTACAAATGATTTATTAAAATATTTCGCAATCATTATATAAACTAAATTTAAATTATAATTTGTCTAAAAATTAAAAGTATAAACAAATAAAAATAAATTTAAAAAGAAAAAATAGATTTAAAATTATCGTACATTTAAAAAAATTATATTTTTTTTTTTTATTAAATTAAAATATATACTTAAAAATAAAATAATATGAGCATTAGTTCCTGAGACTCATGAGGTTTTTATGAAATATTTGTTTAGACAAACTCGTATAAATGCGAATAAATATTTTATAATTTTTATTATTTAACTTTTATATTTATTTGGAAAGTGCATTTTACTTTATATTATATTTGTTTTAATTATCTTAAAATAATTCATAATTTGCACGCATTTCATATTTAAGCAAAATCAATTTCAACTCTGTAGAAAATTGACTTTCACACCTTTAATATGCGCATATCTTCAAGTCGGTGTTAATTGTTAGCAACAGCCTAACGAATCGACTCGCGAATAACAAACCCGCTATATATGTTAGCCCTATACGGAACCTGTTCAGTCCATTTATATGTGTGTGTGTGTGTGTGTGATTGTGTGTGGCATAAACTTTGACGACAGATACTAAATTAAGTTGCAAACAAAAGCCAAGAGCCAAAAAAAAAAAACAAAAATAATCCACCTTATATGTACATAGCCTAACCGCACACAAACACACACACACACTCACCCACACACACACATATATATGTATATATATAGAAAGAAATTTTGCTTGTTGGGGTCGCCGCACAGGCAAAGGCAGTGGCAAAAAAAAAAAAAAAAAAAAAGAAAGCAAAAAGCGCAACAGAAAAAGCCCCCAGGCCAAAAGGCAACGCAGTCGCTTTCAATTATTGCCGTGAGTATTTTTTTTGTGGCCAATACACATACAGACACACACACACACACACACACACAGAGCTATTAGGCTAATGTGTGCTTATTGCGCACGCTTTGGAACAGGAACAGACGCAGGTGGCAGCAAGTAAAACCAACCCCCACAAGCACACACACTCACTCACACCAGCACACCCCTACGAGAGAAGGGATGGAAGGGGGGAGCCGCCAGCCACAAGCCAGAAACTTGGCAGTGTCTGACTGCAAAAGGTCTGCTGTGAGCAGAGGCGTGGATAGGGATGGGGGGAGCTGCCGGTGTAAGTGTGTGGGCGCAGTGGGGTTGGCCATGCCACAATACCCACACACACACACACACACACACACTCGTGAAACCGCAAATAAGTTAGATGTGTGCGAGCAAGACAGCACTCGCACAGCAGCCAACTGTATTTGTATCTCTCAGTTTGTGTATCTGCAGCTGTGTATCTGTGGCTCTCTGTCTGCCGCTGTGTAGGTGTGTGTGTGTGTGTGTGTGTGTGTGTGCATAATGAATGCGAAGATGTGCACGCCCTATTATCCTGCTTTGGCTCCTCCCCTCAGCTGCTGCTGCTGCGTCGGCGGCTAGCTGCGACTGCGACTGCGACTGCGACTACTGCTGCTGCTGCTGCTGCTGTTGTTGTTGATGATGCGGCTCACGTTTTTGTCGTGTATCTGTGAGATACATACAGCGGTGTGCTGCTGCATTCTGATAGGAATACTGTGCAGAGTAAATAAGAGCGCTCTATATATATACACACATACATTGGATTTTATGCATGTGTGTGTGTGTGTGTGTGTGTATTTTTGCTATCCTTTTGCGGCCAGGCAGACAACAACAAGTAGCTGGCAGCAGCTGAGGCAGGAGCTCTGCCAGGGCTTCGGCTCTGTCCAATTCCAATCAGAACAAAACGTTGTTGTTGTTGTTGATGCTTATGAAACTGACACAGATTCAAGCACACACACACACACCCGCACATATACGCAGAGAGCGCCTGCCTGCAGGGTAGTCAGATACAGATACAGATACATGCGCTGCGCTGCGTTCGCTCTGCCGCTCTCGCTCTCTCTTTCCTCTCTCTCTCTCTCTCCTGCTTTTGTTGTCACTCTCTTTTGCAACCCCTGCGGTGGCAGATAGTCAAGCAGCTCGATCATCATCAGCATCAGAGCAGCATCGTTTATGGCATCCTGTGGCCTCGGCCACTACCATTACCAGCAGCAGCAGCAGCGACGCCGACTGCAACAGTGACTGCGACAGCGACAGCGACAGCGACAGCGACAGCGGCAGCAACAACCAACCAAAGCAACGCCTCTGCTGTGCACCCCCCGATGCCATTGCCATTGCAGTGCTTCGCAGTCGGCAGTCGACTGAACATCATCATTTAGTCAGTTGCTCGCTGTACGCTCTTCGCTGTGCGCGCACTAGCAAACGAAATCACAGTATAAACGCCGCTGTCACAGTCGCTGTCGCTGTCGCCGCTGACGCAAACGCCGGCGTTGAAGCTTATTTTTTTTTCTCTTGCGCTATCGTCGCTCTGCCAGCGTCACGTATCCGTTCAGTACTCAGTCTTGCGAAGACAACCGGCAGATAGAGACGACACCAAATCGAACATAAACACATTGAGAATACAAATATATATATATACACGTCACTAACTGAAGAAAGCAAACGTTCGCGTATAAAAGAAATATATCTCTAATATATAGCGCATACGCAACGTGGGCCGCGCATTCAACTCGCACTCTTGCCAGCCATGCCGCGTCGCGTTCGGCCCACCAAATGTATCTGAAAATTGTTTACAATTGTAATTTGTGTTAGCTACAAGTGAAACGCGTATCATGTTATACGAACGTTATATTATGCCAGGTTGGTTTCAACTAAATACCTATATCGCTTATCTGGTGTCTATCGTTAGCTGGATACATCGCCTCCCCAGTCCCGCCCACTCCCCTGTCGCCTTCCTGCCAGCCTTCGCGTTTATCAGTGATTTTTTATGGCGAACGTCAAGTTTTGAGTTACGAATTGATGTTGCCACAAATATTTCGCAGCAGCTACTTTGAAACAGAGACATTATAGCGATATATATATATATATATATATATATATATATATATATATATATATATATATATATATGTGTGTGTGTGGATATATACATATATATGTATCTACACTCCCCCGCCTCTAGGAACAAACATGGCGATTTAATACAGCGAAAACGGATTTAGTTTTCCATTCATTGTGTGACAGTGCAGACGTGTGTGAGAGGAGCTTCCAGTCGTCTTATGTGAGCTGGCTAATTATCTCGGTTTTCAATTAAAGTATTTGATAGTTACTTTACGGAAACATGCTTCCAAAATGCACAAATACTTTTCACTGTGCGTGTCAAATTGTATAAAAAGTAAATGATTTCCGTTGGAGGTGACATTATGAAGAGAAATACATTTTTGATATTATATTTTGGATATTTGAAAAAGTGTTTTATAAGTGAGAAGTGCTTTGGAATAAATGTATATATTAATATATATCTTATAGATACTTTTTGGAAAGTATCTGCTTAGTAGATTGAGTAACTAACTTCCTGAACTAAACATAAAATTTAATTCATATAATAGGTAAATATGATAAATATCTTTCAGATTTCCCAAGTTACATTAATAATCTTTTGAAAAGAAAATAAAATAACGATTTCTTTGTCAAGAAACTTATGGGAAATCTTTCGCAATTTGTGTGCAAATATCAACCACAAACTTATCTCAGCTATTTTATGAGATGATTTGACACATTTAATAGAGAATAGAACCATGATTTATCTCTGCATATATCACAGATATTTTACACATACCGTGAGTTATACACACACTCATTACAAATTTATCATGGATATAGACACTTGTCTATAGCATTAATAGATTAGTGTTTGAGCTAACAGACTTAACGTCTCACTGTAATTAAGAATTGTCTTCGATTTCTCATCTTCATTTAAGCAAAAAAACAAAGAAGAATTAAAGAATCAAAGTGAATACATTTTAGTGGACTGAATATATATATAAAATATATATAAGAGATATTGAAGCAGGTAAAATGGTGAATAATACATTGAGAATTAATAGTGCTTGAAGAATTGATTGGAAATATTCTACAAATGATATTTTCCTTTAAAGATATTTCGAAAAACTTGTTAATACAAACTAAATCTAAAATATAATACAGATCTCTATAAATGCTAATTCATTAATTAAATTTTGTTACGATTTAAGTATTTATAATGTAAATTAAATCTGAGATCCAACTCAGGCAATTGCAATTATTTTTGAAGCAGCTTGCATCTCGAGTGATTCACAGTTGGCATCTTATCAAAGAAATGAAAAAAAAAATAGAAGAAAAGCAACTAAAATTTAAGAACAATAGCATAGTTTAAACGACAGTTTAAAACAAATCCGAAATGTAATTAACTAAACTAATTAGCAGAGACCCCAAACAGAACCGAAACACATGTGCCTAAGTGGATGTGAATAATAAATTGTCATGATAGCTGTGAAGAACCAAAAAAAAAAAAAAAAAGAAAAGAAAGAACAAAAAAAAAAAAAATAGAGAACCCGCTCCATGCACAGCTGAAGGAATAGCTAGAACTGATACCGAGTACTCATCGCTCGCTTATCGCTCGACGCAGCGCTATGCTATAGAGTAGCTCCGGTACGATTATAACTGTATAGCTAACGGATGGACTTAGTGTAGTTCTGGTTCGGTGGGCGCGAAGACAGGCGGTGCCCACAAAGGCACTTCAAAGCGAGACGGAAGAGGGCGAAAAAGACAGAGAGAGAGAGAGAGAGAGAGGGAGAGACAGAGAGAGCGAATAAGGCTCGATATCGGATGAGTTTGTTAAGGATATTATGCAAATAGCGTGTGCCAGGCAAGTGCGAAACTTGTCAGCTTGTTGTGGATTGTGGATTGGATTCCTATTTGGTAAACCACTTGCCATTGTGTATGCGGGTGTCTGTTTAGGTGTGTGTGTGTGTGTGTGTGTGAGTGTGTGTGCGGCTTATTTATATGGCAGATACTTATCAAATGGGTATTCGACAAGAGTTCGTATTACTGTTACTACCTATTGCGGCTGTCGTGTGTACGCGCGCTGTGACTGTGACTGTGACTGTGACTGGACGATATCTTTTTTCGGATCTCGTTTTCGTTCTCGTTTTCATTTTTATTCTTATCTTGGCTATTTGTTGCCCTGCAACTGTGGACAGCGCTTGTCAATACACATATATACATATATACATATATATATATATACATATATATATATATATTTCTGTCTAACAGCTCAAATTACGATTTAGTTTCAAGTGTTTAAATAAGCCACTAGGTAGCTAGCTGCAAGCCCCAGACAACAATGACAACAACATCAACGGCAACTACAAGAACAGTAAATAAATAAATAATCGGTGCGTAATTTGTGCAACATTTTTGACAAGTGTTTTTCATGATTATCTCTGTGTGTGGGTGTGTATGAGTGTGTGTGAAGGTGTGTGGCTGTCTTTGAAGAAAATTGGTGTGAGATCAAAAGTGTGTTAAGGCTTGCTAAGAACTTTTCCAATTGTGGGAAGAGGGGTATCATAGTAATAGACAGGAAAGCGGAGAAAGAGTGAGAAAGTATGAGATTTAGAGAGACGGAGAGCGAGAGAGAAAGACAGAGAAATATATATAAAAAGAAAGAAAGAAAGAAAGATACAAAGAGAAAGAGTAATAGAGAGACTAGGAGAAAAATACCACAGAGACAGAGAGAGAGAGAGAGAGAGAGAGAGAGAGAGAGAGACATAGAGAGAGTAAACGAAATTGAGAAAATAAGATTGAGGATTTTAATTTAAATTAGAATGATAATATGAAAGCAAAAAGTAGAGAAAAAGAGATTAAAAAGAGGATGAGAACGAGATATAAAGAGAGAAACTGAAAAAGAAAAAGAAAAGCATGCGAAGTAAGAGTGTGACGAGAGTGACGAAAAGAGAGAAATAAAACAAAAAAATAAGAAATAAGGAAAAAAGGACAGACAAAAAGACGTAGATCAAAGATCATCATATGAGAATTGTTGGTATAAAATAATTAATACTTACAAAATAAAAAAAAAAAAATAATAATATGGAGACATTTACATATATTAATATATATATTATTTTTCCTTAATTTGTTAAACCGATAGCAAACATTGTAACAAAAAAAATACAATTTAAGTTTAATTATATTGATTTTTTTACTCTTATACAAGTAATTCATAAATTACCCAAATTTGATCAATTTACAATTACAATAAATGAAGTTAAAATTAAGCTGACCAAATTAATTAGCATATAAAATATTTATCATATCAAATTATTAGCATATAACATATTTATCATATCAAATTTATGCTTCAAGT
Source organism: Drosophila stalkeri (assembly GCA_035047405.1). Lineage (NCBI taxonomy): Eukaryota > Metazoa > Arthropoda > Insecta > Diptera > Drosophilidae > Drosophila > Drosophila stalkeri. The sequence goes on from JAWNPR010000039.1 coordinate 11,752,022, forward strand.
TAGAACCAAGCTCAATCAATAATCTATTTCGATTGCTATACAAATATTTTTGTATAAATAGTTCACAATAAATATTTATATAGATATATATATATATATATACAATTTATTTCAAATTAATATATTATCAAATCACATTTAATTTAGTAATTTGTATCAGGCAAATGTAATCGGAAAGTCGGTGTCATTTGGGTGAAACTTCTAGCGCTGAGTTAAATGTCATCTCAAATGTCTAGTCTGGTTCGGGGAATCGTTGTTCTGTTATTTTGTCTATTCATTTGATAAACAACAGCTGTACAAGTCACATCTTTCGAAATAAATATAAAACCAAATGCAGAAATAAAAAATTTAATATAGCAAATAAACAAAATAACAGAAATATTTCGAATAGTTGCCTCGAGGTATTCGATTCGAAGACATTGTTTGCACAGGCTGCATAACAACAAGCAATCAAATACAATCGTGTAATTCGATATACAGGTGAGCTTGGAACGCACAGTACAGTGGGGCCTCGTTATAGATAATCGATCTACAAATTGAGGAATCCGCCCATTCTCTCCTTCTCACTCTCTCTCTCTCTCTCTCTCTGTGTCGCTCTCTGCAGTGCGCAACAATTGCAAAAGTCAATGAGATAGAGACAAAAAACATCAAATTAAACCACGATGACAACTTCGATACCCAGCTGATATGGTGTGTGTATGTGTGTGTGTGTGTGTAAGTGTAGGTGTGTATGTTGTCATTGCCAGAGATATGACACGTCTTTATCTAGAGCACTTTCTATTTGTACACTGACAGTCGCTGAGCAATGTGTGGATTACGAGCCACTCGAGCAAAGTCAAACTTGCCAAACGCCAAACACTAATCGTTAATCGATAATCATTAATCGTTATCGCTCTTCTTTTGCAGGCTCTAACGGCGACGACTACGATCCGAGCGTCGTGCGCCACCATCATCATCATCACCATCATTTGGATCTCAGCAGTGGAGCGCCGGCATTTGGTCCGCTGCCTCCGGCGCACTTAACCTCCAGCCAAACTCGGCCCGAGGAGACGTTCGGTCGCCATCTGCCGCCAACGATATCCCCGCCACCTGCTGCACTGCTTCAGCAGCAATCGCAATCGCAATCGCAGTCGCAGTCACAGCAGCACTCACCGTTGCCACCGCCATCGCATTTATCATTGCATTTGCAGCAACAGCGATTGCAACGTTCGCCGCCCGCCTCCGTTTCCGCCGCGATCTCTGGCTCCGGCTCCGGCCCCGGCTCCGGCTCTGTTTCCGGCAGCGGCACCAATATGGAGCATCTGTTCGGCGACAAGACGCAGGAGTTTCTACTGCAAATGGCGCGACTGCGCGACCCCTTTTGTGATCTGGACATTCGTGATACGGGCGTCTATGCCAAGACCGATTTGCCACGCGACTCCCGCTACGGTCCCTTTCCCATGCACCTGTGCCAGCAACACAGCGATCGCCATCTGGCCTGGGAGGTAAGTTAACTAACTGATTAGATTATATATTTTCAAATCTATGAAGCAGTTTATATTTGAAAGAGATATTTTCCAGTATGCTGAGACTACTCTGTGCTTAATGAAACAGAGGTAGAAGGAAATATATATATATATATGTACATTCAAGAACTCTGTAATAGATTGTCTTATGTGATCCCCTTATTGCAATTATAGCTAACAATATTTATTGAACTACGGTTTCTTCTGATCGCTCTGTGATCGTATATATCATTAAACTTTAGATATCAATCTTTGATCAAGAGCTTACTTGGCACATGAATGATCAATATATATATATATATATATATATATATATATATATATATATATATATATATATATATATATATATATATAATCTTCAAGTTAGTCAATTACTTTTAAACATATGTCATAGATATGGAACAACTATTTCTAACTATTTATAACGATTTATCTATATTATTATCTGATTTTAATTTTAGTGTTTCCTTTCTAAAGAGTCTATTATAACAATTACCAAAAAACACTTCAATTGAGATATCAAAGGCATCTAGTTCTTAGAATTTATCAGCCTTATCGTCGTTAACTGGGAACAATAAAAGATAGTATTATCATCTAAATGACCATTAGGCATGACGTGGTTGCTTTTCTAACCTTTGGACTAGATGATCTGTAGTCAAGGAAATTGATAATATTGATTAATTTCTAATCATATATTTATTTACTTAACCTATTTTATTTATTGTTTATTATCATTTTCCATATGTATTCTGCAAGTTTTACCAATTTCTATATTTTCTCTACCCTTAAACCAAAAGAAAAACCGCAAATTGAAACATTTTGTGCAGCTCGTGACATTGTTACAGATACACATATCATATATGATTCTCTCTCTTGCTCTCTCTTTCTTACCCTATATATACATAATACATAATCCTTTCGCATATGTGCGAATTTTTGGTCTGCAAATCGTCTCCAATTTCCGTTTCCTTTTTTTTTTTTTTTCGTTCGGGAAATTTAATCCTATCAAAGCTGCGCGCGAAATTTTTATGCGAAAATTGCCCAAAATTTGTGATTTTTTTTAGGGAAAATCAAACGATTGGAAAAAGATTTCATTAGCAGTGGCTGCTGCTCTGGCTCTGCTTCTGTTTCTGGGATACGCTCAATTGTCAGTCAAATGTGCCTAATCCTTGGCCAGAGCTAATTTTGTGATTCTCACCGGGCCATCCACAAAGTGCGCCCTAAATGAGGCTTAAGTTGAGGCTCGGCCTGATGATTCCAATTAGTTTGGGACGCGAACCCTTCGATGGCTTGTCAGTCAGTTAGTCCGTCGTTCCATCCGTCGGTCAACTGACACTTTTGCAGGCAGACAAACTGACAGACAATCCAATCAAATTATCGCGCCTCGAGCCTGTTGACAATTGTCAGAGGGAATCAAAGGACCCTAGCCTAGGCTCTCTCCGTATATCTAGCGTATATCTCTCTGCCTCTCATTCAGGTATTGCAATAATATTATTGTTGCTGTTGTTGTTGCTGCTGGCACTCGAGCCAAAACGACAGTTGGCAGTGGCAAAATTGGCAAAAGGACACGTTGACAGACAGTCCTTGCTGCTCCTGATCCCTTCCCTTTCATAAATATATATATATATATATATATATATATATTTTTTTTTTTTTTTTTTGCACACTGGATGATCCTCAAATCAAGCGCACTTTTTCTCTCTCCCTCTCTCGTGCATATTTCCGTTTTGACAGATACATTGGCTGTATCTGTATCTGTATCTGTATCTGTAGCTGTAGCTGTATCTTTAGCTGTGTTTCTGTATCTATGGCAATTTGAAGCCCTTGGTTAGGCCGTGGTGTGAACCCAACACTTTGAAGAGATTATCTCTGGCGCGTAAATATTTTTCTTGCCCATTGACTGTGTCATGTTTTTGTACGCATTTTGTGGCCTCTTTTTCATTTTTCATTTTTCATATATATTTTTTTTAATAAAGTTATGAATAGCTACAAACGGTAGCAGGACACGTTTTTTTTCCTTTGGCTCTGTCACATGTGCCGGCTTGCAGCAGGGATTAGCTCACAGCAATAACAACTAGAACAACTACAACAACTGCAACTTCTCATGTGGCAGCACAGCCGTCGCAATCTTTAGCTTGTTGCTTTAGTCCTGTTATCTATCTATTGGATATCCTTATGATCTTATCTGCTGGCAACCAGCTCAAATTGCAATTTCCGTTCCGAGCGAGCTACGGCTAATCTCTGTTTATTGCCGATATCTGACAGAGCTGCGATTAGCTCATGTTTTGCAGTTGTGGCGTCAAATAAAAAAACAGATTTCTTATGTAAGAATACTTGAGAAATTTTTTATTTAAAGTGAAGTTGAATGAAAATCGTATGTTTTAATATAAATTGATTTTGTAGAAGTTTTCGCTTAAGTAAATATTTCTTAGCAGACTTCTATACTTCTCTATATCACCTTTCTCCTGTCTACTCTCCATCTAATTTTATGAATAGTTCTTTCAAGACACATGTAGGTTGTTCCATCTTGGGAATTCTTCATGCTGAACTGATGTAGGGTATTCTTTTTCGGAGTGAATTCAGATTTCTATATTTAAAAATTCATACAGTTTTTGTATATACATTATACATTCAAACATTCAAGCTTACATTAGTAAGATGCTTCTTAAATATGCATGGTAATCCCTTATAAAAACTTTGCATTTATTTATATATTATTAACTTTTATTAACTATTAAAATATTTTCATATAGAATAAGTTGTGCTTATGTTCTCAATTTACATATATGTATATACAAACATACACATACATACACTTCATCAGTTGAAGCCGCGTTCGTTCCAAATTTCACATATCGTTACACCCGCACTTGACCACTTATAAACACACATACACAGACATACACACACACACACACGCGGAGCAGTTGCACTCATGTGTAAAACGCAACTTGAATTTTATTTTATAAAAAATACTTACATATGCATATAAATGTATGTGAGTGTGTGTGTGTGTGAGTGCTTCGATATAAAGTTGGTTTGAAATAATTCTTTGCATAAGCCACGGCGCGAGCACTTGAGCGTTGTTAACTTAATTTTTGGAGCGTGCACAAACATATGCTCTCACACGCATACACTCACACTCACACTCACAAGCGCTCTCCCACTCTGCTTAGCACACACGCTGTCGCAGCGCTGCCCAAACTCTGCAGACTCTCCCACTCACACACCAACACAAGCGCATGCAGACGCTCGGCACTTAATGAAGAATGCATCAAAAATATAAAAAAAAAAAGAGAAGAGAAAAAATGAAAACAAAATCGGTAAAGCACCGTTTCTCCATTCGACTTGTTGGACAAGAGCCTGACGGCGGCGACTGGCGTTGACTGCGACGGCGTAACGGTAAACGCAAGTCATTTAGCTGCCGTTGCTGGTGCTGCTTCCGTTGGCGTCGCTGCGTCTTTGGCTACCAAACCGCAGTCGACGATTTGTATAAATTATGCGTATTTAGCGACGCGTCGCTCTTGTTGTTGTTGTTGTTGCTGCTGTAGTAGTGGCTGAGGCGCTGCTTTTATTTTGCATACAAAAACTGTCGGCGTCTCGGCTCTATGCCCATTGTTGTTGCTCTTTTTTTATTGCACATTTTTTGTTTGCCTTCTTTGAATGACCTTGTGATCGATCAACCGGCGTCAGCGTAGCGGGCGTGTCGTAGCCCTGCTGTGCTTTAAAGCCGTTAGGATTAGCTTTCGAGTAAATTGCCTAACAATAGCAGTTAATGAATGAAATTTCCCTCATTATTATATGTTTATGTAATAATATGCGAATTAAAATGTAAGAAAGCATTTCTTAAGTATATCTCAATTATCCTTTTATTTTTTTTTTTAAATTGTTAAAAATTATTTTCTGCATACAAAATATTTAAAATTAAAAAAAAAAACTAAATTATGAATAAAATACAAAATTTAATAAACAAAATTAATGGAAAATCCTTAGAAAATTAAAATATTGGCATATTTTTAACACATTTTAAATTATATTTTTCGTATTTATAATTTATTAAAATTTTGTTTGCTTATTTTTGTATTTTAATTTTAATAGGCAAAAGTTTTATTTTTAAGCTATTTTTTCCCATTTTCCATATTTACTTGCCCTTTTGCTACCTTTTTACACTAAAAACTACTATTTGAAGACATTTCTACTACCTTTTGCCGCTGGTATATGCGGGTTGTTGTCACAGCTGTGGGTTTGCGTCCGCGCTAAATGCCGCAACATATGCCCGTTAGCACAGTTATGCGTAATTTCAGACAACAGATGGCGCCAATAGTGGCGTATTAGATATATTTGAATTTTTAAATAATTATTAATTATTTTAAATTGAATTAAATTTTTGTTAAAAATTGTATTTCAGGTAATTGCCGGACCGCTATTCCATGGCTGGCTGGAGCCCTCAGCAGATGTGGCCACATGGTTGAAAAAGATACGCAACGCACAGCCCGACGAGGCTGAAGAGGCTAATTTAAGGAGTTTCATTGTCGATCGTTGTGTGCGTAATCAACTGACCTTTAGCTGTTCATTCAATTTATTGTACAATTTTTTAATTGTTTTTTATGGCATTTTCATTTAGCTGTGGTACGAGACGAAACGTGATATTAGTGCAGGCGCCGAAATTGTGGTCGACGCCCGTTCCCGCACGCCCTACGACATCAGCGACAGTCTAAGGAATGGCTGCAGCAGTAGCAGCGGCAGCAGCAGCGCAGCAGCCGTGGCTGCCACAGCAGCAGCAGCCGCCGCCGCCGCTGCCGCTGCAGCCGCCATGGCAGCGGCTAGCAACAACAACAACAACAATAATAATAATAATAACAATAACAATAGCGATGATCGCAGCGATCGTGATAATGGTGAGTGCACAGATTGAGATGGAATTGAGATTGTAGATATATCGAATATATATATATATATGATGCATATATGCTGGCAGCAGGATAAATTGTACAGCTGAGGCAATTAGAGTTCGGTTTTGCTGCATGAAATGCGCGTGTCAAAGTCAACGGCACGAGCCAACGACAACAACAGCAACAACAACAATGGCAACCAGCAGCATCCCCTATATGTATAAGGACTAAGTCCGTCAACCCCCTTCCATGGCAATGTCCTTTTTGCGCATGCGCGCATGCAATCTGCGGCAACCGCACATGTTTTCATTTGTTATTAAAATGTTTGTTAATTTCATTTGGAGATCCATCAGCGGCGCGCACGCTTAATTTAAGCCCTAATCCAATGACGGCGTGTACACCCTAATGTACTATTAGGTAGGGTGCTCCGTGTTTGCCTATAAATATGTGGGATTTATGCGCACGTCTCATTTGACAATATATTCCCATATTCCCATACGGCTTTGCCACTGATATCCTGTTGTTGTTGGCTTTTCAACTTTATTTCCTATCTTTATATCAATGTCAGCTTAAAAATATAGCCATATACATTTAATTTTTTATTTTCCATTTTCATATTTGATACAGTATATAAACACTATATATTTCAATTAGCATATGCTAAGCTTAGCCGCTGAAATCTTTTTGCAATTAAAAAAAAAATACAAAATTGAGAATTATGTGAGCTCGTTGCACACCTGTGCGCATTCGCTGCTCACTTTTTAACGTATTTTTTAAAATATTCTAGTCAAGTTTATTTTGTTTTTATTTTTTATTGTTCACGCCCTGTTGCCCACACAAGACGTCGATCCTTGAGTGTCCTGTGCAGGGGTAGCAAAATTGTGGCCTAAGTATAAAATGCCAAGCATCGTTGCCTTTTTAATATTGGGGTTACAACTACGTCTGACCGTTACATTGACTTTAGTTTCCTGCTTTTCGTATGGCATAAGTATTTCAATTTTCATTTAGTCTCGAGTAACGGACAAATTTATAAATGAACTTGTTGAAATGCAATGAAAGTCAAACTGAAAATGCGTTTCATTAAATTCATTTTGCATAAATTTCAATTGAATTGGAAAAAAGTTAAATATTGAAATAGATGTTTAATGGAATATCTATTTATAAATATTTTTTGTTCTCTTTTATTTAACTTTAATATTATTCTTGATAATATAGATTGGCTTAAATCGACATTATTAAATTTATGCATAATTTAAATAGAAATGCAATTTTCATAAATGCGAATGAATAAAAACTAAAAGAAAGTAAAATATTATTATAGATGTTTTGTGATATTTTTTAACTTTATTTTATTTATAATTTACAAACTGACAAAAACATTTGAGAACAATTTAAAATTTGTGTTTGAGTTTTTAGAAACTTTGCAAAGTTTTGTACAAACTAAACAAAATTGTTTTTTATTTATGTATTTGAAATTGAATATTTAATTTTCAAAAATACTTCTCAATTTAAGAAGCATCAAATAGTTGTGTTCTCAATATAAATATATATATTTTTATATATTTTTATAATCTTCTAAAGTTTTCTTTAATCAAATTGCGACGGCACTTGAAAAATGCAGCAAATTTACTTTATGGTTGCAAATAGAAGCAAAATAAATAATTGTATGAACTGAAATCGATGAGACTAAGGGAAAAATATTTATATATATATTTTATATAATCAAGGTTTATTAAATAATTTTTTTTATTAGCTAATGCAAAATGTTTTACTTCTATAAACTTATCTAGATCAACAAAATAAATACTTTGGTATTTAAAAAGCTATCCCTAAAGGATAAAATATAAATAAATCAACATAATTTTTTACTGAACAATTTCAATTTATAAATTCAAAATATAGTTCGATTTGGCGTCAAGATAATATAGTATTTAGGATCTGCTCTAGATATTCCCAAATATAGTCTATATAATTCGTAGAAGTTGAATGTCAGTTAATAATAATTTTTGTTATTTTTAAAATGATTGAAAAAATAAATATTTTTCAGTCAGTTGAATTATGCAATATCTGTCTGTCTGTTAGCTGGATTTTATATAAACATACATAATAATATATTATATATCTGTAAATATTGCCAATTAATTAATTTGGCTTATTCATAAACCAAAAATGTTGCATCGATTTCTGGTTACACTTGAAGCTTTCATGTACCGAAACTTCTCCTCCCACTGCCAAATGACAAAAACCATTCAATACTTGATGATAAAAAAAAAAAAAAACAAAAACAAAAAACACGAAACATATAGAAATAAAGCATTAAACCATTTTTGAGATGGTTTTCAGCTTAGAGCGCGGTGCGACTTCAATCGACCAATCAAAGATTAACAATTGAATTCAATGCTCGATGGATGCCGAGTTGCGATTGCCAGAATGATCAAGGGGCACACGCCAATACCAATGGCAAAGACCAAGACCAAGACCAAGCCCAAACTAACACACACAAACACGCTGTGACATTGTCTCCAATGGATGATTAATGAGCTGGCATGTTATATGCCGAGTTACCAAAAAAAAAAAAAACTACCGAACGAAAACTGAAAATCGAAAACTTGGCTTCTTCAGCTAAATGATCGTCGGTCGTCAATTTGGGCATCATTAGGAGTTGTTGTTGTTGTTTTTTTTTTTTTATATACATATTTGATTAGAGACCCAGCCGAACCCTTTTTTTTTTTTGTATTTTACTTTGACCGGCTGCCAAATCGATTAGCAGGCGGATCTAACTTTTGATTTTTGCCACGGTAGTTGTAAGGTGTAAATAATTCAATCAATCATTTGTCAACAGTTTTTGGCTTCCGTTTCGATATGAAAACACACAACACGTTTCACAATTCAGGGTCAGGCACAAGCCTTTCGCCCCCTCTGCTCAGCCGTCTCGCTGCTGTCTGTCTCTCAATCTGCCATCCTGATTGCAGCAGCAACAGCAACAGCAACAGCAACAGCAACTTCTGAAAACCCGCCTCCATTCAATTGTCAGCCAGTCGAGCGCTGTGGAGTAAATCAATCTGCCAGGTGGATAGCCAAACAGCTGCGACTGGTGAAAGGTGTGAAAGGATTGCGATGCATGTGCTGGCAATAGCGAATACCATGGCGGGGGGTTTGCTAGGGCGGGGTGAGGCTAATGCACTCTGATAAGGCTTAGGCTTGGGCCTCTAATAGATCATAGATGAGTAAAGAATTGCTTGTCTTAAAACTTTAACAATCTGTGATCAATTCAATTGTCAGCCAGAGATTAATCAATTGTGGAATTCCATTTCTTTTTTTTATTCATTTGGGATTAGATTTAGACGACAGAAGAAAATATAAAAATTATTTGTTAATTTTTATTTTAAAATATATAAAAATCAATCTGCATTTAATCTTTTTTATTATTATATATTTGTTTATGCAAGGAGTTTTTGTTTGAAATGAATATTAAGAATTTAAGTATAAAAAATTTTTTAAAAATTTGTATATATTTATTTAATTTTTTTAATGAAATGTTGACATTCTTATTAGAAGAAAATTGCAAAAGAAAATCTTCAGTTAAAATTTTTAATTAGGAAACAAAAATTAATGAATAATAAAAATTCATATCGAAAATATTTACTTGAATTTAAATTTTGTCATAAAAAAAATATTAAAAAAAAATAATTTTTTATATATTTTTTTAAAGTTCAATAATTACATTTATTTTTAAAATATTAAAATTTAATTAATTCATATTTTAATTCCAACAAAAATTAAATTATTAAATTGATACTATTTAAGTTTTGCCATAAACAATATTGAAACAACAATTTTTTTATATGTTTTTCTAGTTTTAATAATTACATTTATTTAAAAAAAATTTAAATTTTATTAACTCATTTGAATTCCAAGAAAAATTAAGTTATTAAATTTCTACAGCAAAGTCAACTTTTAGACTAGAATTAATAATTATTGAAATATTTTCATTTCTCATAATTTTATATTCAAGCACATCTTTCCATTAGAGACGTTTTCCCACAATTGAGCTAAGCAGCTGCCAAAGAAAATTGCCTGATGGTACTTTGCATATATGCAATTACCTTAGACATCCATATGGCATCAAAGTCATTCCACTGTAGCGCTAGTTAAAACCTTTTCTCAAGCTTGCACCTTATCTACGGCCCACAGCTGACGCTGCGCCTGCCCAGAAAACCTGGGTGAAATGCAACCCGCCCAATATCCCACGCTTCCGGCCGCATATTGCGAGCATAAGGAACTTGACGTGGGAATCTTTGACTCGGACGGCGAGTAGGAGTTGCAGTTGCCCTCCTTTGAGAGCATATTGCACACGCTGAAAAATTAACTTTTGACCCGAAACATAGACGCGACCCGCAATTATGCAGTCTGACGAGAAGCACAATACGTATTCATCAAGAGTCACCCCTAGTCTCACCTATGGGGTGGAGAGGAGGGAGTGTGTGTGTGCCAAAGGGGTGGGGTGGGCATGCCTTGAGAGGCAACACCTGTGCCCAGTTTCAGTTTGTTTTGGTATAAGGTGCTATATGACTTTCGTATCAAAATCAGTCCAACGGAACCGAAGCTAACCGCGCTAACCAAGCGAGTCCTTGTCAATCCCCCTCCCTCCCTCGCACGGCGTCCTCCCTGTGGATGTGTTATTCTATGTTTGCATGCATAATCTTTCGACATTGTCATCCCTTAGACTGCATTCTTGGCCACTGGTCTGGTCAGATAGGTTAGAGAGGGTGAAGGTGCTGTTGCTGCTCACCTGTGTCACCTGGTGGTTGTCCAAGTTCACGACGCGTCCAAGTCGCCGGACTTTTGGCCCGGCCAAGTGCCGTCCGTTCTGATAGTCATTTCCCCTCGGAATTGTCATTTTTGCCTCTCTCTCTCTCTCTCACACATACACATACTCTTTCTTTGTGTCTATCCTTCTCTTTCGCTTGCCTTGTGTGTGTGGGCTGAGGGTGCTTTACTTTCATTTTGGTAACAATTATCTATTCAACGTCAAGCTCTATACCCTCTATGAACTATATGAGTGCACACACGATTTGGTCGCTGCTACCAATTTTGTGTTAAGTGTTTGCGTGTTTGTCCTGGTGTGTGTGTGTGTGTGTCAGTGTGTGTGCTGGTCATATGTCAGTGCGTCCTGGCTAGTCCTTCCGCAGATTGTTAGCAAGCAAATAAAACATTAGCTCGGCGGCATAATGCGCCCACTGCGACACACTTATTCCTCAAACGCGAAACCGAACGGTTGTGTCAAGTGCTCCCTCGATTGTTAACCCATATAACCAAATACATATATGTATATAGATATATATAAAATCATCATCGGAAGTTATCAATTGTCAAGTGAAGAAGTCCCAAACTAAAGTGTGAGTGTTGTAAATTGTGCAAAGAAACCAAACAATTGGGAATATTTCGAAATCAAAGCGGATATAAAATATATTTTTTAAGAATGAATTATATGAGATATCTGAAAGTCTTGGAAGACTAAAATCCATTTTCAATATAAAAAAAAAAAACCTTATTCAATTTGTTTTTTAAATGTTATAAAGAATCGTCTTAAAGCATAAGAAAATACTTTTAATATAAATTTCAACAACAAATATTTAATAATAAATTCTTTTTGTTTTTGTTTATTAACTCCAATAAAATATTTAATGATTAAAAAATATATTTCGTGAAATATATCTAATATTCATATAAAATTTTAAAATGATAAAGATTGCATTCCATATATTTATTTAATATTTATTTCAATAAAATTTTAATTTAAATTTTCATAAAAATTAATATTTTTAAGTTTAATAAATCTTAAAAATATCATTGAAATTGTAATTAAATTTATTATATATATTCTATTAAATTACATTTTAAATTAAATGCTTTATAAATAATTCTTAAATTTCTCGCAATTTTCCTTTTCAGGCTTTTACAGCGGCGACGAATTTGCCAAGGATAAGAAAAACATATCGATAATCAGTCAGGGCGATAACGATTTCACAGACGACGAGAACGGTTTCGATATACGCTGTGAGGTCTGTGATAATGTCTATACGGATTTAGAACGGTAAGTAGTAGCAGCGTCTCACTAATTCTTAAATTATAGTTTATAACGATCGCGATCGAACTGAGCAAACGCGTAGTTTTTATTAAGAGATTTTTTTTAGGGCATGTCCGCAAATTGCTTTGGCATTTAAAACAGAAAAAACGTCAATAATCTAAATCAAAAAGTAGCAACAACAAAAACACAAAAATCACACTACTGAAAAACAACCTATAAATGTTAAGACTGAAAACAAGCTGCCAATTAGCTTCCAACTTACCCGTAGAATTATGGGTAAGGCGCCTTGACTGGAGGCCGACAGCAATAAGTAGCTGAAATACAAAAAAATAAAAATAAAAACTCAAAATACAAAAAAAAATAGAAATATAAAAACTATTCCCAATTGTTGCTAAACGTTCGAACCGCATGTCGGCGATCTTAATTAAAGTTGATAGCGATAATGCCTATTTAGTGTGGCCAATAAAAGCGCCATTAAATAATCGTCGCGGCGATGCCAAACGTTCGAAAGTGAGAGTTGTCCATGCGCTTCAGATTTATCTATCTTTTTTATTAGCCAAGGGATCTCGAACGGAATTTTCAGTAGCAATGTTTTGGTATTGTAAATATTTGGAAGTAGGTTATTATTTATAATGGGGAAATGCTTCGGGGAAGGAGAGAAAGAAAGATATAAATACAAAGAGTGTAAGAGAGTATGAAAGATAGATATGATGAGATATATGTAAAGAGAGTGAGATATATAGACTAGGTACTAAAAGAGAGAGAGAGAGAGAGAGAGAGAGAGATAGAGAATGATATGGTGACTGAGAGATTGAGAGACTTGGAGAAATAGAGAATGTGAGATAGGAGGATTTACGAGGTAGAGAGAGTCGGAATGATAGACAGATTGAGAAAATTCGACACTGAGATAAAGAAAATGGCTAAGAGTTGGCTTGAGATACTAAGAAATAGTGAGGGAGAAATGAAGAGACTGAAATAAAGCTAGACTGAGACAAATGATACTGAGAGTGGTAGAGAGACTTGGAGAAGAATACACAGAAGGACAGAGAGACTGAGATAAAGAGCGAGTGAGTAAAAGATAAGAGATAGACAAACCCAGAATGATATAGAAATATTCACAGAGAGAGAGAGAGAGAGAGAGAGAGAAGGGAAACAGCTAAGGAAGACAGAGATAATTATACATCGCGGAAGATCAAAGAAAAGAGACAACTTGAGAAGCAAAGTTAACTGTGTAATATTTATTTTGAGTCTATTAAACTGTTTAATATTTACACGGTTTACACGACTTCTTCATTTAAATACCTTTAAAAATTCAAGCAAAAATCTGCTTTAACTTTTACTTCCCTCTAAATTACTTTTGAGGAATTTCTAGAGTAAAGCCATATAGCAGAAGCCAACTAGTTATTGAATACCAGATATTGATAGTTATATGACATCTATTAAAACTAAATAGCTACCAAAAGAGATCTTTAATCAACGAGAATTACAATGTTTAATGCAAAACTTTTGTACAATATTTACAAATGTTTTACACGAAAATAACATTGCTCGCTCTCCTCCATTGTTTCGTTGTTTGTTTGCGCTCAAGTGCTAAAGTGCGCTTTGATTTGATTTGAAGGGAGGCAAGAGGAGTAGGGGCCACATGAGAGTGGGTGGCCAAGCACACACACACACACACACACACACACACATTCGTCGAATTTTATCAGTGTGTGTGCGTGTGTGATTTATGGAATTTTATATGAGAAGCGCTCGTAGTGAAAGGAGAAGCTCTCTCTCTCTCTCTCTCTCTATCCTGCTCTATTTCTCTCTGTCTGATGTCTGCGTGTCGCTGAGTCCGTCAGGCTTTGCAATTTATCTGATGTTGAACATGCATAGTTTATTGCTGTTGTTGTTGTTGTTGTTGTTGCTGTTGTTGCTGCTGTTGTAAGCAAACAAACGCACGCCCACACTTCAAACGCACAAGAGGATTGAAGCACTGGCCCAGTCAACTCTTCCATGTCGATGACAAAAATCACAACAACAACAAAAAGAGCTGGAAAAATCGAATGAAAAAAAATTTGTACTCTACACAATATATTCATATACATATATATATATATATATATATATATATATATTATATGTATATATGCTAAAAATGTGTCCGCCTTTTGTCGACGGCGGCTCCTCCCACGCGAGCTGCCGCGATAAGCATCGCACTCGCTGCTCCACAATCAAGGACACTCAGCGTAAAGGGAATAGAGAGGGTGGAGGTGGGAGTTGGGAAGGCGTTGGGGGGCGGCTCTGCAGAGGACACTCATTGGCCACAGCTGTTGGAGGGCGCGATCGCTTATCAGCGTCGCATATTAAATATTGAACATCATTTGACTAATTGACGCCAACAGCAAGTGGGGGACGTCGCATTGCCTAGGCGTGTGTGCGTGTGTGTGTGTGTGTGTGTGTGTGTGTGTGTGTGTGTGGCAAGGTATGGGCGTTGCTCACTGTTGGACAACAAATAAAGTAGCTGCAGGCAAACATACACAGATAGAAAGAGCAAGAGGGAGATAGGGAGAGATAGGGAGAGAGAGAGAGAGTGGATGGGGTCGTGTGAACTGACGCAAATGACGCTGTTTGAGGCTGTCGATTGTGCACAGCTTTTGTCCCAACTGTCACAAATGCTAATTTCCATTTGCTGATGCCAACGAACACTGGCGATAACAGAAACTCAACCACCAAATGCCATGCAAGTTAAATCCAATTCATAATTCTATATATATATATATATATATATTTTTTTTTTTCCTTTTTGCATTTACAGCCTAGACGATCATCTGGTGGGCGCGCATCATTTCAAGCGTGGAGAATTTGCCTGTGAGCTCTGCTCTCAACATTTCTGCCATCGTCCCTTGCTGATCAAACACGGAGCGATCGCTCATAATAATATCAGGAAATATTCTTGCGAGAACTGTTCCAAGGTAAGTGAAGATGATTTTAATTAAAAAATTAAATGAGAGCTGGCTTAGGGAATGGGAGAGTGAAGAGTGAAGAGTGAAGAGGAGTAAATTATGGGGAACAAAATTTGAAATATATAAGATCTTAGGGAGAACTTGTGGCGAAGCAAAAGCTAAAGACTTTATTATATTTATGTCTTAAAATTCCACAGCTAATTCAAGTCTTAAGTTAATCAAAATATAGTTTGTAAATTTGCATTAGTTTAAGCTTAAATCTACATAGGAGTATTTCAAAGACTTCAAGGCTTTAAGCATTTAGCCTTGACATAATCCTGTAAGACAAATCTAAACTATCTCAAGTGTTAAGCAACAGACGATGAGACGAGGTATTTAAACTGGGAAATTTCTTTGAGAATTTCTAAGACTCGTATTTATATTTTAACTGATTTAATATTTAATATATATTATAATATTTCAATTTTAGCTAAAGATGCCTTATTCTAAAATTTAAAATTTGCATTAGCTCTCGCCTTAGTTTCAATCTAAGCCAACTTCCTACTTAGCATATCAAAGATTTCTGGCTCTGTTGCCAGCAGTTGAAAGCTGTCTGTGACAATCGTAGCTTTGCCTTATCCAACAAGTACTTTTTGGAGGCATTGTTAGATGAGGTGAGGTAAGGCCCTTTGCGGCCAACTCTGTTGATCAGGTCATTAATTATTATATCAGCTGAGCTGAGGTGGTGTTGGCGGTGGTATGTGGTACACGGCTAAAGACTTTTGATTTCAAGCGGATCAATAGCCGCAGGCCTGAGCAACAAAAAAAAAAAACCTCTTTGCTGACTCTTGTCTCTGGTTGAGAAAACCTTTACGGCTATCGCACGCGCTGTGGTAATACGAAATCAGGGCGTGTACTCATCCAAAACACTTAAGCGAACCATTTGAGCTGCTTGGGTAATGAGCCGACTTTGTTGTTGTTGTTGTTGTTGTTGTTGTTGCTATTGCTGTACATCTTCGCGCTGCATTTGAATGCCAATGTAAAATTAAAGGGCCCAAGAGGAGCTTTTTCAAGTCGAATCACTATCTATACAAACAGTTAGGCCAGGCCACGGCAGGGCAACCGAGCGATCCATCTATGCATCGTTTCGATTCGATTCGATTCGATTCGATTCCGAGCGATTCGTTACAGGGTCCAGCACTTCGTCATTGTCATCGACAACGGCTTCGACATCTCTGGCAAAGATGTTTTAATGGCATGTTGATTACAATCTTGTGGTCGTCAGCCTTACCAGCTACCAGCTACCAGATCAAGCTTTTTCTTTTGGATTTTCCCTTTTTTCGTTTTTTTTCTCTTTCAACTCAATGCATTTCCAACGGTATTTCAATCGTTGCATTACAGTTAGTTTACTTAGCGCTCTGTAATTGTTTCGGTGGCATGTAAGTAGCACGCATTGTGGTGGGGCCCCCAACCACCACCACCAGCACCACCGGTCTCCCCTCTTTACCCTTACCATTGGATCTGGCCCAGCTGCGACATAAACGGGAGCCACTGGGGCTAAACAAATGATGATCGATCTTGCGGGGCACTCGTAACTGGTCAATGCCTACATAAAAGGCCAAATACTTTCGCTGCTCTCCAGGTTCAGCATTGACAGGGCAACCCAAAAAAAAAACATAAAAAAAAAATCTCTCGGGGGTCTTTGCAGCTGTCAGCTTTGTTTGTTTTTCAAGCAGGCGGCTTAAAGCGTTACAAAAGGGATTTGCCACGGATCTAACATGTTTTCCATTTGCGCTTAGCTGCACTTCACTGAATCAACCAAGCAATAGGGTTAAAGAGTTCGAATAGTTACCATGTACTTGAGATTTAACACTAAATTGAAGTAGCCAAAATCATGGCCTAAGGGGGGGTTAGGAGTTGGCTTGGATTGAAGTGATCTTAGATGGATTTTATATATTATTTGAAAGTATTTTTTAATGTTATATTTGTCCTTTAAGTATGTAATATGTTAAGCCTTAGCATCTATAAATAATCTAGCACTAGTTGAACTAACTCTCTTTTTCTCACATTTCCTTCACCCCTTCATTAAAGTTGAAGAAGTCTCCTGCTCAATCTGCTTCTCATCTTGCTTTCTCGAGAGATGCTAACGAAAAACGGAAAATAAATTTATACACATGAAATCTGTTTTTGAATCTGTATAAAAAAGTTTCTCTCTGCTCCTTTTACTCTTAATTAGTATTTTACTTTTGCGAAATAGATTTCCTTGACTTGGCAGCTTGGAACTGCTCCGGGCAGGCTTTGAACCAGTTTGCACTTCTGCCTCTGCACCAGATCTTCACATCATCTTTTAGTGCCCTACTCCAGACGCCTTTGGCTGACCCCACGTACGAGCCTAACGCCACACAAGCAACAAGCAACAAGCAACAACAACAACAACAACAACAACAACAACAACAACAACAACAACAACTGCTTGCCAGACAATCGCATTCCATAGACCAACCTTTGCGAGTGCTTTGCGAGAGCTCGTCTTGCCGTTGCTGCCTGCATGCCACAACACCTACACTGAGTCCATGAGGCTGAAGCTTCATTTGTAGCTCGTTGTTGTTGTTATTGTTGTTGTAGTTGTTGTTGTTGTTATTGTTGTAGTTGTTGTTGTTGTTGTTGTCTTTTGTGGCGTTTTTCGCCTTTTTGGAGAGGTAGTTGAATCTAATCCATTTGATGTAGTTATAGCACGAGCTATTCTTGTGTGTGTCGCCGTTTGTCTTCGGGCTTTCGGTCTCCCCATCTCTCTCTCTCTATCTATCTCTATCTCCCTCTCTCTCTCTCTCTCATACACACTCTTTGCATCTGGGATAGACAAAAAAGGCTGACTCGATCATCGTTTGATATGAATTCGTAGCGCATTATGACAGCATGATTAGGCATAACAGTTTCGTAAAAGGCAGCGCGGGTGGAGGCTGACCGAAATCAAGTTTCAAGTGGGTACTGAGAAACTGGTACCTAGCTCTCGCACACTTTGCCAGACTTGGCCCGGCTTTGGGGCTCTGCCTGGCCCAAGCGAACAGCAACAAAATTGAATGGCCCGATCTGTCATTGCTCTAGCTGCCCCCTGCCCGCACCACCTATATACGAATATATATATCAAAGCTATGGATTAGACTAGGGTTGCACAGTAATTGAGTCACAGTAATTGTAGGGACTTGCTCGAAAGAGTGATTTTTTTTGGGAGTTCTGGGAATTTATAGGGTTGAATGAATAGTCTGAGGAAATTTGTTTCCTAGGTAATAGAAAATAACAAATGCTTTGCAGTCTAGGATTTTGGAGCTTTTTATTCCTAGAGACTTTCGCTCAACATTCTAAGTCTTAAGGTCTAAGTCAGACAATTTTATTACTGTTAAGCTCAATTTCATTGTTATTCTTTATATATAACAAAATTTAATTCATAATATATAACTTAATAAATTAAATTCCTTAGTTAAAATTTATTTACCAAAAAGTCACTGTTTTGGTGAAGCGATCACAGTTTTTCTGTACAGCTGTCTAGGCAAATATCGGAGTCAGTGTTTAGTGGAGCGGGGCAAGGGCGCAGAACGGGTCACGGGGATGGCCAGGCTTACGACAATTGTAGCAATTGATGTTAATAATTGACGAAGGTCTTGCTGCTGCTGCTGCTGTTGGTAGTGGGTGGAGTTGTTGTTAGCTTTGCGTAATCTGAGAGCGTCGTCGGTCGCTCGGTCGGAGCGTTCATTGTTTAGGCGCTCGCATAGATCCGTTTAGGGGCCACAGCAGCAGATGATTGATTAATTTCAGTTTCATTTCATTTGGCAGTCGAATCAGAGCACAGGTAGCAGCAGCGACAACGACAACGACAACGATTCGCTCTCCGCTTTACGCACACACACACACACACACACACACACACACACACACACTTACACACATTTGCTATTCAAATTCAATACTCATTGTCTTACTTAATTTTCTGTTTCTTTTTCTGTTTCACAGGTATTCTGTGACCCATCGAATTTACAGCGTCATATTCGCGCCTATCACGTCGGCGCTCGCAGTCATCCGTGCCCGGAGTGCGGTAAAACATTTGGCACATCGTCGGGGCTAAAGCAGCACCAGCACATTCACTCCTCCGTGAAGCCATTCGCCTGCGAGGTGTGCTTCAAGGCGTATACGCAGTTCTCTAACCTGTGCCGGCACAAGCGCATGCACGCCGATTGTCGCATGCAGATCAAGTGCCAGAAGTGCAAAACGAGCTTCAGCACGGTCACCTCGCTATCGAAGCATAAGAAGTTCTGCGATAGCTCCGATAGCTTTCGCAGCAGCCAACAGAGTCGCCTGCAACACCATCAGCATCAGCATCAGCAACAGCATCAGCATCAGCAGCACGTGCCGCATCAGCAGCAGTCGCAGTCGGGGCCACTTCTATTGCCACCTGGTGCGCATCAGCGACTCGCTGCCGCCGCCGCCGCTGCCGCAGCCAGCAGCAACAGCAGCGAGACAGCTGCCATGGCAACGCCACCGAATCACATGTTCACGATGCATCCCTCGCACTCCTTCTTTCCGGGCTTTCCGCCGTACACGTTGCCCAACTTCTTTACGAACTGTCGGCCGCAGCCGCTGCTGCCGCACATGTTTCCCAATCCACATCTGGGCGACATGGGCCGCGGCCTAGTGGCGCCGCTAGTCTCACCGAATGCTGCCTTCCAGCAGCAGCTGCAGGCAGCCATGAGTCTGAAGTCAGAGTCGCCGCGCCTGAAACGCGAGTCCAGCACGCCGGAGCGCAAGCCCGTCAAGACCGAGATGCAGCGCAGCGACGACGATGAGGAAGAGGAGGAGGAGGAGGAGGACGTGTCCAATAGCTATGATCAGCTGCAATTGCAGCTGGATTCGAGTAAGAAGTCGAACAAGCTGAAGTCGGAGTCAAAGCCGGAAGCTAGCGGCACGCAGCCAGCACAGCATGAGGAACAGCATCATGCCAATGATAATGATAATGACAACGATATTGACAATGATAATGACAATGATATTGACAATGATAGGGTAAGT
>JAWNPR010000039.1:11777500-11952500 GCA_035047405.1 Drosophila stalkeri
AACCTACGTTAGAATCTACCGATATCGAGCGTATATTAGCTGCACAGCTTTGTGTGGCCTTTGGGCGTTAATTGAAGAAGGCATAAGTTGAGTCTGAAAAATAGTTTGTATATACGCTTATGTGTTGGCCAATTATTAGATTGCTTTTGACTTGGTCAATGGCATTTGGCTTTTGACTTTTGCGAAACAAAGTCAAATCAATTCATGCGTGAGTCGAGACTAGACTAGACCACTCTTATGAATGTCATAATTAAGTGGAAGAGCTCTGTTGTAATAATATAATATATAGCAAATATATTTAACGAAATTAATTCAAGAAGTTTAAGAAATATAAGAGGCGCGGTCAATTGTAGAGAATATTATGAGTTTTTTGAGTTTTGTGATTTAATAGAAATAAAAAATTTATATAATTTATAGCACTTTTACTATAATATTTAGACAGTGAACCCTCGGTTAACGAACACAATTCGATCAAGCATTAATCGAAACCGAAACCGAAAATGTTGCTACCTAATTTGAATGAAAAATAGTGCCACAAACTGCTAGAAGGATCCATGTGTATTTAGAATTTCCCCTAATTCGTTGTTTAATATTGACAAAAAATTTTTCATACAATAAATGTTTTCAAATTCTTGTCGTTATGCGAAACATTGTTCGTTAAGCGAAACTTATTTTCCCATAAAAATGTGTTCGTTATGTGAAATGTTTGTAATCCAAGGTGTTCGTTAACAGAGGGTTCACTGTATATGTTAGATAGAATATTAACATTTTTTACTAAAATCTGGTTTCTTTCTGTCTTGTGCTAAGGTCCAAAATATTTAATTTTTAACTTACGGTTTCTTCGTTCGTAAAATTAACAACAAATAATAATAATAATAAATAATAAATTATAATAATAAAAAAAAATAAATAAAAATAATAAATAAAACTGTTCCATTTTGGTTTTAATTGAACATTTTCTACATTTGCTCTCAGCTGCAGTTAGAGCTCTCACTCAATAAGCAAATACAGGAATTATGAGCATAGAGAGAGGCTGAGTCAGACAGGGAAAGCGATATTTCTGCACCTTAAAATTAAACTACAAATTTCCTTCTGGCTAATCAAATCTGTCCTGGTTAATTCACTACATATATGCATTAATTTTATCATTTTAAATAAACCTTTAACTGAAATGTTTAAAGCCTCATTTTAGAGTATTTTATTGCTTAAGAAGGCTTTTGTTATATTTGTTTATATTATTTTAAAATGATTATTACATTTTATATTTTACATTTCATTTTAATTTAATTCTGTTAAAACTTTTTGGTTTACATAACTTTTTAATTTTATTCTATTAAAATTTATTTTGTGAATTATCAATATGATCAATAAGTGAATGAATGATGAATTTCTGAGAGTGGAGCATAGAATGCATTATCAGTTCATTCTCACTCTACGCTTCATTTATGTCACAAATCAACAGAATAATAAAGCATTGAAGACAGAGGCGATTGCTCTTGTTTCACTTATAATCTTAGAAAGAAAGAGAGAGAGAGAGAGAGCGGGTCAGAGAAAGAGAGAGAGAGAGAGAGATGTGAACCACAATCAATAGACCCGCTTGGACACAATGGAATTTCATCAGATTTGAGCTGATGAGCCTTATAAGAGCATAGCTCAAAAATTTCATGGCCTGCTCGGAAACATAATGCTTTTTTAATCAAAGAAGAAAAACCAAAGCAATTGATGGAATCGCTTTGCCATTTTGCAGACCAATAACAGTCTATATTCAGGTCACTTACACCTCTCGCTGATTACAGGGCAGCTGAGCCATGTGCATTGCTAGCTATGCTGCTATGCTGCTGGCTGGCGGCCTCGTGGTACATCCAAAAATGTGGAACAGCCTACGAATGGAGCAGAACATATTATGATAACGAGCGTGCTTAAAAATATGAATACACTGGCTGAAGCCCTAGCCGGATGGCCCAGACATTGGGGCCTGACTAACCAACTGTTGATTATGTGCCAGTTACACAAATGGCCCAGTTACACGCCCCAGCTGCAAGTCCCTGTGTCGAGCACCAGGGCTGGGGGAGTTCAGAAATGCGCATCAGTGCGCACATCAGGCCAGCACCAGCACCAGCGAGCATCGAGAACCGTTAAACGCTGCCAGACTTTGGTATCTATGGGTAGTATCTGTGGTTGACTTTCGAAAGGCATCCGCGAAACGGATGCAAATGTAGACACAAGCCAACGGCGCCCAGCACAAAACTGGCCAAGAGTCAGTCGCAAGTCGCGAATGGAGAGCGGAGCGACAAGAGTTAAGAGTTGTGAGTCGAGAGCAGCGTCTGTGGACTCCCTCTGTCTGCTGGCTGCTGGCTGCTGGCTAATGGCACAATTATGGCAACGAAATCAAAGCAGCCAACGGAAGACGTGAAAAGCGCTGCAATGGAATCTAGCCGAAGGATATCACGCGTATCCCATTGATCCATGAAGACCTACACTGGCCCTCGCAGCAGCCAGCAGCCAGCCGTACATCGTCTAACTGTTGTTCATAACTTGGCTGAGTGATTGGGCAGAGCTATAGCAGTTGCAGTTGTTGTTGTTATTGCTGTTTAGTTCGACTGCAACTGCAACCAGGGGGCAATCAGTCAGCAGATGTTTTCATTTCCTACAAACGAACTAAGTGAGCACCCAAGCAACCAAAGGTAGCTAAAGCTGGCGCAGATGTTGTTGTGGCACAGTTTCGTGTAGCAAATTGCGCACAGTGGGCCGGCCCCGGGTCCCCGGTATTGAGTACCGGGTCTATTCAGTTGTCCCGCATCCCGCCATCCATCGTAAGCCACCACCCATACCACCTCCCGCGTCAGTTGCAGATGGAATCAAATATTGTGCAAACTACAACAAGAGCATCGTTCAAGTCCAACGGGGTTTTTTTTTATTTTTTTCTCTCTCTTCTCTAAGTCAGCGAGTCAACTCCACAGTTGAAGTGTTGATACCCATTAAAACTGAGCTGAGTCGGGGCATGATTAACTTGAAGTTTCGTTCCAGCAAGAGCAGGCGCTTATGTGAGCTGATGAAAGTTGTTTTGGAACTGCAAGTCTGTTAATAATATATAATTATGGATTAAAATAAATAATAAACTAATTTACAACTCAAGCCTAAAATATAAGCAAGCAGATTGAGTAAAAACTAAAGCTGAATGATTGGTAAGATATTAAATAGGTTCTAAACTGAATATCAATTAAAGTTTAATTCAAATAATTATTATACAAAATATGTATATACAGCTACATATATTTTAAAGTGGAGAATATAATTATACAATATTATTTATATATTTTGTTTAATTATTAATTTATTCAAAGTTTTACTTTTATAAATTTTGAAAATTTTATATAATTAACGAATTATTCGATTTAATTATTGAATTATTATTTTTGTTTTATTTATTATATTTTATTTATTTATTTATTATAATTATTATTATTGTTTATTTATTTTTGTTTTTAATTATTCAATTTAATTTTTTAATTCATTAAATATATATTTGTTGACTATTTTTTACTTTTTACTTTTTCTCAGTTTTCAATAAATTAATAAACTTACTTTTATTCTATTATTATAATTTTATTCTATTATTATATATTTTATTCTATTATAATAATTTCCAATTAAATAAAATATATATATTTATATCGTAAAAGTTTTAATATATGTTATATAAACAAAATAATTTTAAATACTTAATGATTGTGGACTGATTTGAAATATTTATGATTTAGACTTTGCTTATAATACAGAGCATAGAATGGAAAATTCGTCAGAAATCTATTCATATTATATACAAATTTTATACATAGTAATATTAATATATGCTTAATATGCTTTAAAACTGAGAGGTATCCTGCAGTCGTTCACTCTGCGCCTGCTCATTGCTTGAGCTGTTGTTTTTGTGTCTGTGTCATGCGCTTGGCACACGGCCTGTAACTAAATCACACTAATCAAGCCCCAAGTGCTGCTCCAGCTACAGCTACAGCTGAAGCTGATGCTGTGTAGCTTGAGCTGTAGCTGTAGCTGGAACTGGAGCTTGGGGTCTCAGCTATCAGCTGAAGCGCTGCTCGTGCCGCTTGTCGTCGCCCCCGAGAGACAGAGAGACCGGGAGAGAGAGAGAGAGAAGCGTCGAGTGATCACTGAAATTGGCAAATCAAAGCAATTGATACATTAAATTACAATGCAGACGATTTGTTCACGATTCCACGCCTCGTGCTTGATTTTTTTTTTTTTGCCTAGCTTTTATTTTGTTTGGATTTTTCTTCTTGTTTTTTTTTTTTTTTTTGGGCTACGTCCACGCAATGCAACAAATTTATCGCCAGACAACGTTGTTGTTGCCGTTGACTGTTGACTGGTGTCATCGTCAACGTTGCCAAAATGCCACAGCAGAGCAACAACAACAACAGCATCAACAGCACCACAACAAACAACAGAATGTCTTTTGGGGCCAACACACGCCATTCAACACCCATTACGAGCCTCAATTGTTTCGTATGTGTGTGTGTGTGTGTGTGTGTGAGTGTGAGTGTGCTTGCTCCTCCGATGAAGCGATGCGTGGGCTTAAATTATGTTGGAAATGTCATCGTAAGATTCAACACGACAACAAGGGATGACATAAATTTCCACCAACATCATGTGTTGCCACATGAGCGACGTGGCAGCACAGCTCCAACTCCAACTCCAACTCCAACTCTAGCTGAAACCTCAGCTTCAACCACAGCCACAGCCACAGCCACAGCGCCACAGCTCGCCTCCAAAAATGGCAATAGTTGTTGCTCTCATTGTTGTTGTTGTTGTTGTGATTGTTGCTGTTGTTTCATTTCAAACTGGAGCTGGCCAAGTTAAGGTTGAGCCTGTGCCTGGTCGGTCGGTGCAGCTCCAGCTACACACATATCATTGCTCTATCAGTTGAGATCTCAGCGATTGCGCGCCAAAGCCAAACTCGAGCGCAGCCAAAGGAGGAGGCGGTCGACGTCTGGGACGACGGACAACGGCAAGCGCATATCTAGGAATACATACGTACATATATGCATATCGAGGGCAGCTCAAGTAATTTGCAACTATACAAAAAAAGTAAATAATTAAATAGCTAAAATAAAAAATAAAATAATAATAAAAAATACAATTATTATTTAAATAAAATAAATTAAATTACTTAAACAAAAATATCTTATTTCTTATACGAAATTTATGAAAGAAATTATATGGTAAAAAATATATATATATTTTATAAAATTAAAAATATAAAATAAAAAAGAATATATATAAATATTTTTAATTTACTCATATATTCAAAATATATTTAAAATATTTTTTTCGATACTTTTCATTATATATTTTTAATTTATAATTAATTAAATTTACAGGTGTTATAGATTTTAAGCTAAAAAAAATCATTTAATTATATATTCCTTCAATATATTAAATTTTTATTTGGACATAGATATACAGAGATTAAATATATAAACATAGATTTCTATTTATAAATATTAAATATCTGATCAATATTTTAGATATTTTATTTTAAGTTTTTCTTTCTCATTTTTTACATTGCACTTACTATTTAATGTAAACTTTTTCTATTCTGCTTTTCATCCATTATCTCATATCATATATACTTAACAAACTCTTTAAACTACCCATTCGTCAACATCATCATCAATGCGGCCTTATGTAGTGCAAGATCTGGCCAACAACAGACTAAAAACGGATCAAAATATACGAAAAAAAAACAACAACGAAATACAGAAAACACAAACACATGCGAATCAGAGCCGAGTGCAGAGTCAAAACTGGAGACTTGGCTACGTTTGCACATCTCACAACGCGGTGGCTTGGCCCCATCTGCGACTCCATCAGCATCTCCTATGCCATCCTATCCCAGCCTGGCTGCCTGGCTGCCTGGCTGTTGGCTGTTTGCTGTTTGCTGTCGCTGCAAAGGTGTTTTGCAATTTAGCTGGCAACGCGGCAGCATCCAAAAAGTATCGTGGCTCTGGCTCTGGCTCTGGCTCTGGCTTGGTTTGGCTTGGCATGGCTTGGCTTGGCCTGGGATGTGGATCTATCCAGGTCTGCCCGGCTGGGCCTCTCTGACTTTGGCTGTGGCTCGTTTATTTTTGTGTGGTTGCTGTGTGGTTTCATTTTGGAGCTGGCGGGGCCTAGGCGGTTGCGGGCTCCACTTCACATGCCACATGGCAACATAAGTAGGCGCG
The DNA here is from genome assembly GCA_035047405.1 of Drosophila stalkeri. Lineage (NCBI taxonomy): Eukaryota > Metazoa > Arthropoda > Insecta > Diptera > Drosophilidae > Drosophila > Drosophila stalkeri. The sequence continues at coordinate 11,783,740 of JAWNPR010000039.1, forward strand.
TGGCATTCGTGTGTTGTTGTTACTATTATTGTTGTCGATTATTGTTGTCGTTGTCGTTGTCGTTTTTGTTGCTTTTACTGTTGTTGTTGTTGCCAGACATATAACAACAACGTAAAATGACAATAAAATGCTGGAAAAAATGTAGAGAGAAGAAAAGAAGCAAAAGAAAAGAAAAAAAAAAATAGGCGAATGCCAAATCCAAATTGAATGCAAATGAAAGCCACAAACTATGCTAAATTCCTGAAATCGCATCGGATTGGCAATTTGTGCTTTCCTTTCCTAACATCTGAGTCTCCCTCAGCCAGTGTGTGTGTGTGTGTATGTGTATGAGTGTGTTTATGAAGTTCGAATTGCTCTCGAAAGGCCTCTTGCTTTATTTAGTTAGTTAGAGCTTCGAGTTGAGGTACTTATGCAACTCCTCTGTCCGATGATTGCCCCATGGAGGCATCTTCGATTGCAAATGGCTCGTGCACTTATGATCTGATCTCTCTGCCTGTTATTATATGAACGGATCGAACTAACTAACCTAATGAACATAGCTGTAAACGATGATGCTTCAAATTGCTTTGCCAGACATTCGAAACTATTTTTGCAAATTGTTGCATATCATCAAAAAATAATAAACAATTAAATAGTTTATTTATTATTAGAGCATTTTTTGTGAAGTTTGTTGAAGTAGAGAAATATTTGAGCTAAAATAAATATATTCAATAAATCGCATTCACATTTAATCGCAATAATTGAAACTTTCAAAATTTCTCCTTAAGTTCAAGCTCAAGGCCTAGGTCAATTTGAATTTTAAGCTTAGTTAATCTATAATTCTTTTATAGCTTGGCAATGCTGTCATAGATACTAATTGGATTTATGCAGCGTTAACTGAGTCTGATTTTGATTTTATTATATATTTAATTCAATTTGATACAGATCTCAGCAATTGACAGGCTGCTTTACTTTTCAATGCAATGTTATATCATAAACTTGGCCCCGAGGCACGGATGTAGAAGCTCTTGTCATTCCTATAGCAGCAATCCGCATATCTCAATCTCATGTCAATTGCTAAGGATATTCCAAACTTAATATAAAACAGTGAATGTTTTCCCTTGATTAAGCATCTAATAACAATTTGTTATCTCATCGAAATTAATTGGAAATTTCTTTATACTGAACAGGGAACTAGATTTAGAATAGAGCCAAAATGCATTCGAATATGCAAATACCCAACTCGGGCTGGCTGTGAAGTTCCTGCATCCGTTTACTGATGACGGGGGTCGCCCACATGAACCTGGGTTAATTGTGCGCTCGCACTCAGCTGACTGTCCGGCACTTTCCGGCTTTGAGCTACTCCTCCGTTCGATCTGGGTGAGCTCTGACACATTTTGCTCTGCACGCAAAATGAAATAAATCATTTGTCGTATGTCGGATTTCATGTCGAAATGCCCATTAAGTAACATTTCTACAGCTATTGAGGGGCTCATAAATAAATTGCAAAAAAAAAAAATATATATATATATAGATAAAAATCAAAAAAAGAAATAAAAAAAATATATATATTTATATAGTATACAAAAAATAATGAACTAAAAGCCGGAAAAACTATATCGTAAATATATTTTTATCGACAGAAATATTTTATATATTGGAATACTCTATTGTTGTAAAATTGGTATCATATTTTTGTGTAAGCTTAAGTAACACGCAAAGTGAGCATTGCTATAAACGAGATCTAAAATTATTGAATATTGAAGTCTATTTGTTTTAAGAAATATTTTTAAATTTTTCTTTAAGCAAATTCTTATTTATATTGAGAGTTTCGCTGCTATTCACAGACTAACTAAGATTGAAAGTACTTTTCATCTGTAATATTTATATATTTTTTTAAATGCAAGTTTGATCTTTTTTCTATTTATGTTGCCTGAACTGAGTATGAAATATATATTTAAACTCAATTTTGTTGGGTGCGAAATTTATAGAAGTCCAATATAATTTTTAATTAAAAAAAAAGTGTTTTACTTGCTGAATTTACTACTGAATTTACTACTTTATATATATTCAGGGTATCTTCTAGTCGTTCATTACCAACCAGACTACTCTCACTTATATGAATTACATTTTTTTTTATTACAATAAAAACAACAACGCATCATTGAAGCGGTCAGTCGGCAGCAACAACGCCTAGTTACGGATATATTTCTATAAATTTATATATATCTATTATATATATATATATATAAACTATATATATATTCGTATCTGCGACTCTGTGTGTGTATATCGGACAACATATTGCGGCGGCACCTAATATAGCGAAACAAATTTAATTTAAATTACAGGCGTGGTCGCTTGGCCGCACTCAAAGCTCTCATTGTGCAGTACGAGTTGCTGTTGTTGTTGTTGTTGTTGTTGTTGCTGTTCTTATTGTTGTTGTTGTTGTTGTTAATAAAATATGCAATAATCTACCATAGAGGCGCGCGCAATATACTTAGATAAAGTTTAGAGGTCGACTTTGACTTTCTAATTTATTTATGCGTCGTCGTGTTTCCATTTTGTTCCTAGGCCAGAACTTGGCATCGAAATGCAGCGCACAGATGCGTTGCCCAGTCAAAATCGAAATCTATATCAAAATGAGATATTCTAGCTAGCTAACTAAGCAGCTGCTAAGTGAGTGAATTGAATTTGCCAGCAACTAACTGGCTAACTGACATTGGCTAGAACAAACAACAAACAATAAACACACAGACAAAAGCCTGTCCACAGGCTACACCCAATTTCAGCAAGAATTGCATTTGCAGTTCAAGTTAAAGTTGCAGTTGCAGTTGCAGTCGCCGAGACCACCAAGGAACACGCCCAAACGAGTCGCACAGCTGCGCTCAGATGGATGGAGCCTGCACTGGATTGGTTTCCAGCTGCCTAACAAAACTTTAATTCAATTTGTCTGCTTAGAGTTGAGCGTCGAGCAAAACAAATACAAAACCAACTCTTAATTAAAATGTGACAAAGCAGGCAAAATTTTTGACAAAAGGTTGACATCAAGACGGCAAATAAAGTTGTAGGTGAAGCATTAAAAGTCGAAGTCCAATCCAAAAAGAATCAAAGTGCAGACTTTGACTTTGGCTGTAACTTTGTGATCTCGAAGTAGGGAATACCCTTGATGAAATGTTGTTGAATTTAAATAAAATACAATTAATTGAAAAACAAAAATTACCCAATATTGAATGTACTTCAAAATGGCATAACAATTCCATCAAAGTCACTTTTCATGCTCAAATTTAATCAAGCAAATCATTTTTTTTTTTTTTTTGTTTGCCAAAAGGCCAGAGCTATTAATAACTAATTATCTTTCACTTGTCAATCTTTTGATTTGTCCATTATTATTTGTACTTTGCAAATCAAAAATAAAAAAAATAAACACACACACACACACATAATGTACTTTCCTATTTGCATTTATTTATTTATTTTCATAATATATACGCTTTATCTCACAGGCCAATCGCAACAAATCGTAATCTGCCTCTGCAAACAGTTTTTATTTTTATTTATTTATTTATTTTTTTTTTCGATTTTCATTTTGATTAAATTGTAACAAGTGCCAGCCCACATATCGTTTTACTTTTCCGTTGAGCACAAGAAATAACAAAAACAAAAGCAAAAATAAATAAATAAATAAAAAATAAAAATTCATTTACAAATTTATTGCTAATATTTCATGTTATATGTCGTGTTGCATAAATACAAAAAGGCCAGCCCCAAAGACCCAGTCCACCATGTGATATCTACGCCAGCAAAGCACAACAAAAACAACAACAACAAAAACAAAAACAATTTTCGCTCGTTGTTAATTGCAAACTTTTGCTTTTAATAGCGACACAGCAGCAGCAAAATGGGATGAAAATAACAACAACAACAACAACAAATATCAAAGAGCAGAACACAAAGCAGAGAACGTTGAAGGCGACGCAGGCCTCGACAAATGGAGTCCACACCAATACAAGCGCGCGTCCAATGCTGGCGCTAACGGTAACGGTAATCGCCAGCGCAGTCAACGTCAACGTTGCTTTACTAACAACGCCGTTATGGGCAGTAGCCAATGCAGCCGCAGTCGCTGCCACAGCCTCAGCCAGTTGCCTGGGCGTTTGCCCACACCAGGCACCAGAGAGGCACACACACACACACACACACATACATGTGCAGATTCAGCTGTCAGACAGTCGCTTAGTCAGTCGCGCAGTCAGAAAATTGTATCAAAGGCCGCTGCCGAGAGACAGCATCGAGCAGCGAGCAGCGAGCAGCGAGTTTGTTGCCTAAGTCTTTTGTTTTTAGCATTGAGCGTGACTCGTTTGTTTTGTTGTTTTTTTTTTCTTTTTCATCTCTGCTGTGCTTTTGGTCACCGCTGCTGCTGCTGCTGCTGCTGTTGTTGCTGTTGTTGCTGTTGTTGGGTGACGTGCACGAGACCAGCCGACCACTGGCCGACTGCAGCAGCTACGCCGGCAGCGACGCCACCACACCCTTGACTGGATTGCAAAAAAACGACAACAACGATGTCTACAAAAAATAATAATAAAGAGAAGAGAGGAGAGGAGAAAAAAAAGTGGACTGTGGTCCATTCGCGCTGGTCTTATGTTTTCCTCAGCTGCTTTGGCATTTGGTTTGCCGTTTGCCGTTGCCGTTTGCTGCGGCGTCAATTTGCTTGAAGCCATTTCGCGCCCGCTGCTCGCTGCCCGCTGCCTGGATGCGGCCAGCATTTGCTCCTTTTGTAATTGTGCGCAGCAGCAGCAGCGGCAGCCGCAGTTGCAGTTGCAGTTGCCAGCCGCAGCCACAGCCGCATTTGCTATTTTGATCGGCTGTGGTGCTATCTATCGGTCCGGTTTTTCGCTTTTTGACTCTCGGGGTGATTCAAGTTTCGCCTGCAATCGGCCAGGCGGCTGCCCATTTTTTTTTTATTTTGGATGGTCTTTGGTCTTGGGTCTGCAGCCGCAGCGAAGGCGGCCAGTTGGCAGCTGCAGTGGGGCGTTAATGTGCTTTGCTATTTTATTTATTCATGCCAAGCATCTAAGCTAGTAAATTGTATTGCTTGGACCTCAACTCGGACGCGAAGTCGGGCTTGGCTGCGACAGCTTCAGTGACTGCATTGCGGGCCAGCAGCTTTTGCTTTTCTTTGGACCACGACAACAGTAAGACGACAACAGCAACAACAACACCAACAACAACAACAACAACAACAACGACGACGACGACGACGACATCAGATTGTCATTCTTGTTTTTTGCTTCTTTTTTAATTGAAAGTCGCCAGGCGTAGTTGATTATACACTAATCAAAATGGGTTGCTCCAGCTATTAATGAATGTTGGTCAAGCGCAGCGCACGGCTTTAGACAGTTTTTATGTGCGCAGCTGACTGAAGATGAATTGATATATTAATTTTTCTTATTGCAAATATTATGTGCAGCAGAAATATTTTATGAGAAGAAAATAAAAATAATAATAATAATAATAAAATAATTTTCGAGAATAAAACAATAATAATAATAAAAATTTACTTAATTTAATAAATTCAAAATTTCTAAATTATATAAATCTAATTAAATCTATAAATGCAAATATATACAAAATATAAATTCATAAAAAAAAACACAATTTATTATTTTTATTTATTATTATTTTTTTTGTATATTATAATAATATATAAATATATAATAAATATATTTAGAATATTTATTTTTCAATACTAGTTAATTTTTATAAGAATTTTTTAATTAGACAATTTATATTTAAAATAAAAATACTAAGAATAAAATCAAATAAAATATATAATATAAAAAATTAAAAAGAAATAAATAAACATAAATTTTATAAAAAATACTAAAATAAAACAAAAAAAAAAAACATATTTGTTCCTGTGTGAATAATAATGAAATTTCGAGTTCAAAAAATATAAATGTATATATTTTGAAGCCCTATCTGCTTTTATATATTAAAATTAGAATATTATTTCTATATTTTTATCAGTTGCTCCACTTCATTTTAAAGAGTATCTCAGCTTTGTTTCTAACTGATTAGCCAATGCATATTGCATTTTTTGTGCTCTGTTTGCACTGTCATTAATTTGTTGCTCTAATATTTTGCAAAAATTGGTTTAGTTTGGGGCCGCGCTGGCTGTTGTTGGCTCAGCGCAGCGCAGCACAGCTCCGCGGTCTGCCTGCATGCCTGTTTGGCTGTTTTGGCTGTTTTGGCTGGACAGCTGGCAGTGCGATTCACTTTTTAATGGCTGCGTGTCCACATGCACAGGCACAACGGACACCATGAGCGACGCAGGCAGCGGCTCGGCTGTTACACAATTGCGGATATGAATGAGTAATCCGTGGGCTTTGGCTTGATATATGTCCGTTAGAAAGAGAGTCAATTCACAATGGGTGCACACGTGTCGTATACGTAACGCAAATGCGCTTTGACGACGATTCTTATCGAGCTGCCAGCCAGCCCCACGTGTTGTGCTGCAACTGTCACAGTTTCTGGCTGCTTTGGTTATGTAATTGCCAGGCGCGAGTGTCATTAGGCCAACTTAATTTTCGCTAACAATTTTTAACAGCTTCATGCTGAGCCAGCCAACCAACAAAGTTCACACCAGCCAAAGCACCCACGATCTATGTTCCATGTCCAGCTGCTGCTGCTGCTGCTGCTGCCTCTGCTAGATGATTCATTTTGTCGCTGCCTTCTCTACAACAACAAGAATTCGGTAGTCGTTAAAGTCGCGTCTACAGCCACCGTTGGCGATCTTCGACGTACTCGCCAGTCGCATCATAAAAAAAAGCAATGGAATACAGAAAAACTTCAGATCTTGCACGCCCATAAAAAGCGCCCACTTAACATCTACACTGCGTTCGAAATCGCCGACGGTAATTTTTGTTTTCTTCTTTATTATTTTGTGTTTTAAATGCTGCATTGGCTTCGCTTTAGCATTGTTGCCATTGCCTTTTCAAACGTGGCAACAAGTGTATGCATGTGTGTGTGTGTGTGTATTGGTTTAGGATCTATTGTCTGGTGACCTAGCTAGCCTGAGGGAAAATTCAGGAAATGCTTGCTAACTTGTTAAGCATAATAAGCTTAAAGAGCAATTCGTTAAACAGAGAAAAGTTAGTATATATATATAGGACAACTGCTATACTAAATTGCTAAATAAATAACTCGTAAATTTAATGAAAATCTATGCTTCATTAATCATATAGAATACCTAAAAATATGTTAAAAATAAAATTTAAAAAAAAATAAAATATTTAAAGCAATTTTAAATTATAGGAAATCAGATTACAATTAATAGATATAAAAAAAATATCGCAAGCCAAAAAAATCTGCAAAAATAGCAAAAACTCTCATATAATCAAAAAATATATTTAAAAAATTAAATAAAATAAAAAAATAAATAAAAAAGGTCATTCGTTAGATTGAACAAATTATGGCCAAGATATTGTCAAACTTGGCTAACAGATATGAATGAAATCGTGCTTCATAAATAATGAAAATGTTTGCTCTTTCATTGAAACCAATATAAATTATTATACAATTTTCCATTTGTATTTATTTATTTATATTTTTAATTAATAGAGCAGCTTATATTTAGTTGCAGTTGAATCTAATCGAAAATCTTTTTTATTTTTTTATTTTATATAGTTTAAAGCTACCGAATAGATATAAATAAATGTTAAGAATTTTGTTTAAATTAAAAAAAAAGTTGATGTACTTAAAACTTAATTACATCATAAAATGAACTAAATACGTTAATAATTATTGCTGCAAATGAATCAAGTCATTATTAAGAGTATAAACTTAATTTAATTCAAAATAGAAAGTTGAACTTGAAGCATTAAATGCGTCGAAAAAATGCTACTTAAATATAGATAAACTCAAATCATAAATAAAATTAAGTTGATTTAAAAAAACGGCAATAATTCAAGAATTTTTAATTTAATTCAAATCGCAAAACAAAATCAAAATGCAAAATAAAATAAAGATTTGCGATAATGGCGAAAAGATTGCACAAATTTTCATGGCCTGCCGAATACAGAGAAACACGCGCTGAAAGCATAAAAATAAATAACGTTACAAAATATATTCTACACATAGAATTTACATGCAATTGTGTGTGTGTGTGTGTTGAGCAATTAACTAATTAGCAAGAATTTGCCAATGTGAAATTATTATGTGACGATAAGAATTAAGGAAGGCGGCAAATTGTTGCTAGACTTAGATACGACGCGATTGTCTACAACTTATAGACGATGTCTCGCTGCAGCAGCACCAATAACAACAACAACAACAACAACAACAATAATAATAATAACAACAACAACTATTGCTATGAGGCGGTTCAAGTCAAACCAGTGCACTTAAATATCGCCTCAACAAAACGAAAAGTGACAATTTAATTGCGTCAAACGCAGCATTCGATTGGCAGCGATAAAGTGTGAGAGAGTTAGCTACAGCGGGAGGAACAGAGACAGAGGTACACAGAGACCAGACAGATCTAGTATACATGGATGCTGTCTGCGACAGTCTGCCTAGCCAGAGCAGCAACAACAACAGCAACAACATCGAGTAGTTGTTTAATTGAGAAGCGATCATAAAAATGCTTATGGCTTGTTTATACGCCTCACTTTGCAGCAGTTCAGTTGAGTTTTCGTTGCTGTTGGTGTTGCTCTTGTTGTTGTTGCTCTTGTTGTTGTATTTGGGGAACAACATTATTGGCGATCGTCGATCGTCGATCGTCGATCGGCAATCGGCGATTTATGCATTGCGTGTAATTTATAACTCAACAACATTTACTTATCTTCTTACTTATTTATTATATAAATACAAATTCATAGTTATTTGTAAGTATAAATATTTAAGATAATAATTAACTTATAATATAGTATATATTGAGAATTATTCATGATCTCGAGAGCAGATTATATTTAACATATGCTCCATGCACTATATGCGAGCAAAGTAATTCAATTAATATGTTATTTATATGTATATATATATTTAATGGGAATTGTAATGGAACTCAATATTAAATTCATATTTTGATGTCGAACAAATATATTTCTATGTTATGAGATATACATGGTTGATGAGATTCTCTCTCTCTCTCTCTCTCTCTCTCTCTCTCTCTTGCCTGTCCTGCTTGCTATCTCAATCTAGTCTTAGTTTAATGTAAACCTTTAACAAATTTGCCATCATTTTGAACATGTTTTAATTTAATATTAACTAACATTAATTTTTGTAATTTGCAATAAATATTTGAATGCATTTAAAAATTTTTCACATTATTTTTAGTCATATAAAAATTCAATTCATACAAATTTTTCAACTTTTTTTTTTTTGTATGTATGTTGCTTTGACAATTTGTTAGCGTTCTTAGCTTGGACAGCTCTTGCACTTGCTCTTAATGTCGTTGTTGTTATTTTAAGTTGATTTTTATTTATTTATATTGAATTTATCGGGCCGACACAAGTTGGCATCATTAAGTGCGCTCGCCATTCTCTATTAGCCGACAAATTCTTGGCCTTCCCTGTCGGCGGCAGCAACACGCGCTCGCTCAGGCGGACACCTCAGCTGGCTACAGCTGGGAGGGCACTTGAGTGGAGAGAGAGGTGGCGTGGGGGGTGGGCGGGTTAGCGGTATCCGATAATGCATGTACCACAATCTAAATGGCCGTCTTGGCACACCTTAGAATTTGAGTGTGTTACAATTTGAAGTTGTCGACAATGGCAACGGGTGTTGCTGTTGTTCTTATTGCTGTTGCAGTTGGTCAGCAGCAGCAGCAGCAGCAGCAGCAAATTGTGAAAGTATCTGTTAGATACGAGGCGCTGGCTGGCATCCCATGTGCCACACGACGTATGCTTAATTACAAACAAGCAAGGAAACAATGCCAACAACAACAACATGAGAGCTTTTAAAGGCTGTGGCTTCAAGATGCTGCCTGCCCAATGCGCTTTGCTGCCTCCTGCCTGCTGCCTCCTGCCTGCTGCCTGCTGCCTGTGAAGATTAGTCGCAGTGGGTCGCACATTTCGTTTCGCAATCGATTGCAACATGCAACAGCAACAACAGCAATAAATGCAGCAGCAAACACACGAAACGAATGTGGCAAGCAAAAAAGTCTGTGTCTGCTCTAAAAAACATTGGAAAACTAGTTTAGGTGGGGACCAATGGATATTCTTTTACTTCTATTTCAGTTTTATTTACTTTGTTTTTTTTTTTTTTTTTTTTTTTGCAACTGCAACTGCAACTACGACGCGCCGCACCGCGGCATTCTAATGGCCGCCCAATATGACTAAGCACACTCATCGCACTCCTGCGTCCAACGTGTATGCAAATCGAAACCAGTTTAAGCAGCGGCGGCAGCAAAAATATATAGCAAAATATGGGTCGAGATCTGAAAATGCAGCTGATCGAATTTTTGCATTAGGCGCAGCAGCAACAGCAACAGCAGCGGCAGCAACTGCCATCCGGCCAGCACCAACTGTGCCCAAGCTGCCTGGCCGCCTGGCTGCCTGGCTGCCTGCCTGATTATCTGCCTAGGAAGGCATGCCAGCAACAACTGCAGCCGGCTGAGCGAAAATCGAATGCTATCTATATCTAACGAAGCAGGGCCATATAGCCAACATTTTGCTATTAGCCAAAGAAATATACAACACACACACACACACACACACACATATATATACACTGTGAAGTATCTGTATCTATGTATCTATTGCTTGGTCCAAGCGAACGCAGAAACGTAACGTATAATCTAAGAGGCACAAAATCAAGAGTGTGTCTAAGCTATGGCAGCCCAGGCAGCTGCTGCCTGATGAAATGTATTGTAAGCTGCCGCCGCCGCCAACAACTACAGCAACAACAACAACAACAACAGCCCATGCACGCCTTGGCGCGTACGTGGCGTTGTCGGGGCGGACATTGCGGCTGCTGCTGCTGCTGCTGCTGCTGACTGAGGCCGTCCCGTCGAATCTGCTCGGTGGCCCACAGGCCACTCAACTCGCCATCGTCGTTCGTTGCATAGCAAAAAAAAAAAAATGATGAAAAAAAATCTACATTTATCCAAAATACCACAACTGCAACAGCAACGACGACGACGACGACGGTGACGCTGACTGCGCTGTTGCATAAAAGCAACGCTCCAAATTGCTAACTGAGCGATCCAGTTTAAATTGCAATTGCTCGTTAATGGGCACTAAAACGTGCCGGTGTCGATGTGTTGGTGCCACATTCGGCTCACCATCGTTTGCTGTTTTTATAGCCCACAAATACGAGCGTCGTTTGGCCGCGGCGTGTGCGGCGTATGCGCAACGACAACGAGCACCACTCATACGCACAGTGGTGCTGGCGGTGGTGGTGACGTTGTCTAAAAGCCACCGCCAGCTATATGACTAGCCGCACTAATGATGGCGAGGCAGTAACACTATTAGTGCTGCTGCTAGCGAATATGGACATTTTTATGAACTCTACAAAATTGGAGACTTTTTAAAAATATCCACAGGCTGTTTTAAATGCATATTTATGGCAAAGCAACTGCTTAATTAACATAATAATAACATTGGAAAGCAATTCTCCAAAAATGGAGACATTTATTATGAGCTAGAATGCTCATTCGACACCAATTACTGCGCTATGATACTAACTGCTGTAATGGTCACTAGGAAGTAGAATTATTGGTAATAGTCTACTGTATATGGTTATTTTTATGAACTCTCCAAAAGTGGAGACTTTTAAAATGAACCTAGAATTAATTAGATAAGTTGATGGCGAACGATTATTTATGAATAAATGTTTAAGTAATGAGAGATGTGACTCTCCAAAATTGTAGACTTGTATAAAAAACCTTTTCCAGTTTACATGTAGTTATCCATAATTATAGCAATTAGAATATGAAATACTGTAAGTCATTGCTATAAGTCTCCACATTTGTAGCATATCAGCAGAGCTCTACAAAATTGTTCATGTAAAATGATTTTTATCGTTGTTTTACCTTTTGACAATCAAAACAAACAATGCTGCTCTATAAAAATCATGAACGCCGCCTAACTGTAGCGCATTTGTCGCATCTAAACGAGAGCCCGACAATAACTTAGATCATGACAACATATTTCACAATTACGAAACAATACCCGCCCACCGCTAAATACAGATACCCGGCAGCTCTTCAGGCTACACGCCGAACAATAGAACCATATCCGAGCGCCCAACTGTCATAGCCAAGGCAGACGAATAGGCGTAGACGCCAGACCAGAATCGCGACGCGTCTATGCGGCGGCCTACTGAGGCGGCTGCATGCCAAAGCAGTGCACACACACACACACAAAGATATAAATGCAGATGTAGATACAGATACAGATACAGATACGAATGCAGATGCAGATAGAGCTGCCAGAACGAAACCAGATCAAAGCCTATGGCAATAATTATGAAGGCACTCGACGAGGAGCCGTCGTCAAAGTGCGGTTCGTGCCTTAATAAACTCCGCAAGCGGCCGCATATTGAAAATTTCAATAATAATCAAACAGCGAATAGCAACAGCAACAACAGCGAACAGCAACAACACCAACTACCAGCAGCAACAACAGCTATTAAATTTTATATATATAATCGTGTGTATGTTGGAGAAATAACAACTTTGGATGGATGGCGTTATACGTATTATTGATTTAAACATCAAGATAAATTACATTGGAGTCTGCCCAAGACCCAAGCGCAGAGGCAGCCGATCGCATTAGAAGGCGTATTAGATATATAAAACTGCACTCAAAGAAAGTTGTCCAAACACGCTGAGGAAATTGAGTCTTTAAATGCAAAAAGTATATTTCATATTTAATTTCTTTTCTAATTTTTATATTAAATATATTTTTCAAAGTAAACTATTTAAGTCAAATTTATAATTTCACTCAGCCACTCAATTGCTAAGACTTTTTCTTCAAGTGTATAGCCACAGCTCTTCGAACAGTAACGACTTTTTGGCAGCCTGCCGTTGTTGTAATTGTAGATAATTGTTGTTGTTATTGTTGTTGCTGTTGCAGCTGCCTTTTTTCCGTTTTTTTTTTTTTTTTTTTTTTTTTTGCAGGCGCTACAAATTTGCAGGCCCCACTAGGCGCATTTGAGCTGGCGCACGATCCCCACAAGCCCAGAAAAACAAAACCCAAAAAACGAACAACCAGCAATTGTAACATCAACATGAGATGTGCCTGGGCACATTAAGCCAAGCAGCTTCGGCAGCCACAGCCCGTGCCCCAAAATTTGGTTAAAGCTTTCAATTGGACTAAGCAACTAAAAATGCATTCAATTTTTGAAGGATTTGAAATCATTTTAGTTTTTTTTTTAAAGAAGATTTCATTCATATTTTTTAAAGAAAGTTTTATAAAAATATAATTTTAGACATATGTTTATGAAAGTTTCTTTCATTAATTTTTTTTTTTAATTTAGCAAATTTTTCATTAAAAAAATATATATAAACTAGCCCGAAATATAATATTTATTAATAATAGAAAATTGAGGAAGTTATTTTATATTATTGATTTATTTTTGCAATTATTTATAAAATAATAAATAAAATAATAATAATAAATAAAAATCATAATAAATAAATATTTATAAAAATTATAAACAAATATAATAATAATAAAAGGCTAAAATTTTTTATGAATTTTATTTTCTAAGAAATATTTATAGTATTTACATCACTCTTAACATACTTTCAATGGGCATCATCTGCATATTTATATAAAAAAAAATAAATAAATAAAAAAAATATATATACATTTTTTTTTAACTTTCAAATAGCTATAGCCGATTTCCAATACGTGATGCCCTATACCTCAAGCCCGTGCCCAACTTTGTTTTTGGGTCTGAATCTGCTGAGGCTACTCTTTGACTTGCGTCTAATTTCGTGGATTTGCTTTTCGGCTTGTGGTGCTGCTCTCTAACTGCGCAGAGACGCCACCAAAGCACCGAATGTCGTGCCACGTTCTCTGTGCCACCCTCCCCCACCACCCCTGGCTGCCATCAGCCACTGCAGCCACTGCTCCACAATCTGCAGCCGTCGCCCGTTGTCGTTTAAATCGTACCACCACGGGCGACATAAAAATAATGAAGTGTGCGGGTGTGGTCGACTCGCTCTTAACTTGGCCCGGCTGACTGTCTCTCTGTCTGTCCGTCCGGCTGTCTGACTATCAGCTCTGTTGGCTCTGGCTGTGGTCTGGCCTGGCCTGGCCAGGTCTGCTGCTCCGGGGCTGACTGGCGATCTGTTTCGACTGTTGCCAAAGACGTCGAAGCCAACGAGACGTTTGCAGATTGCTGAATCGTGTTTAGCCCAGCGGTGCGCTTTGCCATCAAACCCAATAAACATTTGCCACACCACTTAGAACTAGCTGCAACTACTGTGTGCAAATTTTGCGCTAGACTAAATATGATTTTAATTTTCTTTCTGCATGAAATGAGATATTTCTAATTAGGATTAAGCATAGATTTGATGAATATAATATATGGCAAGAAAAACAAAGTTTTTATTTTATAATTATATTTTATGATAGCCATAAAAAATAAATAAATGTTTTTCGAATAGAGAACTTTGAAGTGAAGTATATATTTATAGAAAATAATAGTTATAATAAAAATAAATCATAAAAATATTTTTGAGTAATTAGAGACAGAATACAGAAGGACTTTCTCAAGAATCGGAATTTATCATAATTTTTATTAATATATAGATATGTGAAAGCAAATTCTTTTTTTATTTTCAAAATATTTTATGAACAAGAAGCAGCTTTACAGACAACAATATAAATAAAATAAAAATAAAAAGTGTAAATACTTAAAAATATAAATAATTATATATAATTATAAATAATATTATTATGGATGCTCTGTAATAACTCTATTCATTCATATAATATGATAATTTTCATCATGCAATTGATATTTCCACCTACTCTATCTTGACTTTAAGAACTTGTCTAAGAATATGTTCGCTGTGTTATTTGCCCACTAGTTGACGTACACACACGCCCAACAACAGCTAGAAATATAACGGTATCCAAGGTTGTGCTACGCTTAAAATGTAATTGTTCGACTTAAAGAGCTGCAGCAACAACAACAATAACAATAACAATAACAGCAACACAAACAACAACAACAACAACAACAGCAAGCGCAACAAGAACAACTGTAACGACAAGTTTTGGCTCAGTCTCTAATCAAAAGACGCAAGCGAAATACCAGTCGAAAGGCAGTCGCTGCTACCCACCTATAAAAGCTCCATGTGCATAGCAGCCGTAGCACCAGATACAGATACAGATACATTTGTATCTATATGGCCCATGCACATGCCATGGATATACGAATAGGCAAACACACACACACACACACACACACACACACAGAGAGATAGACACACCAACCCACTGGAGCCGCGCAAGACAAGCGCCGCACTCGCTGATTTGACTGACTTTGAGCTCTATGCGGGAAATTTTCACTTGAATATTCGACACACTTACGAGTCGAGGCGACTGGAGCCGGCGCACAGCTGGACGCCTTGGCGCAGGACTGTCTGACGGTCGGGCAGACTTGAGTTTTTGTTTCGCATATACCCTGTACTAGCAAAGAATGGGTGCACGAGCCGGATGATCAACTATGGCAAAGGATGGGCCCATAGGACAAATCTGGATAAAAAATCAAAGGTGCTGGAGATTACTATTCCTTTCTTATTTGTCAGCGATAAGTTGAAATGAATATGACAATACCTGAAAAAGGGTTCTGGATAAATATTTCTAATGAGGATCAATTTAGTTAGTCTTTAAATTGCAGGCAGCGCATATCAAAGCACTTAAAATAAATGTGAAAGTTATCGATAGCTGCTATAAGTCGCGCACATCGATATGTATCGAAAAATATAATAGTCCTGAAGTTGCCTGAGAGTTGTTTCATTGCATTAATCTACGATGAGATCATGTTACTGTTATACCAGATATATTAAAAGAACAATTCGGAATCGATTAAATGAAAGAATTCCAGCCGAAGGAAATCTATATAATTCCCTGAAAATGTCTAATAAATTCAAACATATTTAATAGATATAAGAATTTAGAGAACAACTAGATTGTTTTATTCTGCGATCAGAGCAACAGCGTATTCAGCTCAGTTTAGATAATATATAAGGTATATAAATATGTATATTTAGAGTTTTAGAACTTCAGAATGTCTTTAAAATCTCTCTGCAGTTGGCTGTAGGCTAGATTTATTTTTGGCTCTCACAGGGTAATTGCTCGTCTAGCACTCTCGACTAGATCACTCTTACTGGTATCGCTTTTTTTTCAGGGAGGGGCAACGTGGCAATTCTGGAGGCTATGCATCATCATCAACAGCATGGCAGCATGTTGCAACAATATGCAAGCGCTCTGCATGCATAAAATATTATGCAACACGAGGCGCACAACAACAGACAACAGACAACAGACACAGCAGACACAACAGACCAGACGACACTTGGCTCTGCTTTGCTGTCTATTTCACAGCTGTTGTTGCTGCTGCTGCTGCTGTCATTGTTGTTGTTATTGTTGCCTGGCTGTTGACAGCATTTAGGTCTAATTGAATTGCCATTGCCTGTTCAAATGTTACGTCGTAATCCTGGCTTCAAGAACGCTTTGCTCCCATTTAAGCGAAGCCCATAAATCTGCAGCAGCAGCGGCAGCGGCAGCGGCAGCATGAATTATGGCTAAAGAGTTGGGGCAGAGGTAGGCGCGCACACCGACCAGTGTTGCGAAATGAGCCAAGTAGCGCCAAGAAATCTTGAAAATAATAAAATGACTAGTGCCAGGGCACGATCAAGACCAAGTGCTGCTGCTGCTGCTGCTGCTGATGCTGCTGCTGCTTCCACAGCAACTGTTGTTGCTGCTAGCTTAATAACAATAACAATGGAGCTGCTCGGCAGTTAAGATCGGTCGCCTTCACAGTAGTCAGCATTGGGGCGTCTGCAGTTCAACGTTCAAGTGGCATAGTACGCCCTAGAAAAATGAATTGATTCGATTGTTGCGACTGCTGCCGAAGCCGGCTTGGCTCACTGGGCCAAACTTGGCTCAATTCTTTTTGTATTTTTCTTCGCGGCTACGGCTCATTGTTTGCAACTTTTTTTTTTTTCATCTATCTGCACAAATCAGAGTCACCCGCGCCCTCAACAGAAAAAAAGCAAACCAAGAACTTTGCAAACGTATTGAACCTGCTGTTCAATGCTCGTTCAAGGTTTATAAAATCCAATTAATTGGAATATTGATGGATTTTTTATATAGCTTGTAGTATATATATCATTCGTGTTGGTTCGTAGAGCCTAACATATTAAATTCTGTTGACTACAGTTAAATGACTCTATATACATATAGTGAACGACCTGTTAACCTTACCAGAAAGTTTTCCCGAGTTGCTACTAATTCTGGTTGTAGCTAAATAATCTCAATTTTTTTCTGATTTGCCAAAATCTTTACAAAATTGATCTAAATCTTCTTACATCTCAAAGTCAATCTTTAAGATATCTATTTGCCTCTAAAAATCAGATAATCTCAATCAAGCTATAAATCTAGATCATCAATATAACAGAAGTTATTATTGTTATGTTATAAATAGTTATAGATAGAAAGACAATATAGATAGATAGATAGATAGCTATCTATAAAGATTTTTCCCAATTTGTGGTAATATGTTCTCAGATAAGTAAAGTATATTTAAAATAACAAATTTTACCTATAGAAATTATTCTAAAGAATAAGAATATCGTTAGTCCATCTCTCGCAATCCCATATACCTGCTTTCATTAGTGTAGCGAGCATTGAAATATACTAAAAACTGATGATACAATCGCGTTTTTGACTTTGAAAAGTCAGCAGTAATAGCAACTGGCAACAGCAACTGGCAACAGCAACTGCAGCAGGCACAGCAGCTCGACTGATCCATTGTTCAATAGTCGTCGCTGCTCGACAGATTGTTATTGTTTATGAGAGAGCTGCACTCGAAACAAATTTTGTGGCACTTGCAACATTTTTTTTTTTATATTTCTAGTTACGTTATTTGGTTTAATTTAACAGCAGAAGAAATCATCGTAGCCGGGCTTCAGTTGCAGCTGATACTGGCCAAATTTGGGTAGTTCGCTGCCCTTGGGCACCTCCTGTTGCAGCCAGGACATCATCTGTTGCAGCTTATCCTGTGTGCCCTCCAGCTCGCCGCTTACAGCATATCCACATTGAGTGCGTGTCATATAGCCGCGCACATTCAGCTCGGTGGCCTTAAGGGCGGCACGTGGCATCAGAGCCTTGACATCGGAGAGGTACAACTTGTAGGATACCCTGTAGACTGCAACCGGCTCGCTCAGCTCAAATTGCATGGACATCTTTGTTGATATATGAAAGAGCTAATTGAACTTGGTATTGAAATGTATGAAAAATATAAAAATTTCTACATATATATGCAAAGATATATATATATATATATATATATATATATATATATATATATATTTATTATGAACTCTGAGAGGAGAACAAGTGACTGCTACGATTTGGGCATTGATTGTGATTGAGTGTTTCAAATCACGTTAATAAACACATTTTTTAAATTCAGCTAACATATAAAACTTTACTATATATACTTAAGACATTCCGTAAAAGTCTTTATAAAATTTTAGTCTCAATGATATTTATATTTTTCTTAATTCTTTTGGAGCATTCATATATATAAAAAATCTGAATTTTTCATTATTTTTATTTATTTTAAACATTTTTAGAGTTTATGAAGTTTTTGAATTCATTAAAGTTTGCAGTATATATATAGCTTTGAAATATATTTCTCAACGCCTCAGCCTTTGCCCTAGCAAAGTTCTCATTTCAAAGCATTTCAAAGGCAACGAAACAACTTATATAAAATTTTCGAATAACTTAAAAAATATATTGCAATATATTTATATATATATATATCTTATATATAAAATATCAACGAAAAATGGATATATTAAAGAAGCATTTCTCATTCAATGACGTAAAGTATATGCAATTGGTCACTAGTCGCACATTGGCTATAGAAAGTGGGACGGAATATGATGGGGAAACGCAATCAGATTCCAATTGCAGCATTTGCTACTGTCCGTGCAAGGTGTGTCGGGATCGCAGGAAAACGGCGATCACCAATGACACCCTGTATTATGTGGAGTTCCAGTTGCACCAACTGAAGTGCGGCGACAAAGAGATCACTTCGAAGCTGATCGCTCGCTGTCGTGAGGAAAATGTCCTTGGCTATATTATCTATACATATGATCGCGAAGATGCCATGGGTGTTATGGAGGGATCGATCAAGAGCATAAATAAGATCAACAGTTGGCTGCATACACAAACGGAACACATAACCGAACCGATGTCGGAAAACATCTATTTCTCCTGGTTCCTAGTGTGCCGCAGGCCTTGCATGCTGGAGTTCGATGAGCGCATTACACCACCGCGTTACATCACGCGCAAAGTCGACAGATCTTCAGAATATGCTTCTAGCGATTAATTGAACGTGCTTTTCTCGCAGTGTAGTGCAGCTGACTCGTGCTGCCAACAGCATGTACCCATTGTTCAACACTGTTTTTTTTTTTTTTTTATTCTTTTTGTGGGTCTCAATCTCTTAATTAAATATGCGACTAACTGGCACCCGAAGCAACAAATTTATATACATATATATATATATATGTATATCTTGACTAAGCTCAAGTCGAACTCAAAGATCGTCGTTTAGTGTCGAAATTGTGCAAGTTTTTGATTTTTCCTGCTGCTGTTTTGCTGACGTTGTTGTTTATGTATCTTTTGTTATTGTTATTGTTATTGTTGTTGTAGTAATCACACAGCCCGCGAACAAGAAATTAAATCAGCCAAGGTTATCTGGCATTAATAAGCCCCCTTGGTTTTTGGCTTACATTAACTTGACTCGTAGCTCGAGCTGCCTTTTTGGCGTCTACTCAATTATTAAATTTGCAATTTCCGTGGCCTGAACTTTTGGGTCAGTAGACTGATTTAAATCAAAGCAATAATTGTGCAAAAATAAAAAAAAAAAAAAAATATTGAAAAATAAAAATAGAGATAGAAGAAATATTGGAAACACAGAACCACAACAAAACTGGCGATAAAATTTGACAAATGCTCAATGGGGCAAACGCCACAGCGGATGTGGCCAAAGTTTAAAGTGCTTTGGGTGAGGCAGCTTCTCCAGCTGCACACACACAGACACACGCACACACAGAATCGCTGAGCTAAGTGGCTTTTCATGACATTTTATTGACACTTCGCTCCTCCTAGCTGGGGGAAGACCTGTTTTCTTTCAAGCTATTCGATTTCGGTTTCGGTTTTCTCACTCGACTTAACACATTTGACGAAGATGTCTATGCCAGAAATGACGTGTCATCAATGGAGCTTAGGCACCCACATAGAGATGTATCCAACACACACACACACACACT
The DNA here is from genome assembly GCA_035047405.1 of Drosophila stalkeri. Taxonomy (NCBI): domain Eukaryota; kingdom Metazoa; phylum Arthropoda; class Insecta; order Diptera; family Drosophilidae; genus Drosophila; species Drosophila stalkeri. The sequence continues at coordinate 11,804,243 of JAWNPR010000039.1, forward strand.
TACAGAGATCCAAAAAAAGCACTTGATAAGGCTCGAAAATACAGCTCATAATAAGCCTGACATTTGAGAGAGATGAAGAGAGAAAGAGAGTGAAGGCGACAGATCCACTTGGAGGTAGTCTTCGATGTTTCGTTGTGTAGGCGGCTGACAAAAAAAAAAAAAAATAATAATTAAAAATCATTTGAAATGCGGAAATGTTACCAAGAGCTTAATGCCAGCCATGTTAGACAAATATATCAGATTACTTGTTTTGGTTACTTGAAAAATAAAAAAGAGGCAAAAAAAAAAATTGAAGAGAAGAGGAAAAAAATATATTACAAAAAATAGTAAAGAAAACAAACAGAAATGAAGTCGAGGGCAGATCAGCAGATCGGGTCGAGTAGGCAGATGACCAGCGAACACGATTTCATTGAAAGATTTGCTCCTATGAATAATGGATTTCCATGATGAGAATTTGTAATGAATAGAGAGCTTTTAAAACTTCAAATATATTTATGTATTTGTTATGTTGTTATTTTATTTTTGACATCTTATTAGTTAAGATAATCATAGAATAGCTAGATGTAGAATGAGGGAGGCAGATATGTTTAGAAAGAGCCAGAGAAATAGAATGAAAGAGACAGGAAGACAGAGAGAGAGAGAGATAGAGAGACTGAGTGAGTCGAAAAAACAGAAAGAGTGGAAGAATACGGAGAAACAGTGATAGAGAGGATAGAAAGAGAGAGAGAGAGAGAGAGAGAGAGAGAGAGAGAGAGAGAGAGAGAGATAGAAACATCCACATAGAGAGTCAGACAAGCACACACTGAGAGTTATAGAGAGAAGAGCGGAAGGAAAACTTAAACAGGCAGGCAAACAAATTGAGACAGTGAGAGGGACTGCTAGACAGACCCAGCAAAAGAAAGAGAAAGAGAGAGAAAGAAGGGTATAGACTCACAGAGACTTACAGAGTTCAGAGAGTCAGTGACAAATACAAAGGGAGAGAAGGAGAGAAAGACAAAAACACAGACAGACAAAGAAAGACAGAAATACTGAGAAAGTCACTTAGACAAGTGAACAGAGAGAGAGAGAGAGAGAGAGAGAGAGAGAGAGAGAGAGAGAGTGTGATCTCTCGGGCTGTGATCCTAACCAGATATATTTATTTTTAGTAACTGTGTCAACACATCTTTCTATCTCTTACATTTCGTATTCTCCTATTTACAGCAATATACTCTTACTTTCCAATAAATGGTATTACATCAGCTATCAGCAATGTCGTATGATTTACACTTCACAATTGATATAGAAACAATTAAATTTTGTAACTCTCAATTAAACAACATTTAATAATTGTTAATAATATTTAAGAACAGTTAATTAACAGTAGATTGCACTTAATAGCATATTCCATATGCTCTAGCAACGACCTCTATGACAAGATCAGCGTACTCTTAGTCGAGTATACCCCGCCTCGCCCCAAACTTGCGGAATAGTGAGTATGAAAAACTATTTCCATTTCCACTCAAATTCCAATAATTAAATCCCAGTAGATGCATGAAATAATAATAGCTGCCGCCACAGAAGCCTTTTTCGCCAACTAATATTTAATAAACCACTAAAAAAAAAAAAACAATAAATAAAAACAAAAACTATTTTAAGACACCAGACAGCTAAGGGGCAAATGCAACAGCGCAACTCGAGTTGCACTCGGATTCCGACTCACTTAGTTGGGCAGCTCCTAAACGTTGCACAGAAGGTCAGACCCCGCACGTTTCATGGCTCGAAGCGCACCTATCGTATAATTAGAAACGAACGACAACACTGCCAACTCTTCATATATGTATGTGTGTGTGTGTGTGTGGGTGTGCGAGTGTGTTAGTGCTCAAGTGTGTGTGTGTGTTCGAGTGTGTGTGGCCTGGCTCAAACGAGCGCGTACGCAGCGCTTAAATGAGCCAATTGCAGAACGTTTAGCGCTATACATAAAAAGCGAGAAACATATATACATTATATATAGATACTGAGTGTGCGAGTATATTAAGAAAAATAATAACATAAAAAGAAAATCTGTTGTTAAAAGTATAACGAATTTTATATACACTAGTTAATATAGAGTAAAAAGAAAAAGTAAATTTAAGATAAATTATTATTATAGATATTATAAATATAGCGCAAATAAATACATAGAAACGATATCAATAATATCAACAACAGCAGGGGAATATTTATTTTGCCTGACCAGAAAAAAATAATTTTTTTATCATAAAACTAAAAAAAAAGAAGCTTTTTCTAATATGTTCATGTATTTTTTATATTTTAATAATGATTAATAAAAAAAATAATTTTAAATTAATAAATATATAAATCAATAAATATTAAAAATATTATTTCTTTGCCTGGACAGAAAAATATTATTTTTTTGTTATCATAAATGTTTTATGATTAAACTTTTATGATAAAACTCATACATTTGTTCAATTCTTTTTTTAATATATTTATAAATTATTTATATCTTAATAATGATGTTTTTAAATTAATAAATATTAATACGTAAAGAATTGTAATATTAATAAAAAATAAAAAATAAAAGAAATAAATATATAAATAAAAAAATAATCCTAGTTCCATAAAATATAAAATTAATGATATGTTCATCTTTTTTTATATATACATATATTTAAATCACAAAAATAAAAGAGAAATAATCGAAGTGTAAAGAACAATTGTTGCTTGATTATATAAATCTCACTTATTTTATTTTAATAAATCCTTAAATCAGTTAAAACAATAAATTAAATATAAATTAATATAAAATATATTTGTCAACTTATTCAGTTAAAAATATTGTTTTAAATATAATTCTCTTTAAACTGTAATAACAAATCGTATCACATACATAGATTCTATGCTGCTACAACTCGATGCTGTTCAGCTATACAAAATATATATATATGCACTTATAAACTGAACTATATACATATATATGTATTATGTATTTTGCTAGGGGGCCACTGACAACCAAACGGTTGTAACTGAGTCGACAACAGCGAATCGCTTGGCATATGCTGATGGTGTTTGTCGTAAGCGATGCTGGGCAATCGTACGGGCACTCGGCTCGGGTACGCGACAAGCTCAGCTCAGCGCAGTTATATCAATTTGAAGTCGACGGCAAGCCCAGCCGCACCCCTCAGAGTCTCCAGAGTCCACAAAGTCCAACTGAGTGGCTCATTCTCTCGCTTCTGCTGCTGCTGTTGCGCGCGCGCATTGCCGGCCCCATGCAAAGTTTGTTTGAAGGCGCGCGTCGCTGATACGTCCGACATATGTATGTATATATACATGCACAGAGAGAGACACAGACACACACACACACACACACATGCATATACATATGCTCACTTTCGATGTATTTCATTTTTTCTTTCGTTTTCATTCGCTGCGCGATTTGAAAACGTTTAAATAACAAGCAACAACAAACAGCGACAAGCAGCAACAACAACAACGGACTTCGACTGGCGGGCGGGTCTTCTGCGCGCACACACAAAACCCAACAAAACTTTACGAGCTTTTTATTATTTTTTTTTTCTTCTTCTTTCGTTATGTTTTTGTTTTTGCTTTTCGCTGTGAGCCAATTATGTGCAGCAGCTGCCGTTAAGGGTAGACGGGCGAGGGCAGCGAGAAGTGCTAAGCTCCTAAGCGTTGTCGTTGTTGTTGTCATTGATGTTGTTGTTGCCGGCCATTGCTGTTGCTGTTGGTGTTGCTCTCGCTCATGTTGTTGTTGTTGTTGTTGTCGTTGTTGTTGTTGTTGTTGTTGCTGGTGTTCCTCTCAATTTCGTTTTCTATTTTGCGCATAAATTTATCAAATTCCTCTTTTTTATTTGCATGCTTGCCGTTAGTGTTGTTGTTATTGGCCATTTAGTAAAAGGCTTTAAACAATAAGCTAAACGTTTTTTAAATTGTTGCTCTCGATGCTGTTGTTGTTGTTGTTGTTTGTCTGGCTAATTATATTGAACATATCAATTTGAATGGCATCGCTTGTTTATGGGTATTGCGAGTCTCGTTTATGTAAATTTGCATGCACTACTCGCTACGTATTTTAATATTCGTTTAAAACATATGTATATATTTATTTATTTTTTTAATACAGGAAACCATTAACGAAGCATAGCTAAACATGATTTATATTGGCTCGACCCCGATCTTGAACGTTTTTAGGAAATAGAAAGGTTGAGAAATTGGCAGCTTCGAATGGAAATCGCTTGGCCTAAACTATTAGAAACTCATAAAACTCATTTAAGATCATTGGGTATTGAAAACAGTTAGATGAACGAATGATCCACTTAAAGAAGCTCTAGAAAAAAAAAATAAAAATAAGAAAAACTAAAAATTATATTAAAATATTTTAGCTATTATATTATCGTATTTAAATTAAAAATACAAATATGATATGTGACAAACTAAAAAGTTATTTTTCTTTTATTTATTTATTTACTTTTTTTTCAAAATGATGAATGAAGCCACTACAATTTATTTTAAACTTACGAAAATCAAAAATAATTCAACTCATATGATAAAAATTCTTATTTTGAATTTATTAAAACAAATTTGTTCCAAAATACCAAATATAAAATATAAATAATTTTAAAATTTATTTGATTACACTTTTAGAAATCTATTAAAATGAAACTTAAATTAATATTAATATTAAATATGAATATGCATTTATTATATATTTAATAATATGTGAACAATGTATAAATATTATTAAATACATTTTTTAATCTTACGAAAATCATTTTTTGACTTTTAACATGACTTTTAAAATGATTGTTAGACTCATATTTAGAAAAATACTTATCTTACTTCAAGTAGTTTTAAGTTAGTTTTTTCTTATATAATACATAATTTACATTCAAATTCATCTAGGAAGATAAGTTCAGTTAGTTAACAGGCTGAACAGAAATGCAATCTTCAGTTTCAGCTTTAACATTAGAGGAAAATATTAATTAAAGTTTTTCGGCTTTTTGGGGACTCATTAAAAGGTTAGTGATAAATCTTTTGTGGGATTGGGTATTGCAACTCATTGCACATATCAGCATCTTGCCACTTAAGCATTATCAGGCCATCAATCAGTGCAAGCCAACAAGATGCTTCCTTGCCACATGCCACATGCCACACAACAGCAACAGCAACAGCAACAACGGCAACGGCAACGGCAACAAAAAGCCATTAACTTAAAATGGGATAGAAGAAAAAAAAATAGTTGTGAACTCATTGACTCAAATAAATAAGAGGCACGCGGCCGAGCTGCCCCACAGAGGGGCAGGGCGGCAGAGCGACAGAGAGGGGCACGAGATCATCAGTAACAATAACAACAGCAACAGCAACAGCAAGAGCAACAGTTGCTGCTGTTGCTGCCACAACAAACAGCTACAATAATAGAGGAGCCGCGATTTGCAAATCTGTGCCATAAGCTGCCACAAGTGTCGGATGATGCTGGAGGACGATGCGAGTCTCTGTCAGCCATAAAAAAACACAAGAAAAAAATAAAATAAAACGGACAAACGATCGTTGGTGCTGTTGTAGTAACCTGGGTACCTGTTGCAGTTGTTTGGCTGCAGTTGCAGTTAGCCTTCATCGCGTAACGGTACAATTTCTACAAGGGAATGTGCTTTCATTTTGAAGTGTTGCAGCCATTGGACTTGGACTTGGACTTGGACTTGCGGCTCATTCAAAAATCTAAACAAGCAGCAGAGAGGCGACCGCTACTGTTAGACAGCATGTTGCATGCAACAGGCAGCAGGCAGCAGGCAGCAGGCAGCTGGCAGTTAGTCACTTCACAAAGTCATTTTTGATTTGATCGATTTCGTGCAACACAGCCACAGAAGCTCGGTAGAAGCCACATGACATGGTCTTGAACATGGCCAGGAACAGCCTTAGAAGTAGGACAGCCAAATGCCTGCCACACAAACCCTTCTCCCATTTGCAACACACACACACACACACACACTCACATATGTGTGTGTGTGTCGTATGTTAATCGCCATCAGCAAACTGTTGCCGAGTGAAAGACGTAGTTGAACTTTCCATTCTCCATGTCAGTTAAGACTTATCTTAAGCTGCTGCTTAATTATTGTACGAGCCCTGGACTTGGACATGGCCAACTGGCCAGCAGAAGTAGCAACAGTAATAGAGGCGGCAGCAGCAGCTGCAGCCCCCATCATTGTTGTTGCCGCCGCGAGCTTCATGCGGCGACTGCTGCCAAGCGCAACTAGACGCGCTCACTTTTGTTTATTTTGTTTTTGTTTTTTACTTTATGTACGATATCTTGTTGGTCTTTCGTGTGGAACGCATGTGGAACGTCTAGCTTCGGGTTTTTGGTGGCTTCGTGTCGCTGCGACTCGTGCTGGGGCGGAAGATCTCCACCCAGTTTCGGATGCAATTGGAATGCTGTTCAGCGCTGGCTGCGCAGCGACTGCGTATTTTCATTGAGTAAAAAAACTGTTGGCGCAGCTGTGCAGGATGCACGCGACTGCCTCATTTACCGTTTTGTTGTTTTGTCTGCCAGCGTCGCTGCCGCCAAACTTGTCTAGGCAGCCGAACACTCGAACGCGAAGTCGTACTCTAAGTCGCCGTCGTCGTCGTCGTCGTCGTACTCGTGGTCGTCGTCGTCTCGCAGCAGTTGCTCTATTCGTTTGTATGTGTGTGTGGATTTGTGGATCGCTCGATCTGTGGTGTGTGCTCTACATTAAGAAAGAAGTGTATTAGCTTCGATTTATTGCATCGTCTCTGGACTTCCTCAAAATGCTGAGCTCAGCTCTGCTGAGCGACGCTGCGCTGCGGTCGGCTCTTCGGTTGCTCTGCCGTTAAGCTTAGCTCTGCTGTTTGTGGAACTCATCGTCTCTGCTGCTCGTCTCGCGACTCGCGGCTCGTTTCGTATTCATTCAGAGCACCCATACATAGACAGAAGACGTCGCTGCTGTCCGTATAACTATTTTGCGTTTATTATTAGGAAATCGAAATCGCTTTGCACTCTGACGACGCTTCGACTCCGACTTCGACTCTGCCTCTGCTTCTGCTTCTGCTTCTGCTTCTGCCAGTGACTCTGACTGTGAAGCTGCGCGCTAGCCGCCTATCATCAGTCCGTGAGACGGTCTCAAAGCTATTGGTCGTGTTGTCGCTTGTCGGTCGCAACACCAGCGCCACATAACTATTACAACAACAACAACAACAATAAAGCAAACACACAAGCAGCCCCACAGCAGACGATAACCCAGACGATCGACCAACTACGTAAGCCAACACTGAACGCAACGTAACGTAACGTAACGCGATGTGAGCGCGCGCGCGAGTAATACTTAAAAGATAACGGTACATACGACCAATATGGAAATGTAGCAGTGAAGTGTATTGCGAGGGGCGTGGCTCAAGGATTATTCTCAGCCAGTGTTAAAAAAAAAAAAAGAATAAGAAATATTCAACTTAAACGTAAAATAAGTGCAAATATAGTCGATTAATTTGTCAACTAAAAGAGGAGCAAAACGTTTATTTTCTATCAATTTATCATGCAAATAAATTTCAATATAAATTATTAATATTAATATGAAATAAATAAGAAACTTTCCAACACTTAAACTTAAGCTACAAATCTGCAACTTTTACATTCCTAACTAGAGCAAAAACTAATGTATAAAATGGAAACGTGTTGTAAAAAAGTTTTCAATTCCTAACTATCCCATTAAGCTGGCACAAATTATGACACAAAATAGAAAAGAAAAAATTGTTCTATATAAAAGATATCAAGTTTTGGACGCGCCCAGTAGCTGTATCACATACGAATGTGAACTAAATCTATACATATAAGTGAATATCGGTGCTAAATCAATGATAACTGCATACTTAAACGTAATTAATGCAAATTGTGACAGATGCAAATGCAAAGTGAGCTAAGCTGCGGAAAAGCTACAACAACAACAACCCGAAGCACATGTGTACAGGCTGATGATGATTATGGGCAGGCATTAAAGAGAGACAATCCATAATGAAATTATAAAAATAAAAAAAATAAAAAATAATGTCAAGAAATGCATGCGATATAAGTCAAACTGATTAAGCGAAACTGGGAAGTGCTCGGTTTAGATTGGTGTCAACAAGAATAATACGACAATTACAGTTAATTAATATTGCAATATTAACTAACTAACTGAATCCATAAATCAGCCAACTAAAGAAAGCCACAACAACAAAATCAAGTCTTTAGTTTGTACAAAGTGTAAAAAAAAAAACCAAAAAAAAAAACAAATTAAAAAAATATAATTTTATAAATAAAATAATTGAAATATTAAATTTTCAAATCTGAATCTATAAATATAAATAATCTTTAATAACTGCCTATAGACATTTTATATAATTTTTAAGAATTACTTTTAGAGCGAAAAATTCTATATAATTCTATTCTATATGTTTCTAAAATAAAACTAAGCTCAAACAGCTGCTAACTATCACAAAGCTATAAAATCATAAACTCTTTTCAATAAAAACTAAAAAAAAAAAAGAACAACAAAAGTTTTTTTTAAGTACTACAAAATACCGTTATAAAAAGGTGTTAAAAAACGTTTTCACACGCGCCGTCGGCTTTGCAGCTCGCTGATCTCCTTGTTGTTGCTGTTGCGCCTATGCAGAATGACAACAACAGCAGCAACAACAACAGCAACAACAACAACAGCAGCAACAAGATCAACTCTATATAGCTATAGCCAATGCCAATGCAGGTTATCAACATCCGTAAAGCGCTGCAATCGCCAACGGTGCTCAAATGTTGATTTCTTCCTGCCGGCCAACGGATATCCGTGCGGATTTTATAGCTGCAGCAGCAGCAGTCACAGCAGCAACAGCAACAGCAACTGCAGCAGCAGCAGCAGCAGCAGCAACTAGACTACGTTGTACAATTAAACTCGAAGAGGCTAGCAAATTGATGCTGCAACAACAACTACAACCATATACAACTTCAAGCATGTAAGTAGCAAGCATTTGTATCTCACAGATACATTCGAGCACCCTGAAGTACAGCTCATATTTAATAAGCATAATCACAGGATCTACGATAAATCTGCAACTTAATGTGAATGGCAAGTGTATAAGCTTGCAATACATATATATAGATACAGTTACAGCCAATGCATCTGAAAGATACATTTGAGTATCTGGAAGTGCGGCTATCAATATTGATCACAATTATCTATCAGAAGATCTCAGTACGGAAATACAAATCTTTTCCTTCACACACCTTCAGCAAATATATTTATAGGAAATGTATCTCAGAGATACATTTGTGCACCTTGAAGTACTACTACTCACTCACATATAATAAGCTAAATTAGAGGATTTGTTATAAGTCTTAAACTTAATGTCAAGCACTAACAAATAAGCTATAAAAAACACACACACACACACACAGATATAATAAATTCACATACACACTTAATGCATCTCAAAGATACATTTAACTATCTTAAAGCTAAGCGCGCACTAAATCAACGCAATTACAGGATCTACGACAAATATTAAACTTAATGTCAAACACAAGCATTATAGACACACATACACATACACATACACACACTCACACATTTACAGTTATGACTGTATCTATGTATCTGCAAGATTCAAGGCTTCAACGTTCCGTTCGACTTTTGTGCATTGTAATTGATGAATGAATGAAATTGAAGTTCGGGCAATGACGCAGCCGTTTTCGACTTGAAAAAGCCAAAACAGCGCGAATAGAGTTGTCCAAACGGATGGGATGGGGAGGGGGAGTATGGCAGAGGCGGCATGGTAGACACAAATGCCATATACATTTACAGCAGGCACAGATACATTTGCGGCCACACAGATGGAGCTCAAGTTACTTTTTAATTTTTGCCAATCAAAAGAAATAATAAATTATATAATTTCGGGTTACGCCTAAATTCACGCACTTTTGCCAACGGCACGAGCAACAATTTTGAATTATTATTATTATTATATATTTAATATTTTAATTTTTTTTTTATTTTTTTTTTATTTTGCTTCTCACTTTTATTGTTATCTTTAGCATGTATAAGGGCAACAGGCTAATGGAAGTATTTTCTGAGCCGCATCAACTAAATGAGTTTTAGATTAAAATTTGCTAATGGCAAATGAAGCTACTGAGAGATGTGAGGGGAATAAAGTTAAAGATTGATTTGTGGCATATATTGAATAATAATAATAATATAGACTGAGAAGCTAATGCAATTTTCAGAATGTTGTCTGTAAATTTTCCTAACAGTTTTTGGGATTAAAGTAAGAAACAAAAAATTATAATTATATACTATAAATTATTATTATTATATAGATTTTTTTTAGATTTTTATTTAGACTGAAGTCTTAAAATAAAAAATCTAGTGAAATTTTAATTATTTTGCATTCAAGTACATTTCCAACAGGAACTGAAGTTTACACTTCACTTCACGCTTGCATTTAATGCTGAGCTCTAAATGTGCAGTCAGCCTGTTAAATATTCAATCAATCAATCCATCAATCAATCAGGACAGAGATAAACCATAAGACATATTCAACGAGTTTAGATATGATTGATAAGCACCCTTGCAGAAGTAGACAACAAAAGTTGATAATTTATATAATATTACACGGATTTAACAACAGAATAGTGCTGATTATATTACAGGGTATTTCATTATATTAATCTATTACTTACGACATACTTACTTGCCCATTTCTATAGCACTTAGCAAACAGCCTTTGGAAGCGGCTTTTGAGTAACATTTTTGATTTCATGTCTCGTGTTATTGTTGCGCTCTATGATCTTTTATTTTCGAAAGTGATTAATAGCTTTGACATGTTACTTTTACGCTAATTGAGCGATCAAAATCAAATCGAATTTTGCTAAATTTGGCAGCCAGCTGGCCATCACAGCAGCCTTCGTGGTGAAGGGTGAAAGGGTCGGCATTCCGAACTGAATCCAATATCAAAGCCGAAAACAAAAAAAAAAAAAAAACAGGCCTCAAAGAGCCGTGTCCAAACGGGTCATTTGTGCGTTAAATGCACGAAATGTTCGGTCAGACCAGAGTTTAGATGTATCCAACAGATGCAGATACAGCCAACAGTGCGTGGATATAGTCGGCCATATAGGCAGGCATACGGGGCCGATTAGTAGCGCCTTTCGATTTTCATTTGCTTCGAGTGAATGTTTTTTTTTTTTTTTTTTTTTATGGGCGCGTCTCAGCACTTACTGGGGCCGGGGATGGGGCAAATGAATTGAAGCGACGGCTAGACTGGGGCTGGCAAATTAAGCAGGTTAATTTAATTTTAAATAGAAGTTGATGGTTGTCTTAAATTGTGTTGCTCTCCGAATTGGTCTGCGTCTCGGTCATGCAGTGGCAGTCGAACTCTCGATGTGGAAGTGGCAGATGGGCGTAGAAGAAGCGCTACAAAACAGATCATTAATTTTACGATCTTGGAGGTTAGTGAGTGAATGAGTAGATGAGTTGAGTTGAGTTGAGTTTAGCTGAGTGAGCGGCTGGCCCAGACAGGTTGAGCCCAATGAATGGATGCTTGGACAGAGGCGGAAGGTGGAAGCTAGAAGCTAGAAGCTGGATGTGTACATCATTAAGAAGTTAATTAGTTTGAGATTGTTTAGAATGGCTGTTAAGAACATTGGAATTAGGCGAATCTATGTACAAGCTATTAGCCGAGCTACTCTTAACGAGATCAACGAGATGCGAATTGAACGTAGAAAAGGGAAACAGGTTTTTGAACAGACAGTGCAGTGCAGTGGGTCAAGGGCACGTTAGTTAGCTAGCTGATGGTATCCTTTCTAAGGTGTGGGACATGATCTAATGTAAAATTGAGACACTGGAATATAAAGGGGTGAGATCGAATTTGGATATAATATATTAGCTATAGATATGTGATGAGGTCTAGAGTAGGTATATAAAAGAGATTTAAGACTCATTTAATTTAATCTAATCTTAGGTATCTGGCATATAAAGATAGATGGAGTTACAGTGAAGCAGAGAAGTTGAGAGAGTAGACAAACAGAAAAGATATGACAGCAAAAATTTCTTGAAAATATAATGTATCAAAGCTGCTCTCTAAAGAGCACGATGAGAAATGATGAGAAGAATTGATTAGGAAAAAATATGCTGAAGGAGTCTTAAGCTGACTTCACTCATACTTCAATCAATTTTTAGTTAAAAAAATAGCAAAAACGAGAATGAGAATGAGATCAGATAACAGAGGTATATATGATGTATAAAGAAGAAGACATGCAGATGGAAAAATTAGGCTAAAAAAATCTTACGACTTAAAAACCTTTGACATTCATCATGCATGGAGTCTTTCTGACAGCCTTTTCATCCAGGTATTACAATTTCCTTAAAATATATTTAAATTGAGCTATATATACGCGTAAGAGAAAGAGAATGAGCAGCAGCCTTGCGCTCTACTCTCTATATACACCAGTATACATATAAGAATATAGATTCATATATTCAAATATAATATATACATATTTGTATATTTAGACACATTTCTCATTTTTCTCTCTTTAAAATATTCTGAATCAAACTTATTTATTTACAAATAAATGTATTTCTCAAGCTGAAGACTTTGAAAGTCTTCGAATGGCATTTTTCTCCCATCAAATTTCATGGCCAATTGTTATGACTATGAAAATCGAGTAACTTTCTAAGCGATTGGCCACTGGAAAAGTAAGAAATGAGAAAGAAAAAAAAAAAAAAAAACTCACACGCACCAAAAATTATGACATTTCATCAATTTAACTATCGAACAAAATTTGTGCGTCTGCAACATTCAAAATGCCAATTACCAGAGTAGAGAGAGCCAGAGGGAGAGAGAGAGGGAGTCAGAGGGAGAGGAGACAGAGAGAGAGAGAGAAATACAACTGAAATTACAGACTGAAATAAGTGAAATGTTTGTTGTGAATAAAGTGCAAAACAGCTGACCATGATGTTCATATAGAGAGACATATATATATATATATATATATATATATATATATGTATATAAAGACCAGACGTAGCCTGATCTTGGGATGAGTTGAGATGAGTTTTCTGGTAAGGTGAATGTCTGTGTCTGAGCATCTATACGTAATCCCCAGTCGGTTAATTGCGTCTTAAACCGGAAACGATGGATTTGATTGCGTTACACATTTTGTGTGTACTTGGAATGTGCGCTGATTTTTTTTTTTGTCTGTCTTCAATCTGCTACTGCTTCGTCGACTTCTTCTTCTTCTACAACATTTCGTTTTCAATTTCAATTTACAGCTGTTGCTGTTGCTGTTGTTGTTGTTGTTGTTGTTGTTGTCTTGCGAGTTGGCGCAATGACGATGACTGCGTTTCCGACTGGGATAACCGCAATCACTTTGAAAATCTAAAAAACAAATCACTCGAGGCTGCGACGCATTCAGATCTTAAAGTTTACGAATCGAGCAGCGCACCGTGCTGCCTTAATGCCTTGGCATACACTTAATCCACATTCAGCCAGCCCAACCAGGCCTGCTCGAGCCATTCGTGGTGCTTTAGACGACCTCGCAATGAAAGTTGCCCGAGTTTAGATGACGCCTCCCCACCTTCCTCCTTCCCCCACCACACTCTTGCTCGACTGCTGCAATTACTGCTGCGCGCGATACGCAAATCGATTAAATGAAAAGCATTTGCCGGCAGGCAAAACTGCAATCCACTATGCCCCACTGTCACAGAGAACCAATAGATCGTCAATTTATATATATAGAATATATATATATATATATATATATATATATATATATATAGAATGATCGATATATATACATTTATTGCTGTATATACATGAAGGTGCCCCCGCTATGGCCTTATGTAAGATAATTTGCAATGCAGCACAGGAGATGAGTTTTATTCTAATTGGAACGACACACACACACAGACACACACACTAACACACACTCAGGTACAGTGGAATACTACGTAAATGCTATAGTGTTCTATTTAAATAAATAGCGAGTCGAATCGTAAACTGAACTGCAACTGGTTTATCTATAGAGAGTTAGATAATGATGAGCATCCTCTATTAAAGTGAATGTGGAACTTCCTTGGCTAAAAACTGGCTATGGAAAATTTCTTTATGGACACTGGGTAGCTTATGCTATTATATTTATAGAGAGCAGAACGAAAACTCATTTAGAGAAAGGTGCAAATGCTTAGCATATTCTTTACTCTATCTTTTGAGGAGCTTAGAAATTAGATTGTAATGGAGATAGTATATATATTTGACGATACAAATGTGATTATGAGAGAGAGAGAGAGAGAGAGGGAGAGAGAATTGGAGAGTGAGAGAGTGAGAGACAAAGAGAGAGACAATTAATTGAGAATATGTATTTAAGCTGCTTCTCAATAAAAGTTAATATAGAATTACTTACTGAACGACTTCGTGCGGCGATAGTCAACGACTTGAGAATAAAAATAATTTAACAACAAATATATATTTTAAAATATTCCAATAGATATTTCATAGAATATAGTGACTATATTTAAGTTTTGTTTTTTTTTTTTTAATAAAAAAATACTATATTATTTAATTACTTAATTTCACTCTTCATAATAGTGTAATATTATGTTAATAGTAAATGTTTTTATAATAAATCTGAGTATACATAATTAAAAGAATTTTCTAATTAGAGAATAATGTATAGGCATTACAGCACGTATATTAAAAATAAATACTAATTCTTGGCACAAATTATAAATATAGAGCAAAAAACATTAGTGAAATTTTAACTTAATTAGAACTAAATATAATTGATATATGGCTATAGTTATACGTGACACTTAAATGAGAAGTTTTGCAATATCTCATATCTATAATTTCAAGTGTTGTTTATTCGTAGAGTAATACCAAGCGAGATTGTAGATGAGTTTTATGATTAGATTTTGACTTATTTGTAGCTAGTTATATCTGAACATATAAATGTATCATAAAACGTTATTCATACATGAATGAACTCATTTTGTATTCAATTAAATGCTTTATTCTTTTTATTTTTTAATCTTGCTACATTTATTCTCTACATTGCTTTTGTTGATATCTACATTAAGATATGGTCAATAACAACAACTATTTATGCTTAAAGTTTCACTCTGTCTTGACCTCCAATTCTCTTTCTCTCTCTCTCTCTATCTCTCTCTCCCTTTTTCTAGATTTTTGTTATTATTGTTACATCGAATTCATTCTGCTATTTGACAGCTGCAAATCTTCCGCATAACTTTGCACTTTGCCAACTCAATTTATTCAGCTAATCCCACTCAAATATTTGCAATGCAGCTGCTGTCTGTATACGTTTTGCCAAAAAAAAAAAAAAAAAATGATTCTCAATCGAGTTATGCGCATACGCAAGCGACGTCAATAATTATAATTTGCATACTCATCCGTGCTCAATTCAAGACGTTCTGCTGCCACACCCAATTCCGTAGCTCACTTTATGCTTCACTTTGCTTTAGATCTTTGCGGAGCGACAATCATTAGCAGATTGTTAAAGTTCTGCAGTTGGTTGTCTACCTGGGTCGCACATAAATTTCAAAGGCCCTGCGCACATTGGCTGTGCCGAGGCGAGTCTGAGCGAATCTACTTAAGAAACTTGGCTTTATGATTACCCCACCCATTTATATGCCAAGAAAAAAAAAAAAAGAACACTAACAAAAACAAAACAGCTACAACAACAATGTGTGTATTTTGAAAGCAAAAGTAAAGTGTTTTGAAAGTAAACTACACTAATTTAAAGCTGTAAATTAACCAACTAAACAACACCAAACAACAGACAATAACAACAACAACAACCGACAACAACAACAACAATAACAGCAATATCAAATTGAATCCAAGAGCGCTTCAGGCCCGCTGTGACCTTGAATGCAATGAGAGAGCTTTAATTAATTGTTGTGTATGTGTGCGTGCGTGTATGTCCACAATTAAAAAGGTGTAAAAATAAAAAAATATATATACAGCATCCAAAGCAAAATACAAAAAAATAAAATGAAATTCTATGTCGCACAGATTGAATCATAAATGCGCCTCATCATTGATCAAGTTTGCTATCTGTGCACAACATGATCTCGCATGCGATATAAATTTGAAGAAAAAATTAGAGTTTTAACTGCATTGAAGTTTAAATACACTAACTTTTAAATAAAATAAATAATTTGATGCTAACAGCTATATAAATTCATACAAATTAAAATGCAAAAAATTTTATAAGAAAACAAAATTTAATTCCAAATATATTTTAATATTCGCAATTTTTCTATATCGCCCAACATAGAGCATGTCTTATCATACAGATATTTAGGATTATATTGAGTAACTAATTTTATGTAGTAAATTTTGAAAATTTGCTAAGAGAATTCTTTCTTGCTTCTGGAATGGCCACAGTATGTTTATAATCTAATAAAATATACTATAATATTTTATAATATTTAAATATTTAGAAAATTGTTTTTCAATTAATAATATAAATATTTTTATAATTTCTGTGAATTTTAAATTTATTGTAAAATCAGAAAAAAATATATATATCCATAAAAGATTAACTTATTTGCAAATAGAAAATTGAATCTAGGTCAACGAACCTGGAAAGAACTAACTTTCAAGACTATATATAAGCTTCAAGTCACATAACATAAATAATATACCCCACACATTAGAGTATATGAAATCAACTTGAGCTAAAAACTGGAGCAATTTTCACGCTAACTAGATAAAACATACACAAAGCTAAATAAACGTCATTTTGGCCGCAGGCAGGCGACACAGCAACAGATGACAACAAAAACTTCCCATATAATAAGAGATCCATAAGACCCGTAAACCTCATGAAAAACAAGACGGCGTGCAGTACAGCGTCATCAACAGAGTTGTCGCTGCTGTTGTTGTTGTTGTTGTTGTTGTTGTTGTTTGTACTTGAAAATGAGTTGGCCCAAAAGAGCAGACACAAGACAAGTCAGACTTTTGTCTGAATGTCTCGTCTACACTGATGAGTAAACATATACATATATGTTATACATATATATATATATATATATACATATATAGGTGTATATTTGTATAACCGTTGATTACAATAGGAAATAATCCCACAAATTGCTTTAATATTCACTGCAAATCAAATGAAGTTGTGCCGCAAGCAACACAATGAATGCTTCAACTAAAGCGACACAAAGTCGCAAAGTTTCTCGTTTTGTCTCTCTTTTTGGATCCGCCCCTGCCCTACCCCTAAACAAGAGTTCCCTGATGCCACAGTCAAAGCATTTAACCTTGGACCATAAAACTCTGCAGACAACAACAACAACAACAGCAGCAATCGAGTAATATGTAATCATCGCATTGAATCTTAACTTTGTACACCTCGCATGTGTGTGAAATTTCAAATTTTAAATGAGTGTGTGTGCGTGTGTGTGTGTGTGAGTGTGTGTGTGTGAGTGTGTGAGTGTATGTGTGTGTGCGTTTCGTTTTTTCGCATTTCTGATACGAATTGTTGTGGGTCTCTCCTCTAATTGTAGCGCATTTAGCATGGCATATTGTCTGCTACCATGCTTGTCCCATGATATATGGGCTCACACACACACACATACACACACACACAGAGAGTCAGGTGTACTTGGCTTTACAATTGATGTGCCCCGAAATTCGCTTTGTGTGCTGTAGTTTTTTCTTCATTTATCTTTTGGCTCCATTGTTGGATGGCCACTTGCAAAGTGGGCTAGTTTGTGGGCAATTTTCAAGAATTTGCCCACATTATGTGCACTATGTGGGTTGTGCGGTGGCCAAAATGGCTGCTAGACATGACAGTGGCTCATTTGAGTCGACTTTATGTAAGTGGGTGCAGAGCAACAACAACAACAACAACAACAACCATAAAAAAAAAAAAACAAACTGAAATTGGGATACGATGCGGTTCGTAACGAGCCAAAAATTGAATACCTTTATCTACTTATGGAACGAGGCATTTCAGAGATTACTCGGAAGATATTTTAGCTATGCTGAATGGCAATCTCGTCTTGTAATCAGCAAATTTGGCTTAAAATAAATCTGTAGATTGAGCAGTAAGATATTAGCCTCTACTATATGGCTAATATCGCACTGCTCAAGTATTATGAGTATTAGAATCAAATTAATATCGAAGTAGTTAAGAAGTAGTACACATAGAGTATTATTTGATTTTAATTTACTAATCACGCTATATTTTAATATTATGAATAGAAATAATAAGTAATAATCATAAATTAAATACAATCAATAAATAGTTAAATACAATTAATTGTAATATCAATAGAAATGATAAATAATAATCATAAATGAAATAAAATGAATATGGTTAATGAGAGAAACTCAAATATTTGTGATCTGATTCTCGATTGTGCTAATCGTTGTGATTTCAGCTATAAATAACAAGTCCCACAAAATTTTAATGATACTTATATACAATATAATATGTTAGAGAAATGTAGAGCTGATTGACTTGATTTCTAAACGAATCGTCCTCAAGCCTACACTGCATCTAAGATGGGCAAATGATGCTTGATATTTTGAATAATATACGTAGATTATCTATTTAAATTCAATAGCATCGATTCCTAAATTAAGTCAGACATGACAAAATGTTTGAAAATCTATATGAAAAAAAAAAACAAACAACAAAAAATAGCATCAAAGCAAGCAGCTCACTTTATTTTACAATTGTAAATTAACAAGTTATAAAACAACTATTTATAAGCTAACAGCAACTAAGTTAAATACTAATAATATTTTCCGCTTAAAAAGTTAAAACATATACATTTCTGAGAGTCTTTACTTTCGATCCATAAATTATGAGAAGAGCTGTCAAATGAAAAATCAAGGCGATAAATTGAGATGAGATGAGATGAGATGAGATGAGATGAGTTATTTACTTTACCTAGCTTATAGAATGTAGTACAAGAAACAGAGTTTCATACATTTCAGCTGCATAATTTAATCAACTAAAAAATAAATAAATAATCTAAACCAGATATGCTAAAGTTCAGCAATGCAATCAAATGGCAGACACAAAATCTTTGAAAAATCGATTTCCAGTTGATTGGAGACTTTAGATAGCGAATAATAATGCCATAACAATTATACAAAAAATGATTAGCTTAATCGATTTGAAAAATAAAAAACTGTTATTCGCCTGATTTTAACGCCTGAGCGTATGCAATTATAAGCCATAAGCGCTGTGAGGCCTCAGAATTGAGCTGAGATTGACAAGATCAAGTTTTGCTTTGGGTGACCGGAAGGAAAAGCCATTTAAGCCATGCGCGACGAATGCCGCTAATGCATTTAGGCAATTTACCAACACTGCAAAAATAACTGAAAACTGAGTGAAATAAGAGAAAAACAAAAACAAAAACAAAATAAAAGCCAAGCGAATGCTGCACACTGCAAGCATGTGTGCAAAGCCGTCAAATGTAATTGCCCGGGCAGCGCTAATTGAGCTCCCAGTCGGGGCCAATTATTCTGCAATGTGCACACAGCCATGGCTCAATGTGAGAAAGGCGGGCGGGGCGGGGCGGGGCGGGGCGGGGCGTGGCATCGCATGGCATTCGCGACAAGAGGGTGCGACACAAACAGCTTGTCAGCAAGTGCGACGCAGCATCCAGCAGTTGCCCAGAGATCGGCTCGCATCGTCTTGAATCGGATCGAAGTCGGCTCAGGCTGGGGCTCAGGCTGGGTGTTGGGATGGGCTGAGTGTGTGTGTGTGTGTGTGTGTGTGAGGAGGAGTCAAAGCACTTGGCGCTCGCTGGCGACATCCACGGACGCAACGGCAACTAGAGCACTTTCACTTTAGGCCAAGTGGCAGTGGCAGCTGCGATTGGAATTTGCGCATTGATTGTCGTATTTACAATACCCTGTAATCTAGAGCAGCAGGAGACAAGTGAGAGTAAAAGAAATTAGAAGAAAATTGTTGATAAATAACAACTGAAAATATATATATAACAATGTAAATGTATATATAATAACATAGAATATAGAAAAAAATAATTGGGTTGGCAGTAGAAACTGAATAAAATCAACTGACAATATTTCTGTCATTTGTCTCATTTCGTATTGTTCAATTTCAGTTTAGAATGTATTTAAGATCTTAGAGTGGATAGCTTAAGTTTATTTCACACTCCAGATAAAAGTTTAGCTCTTCAGCTTATTCAAAGTATAATGAAAATTACTTAAATTTGCTGTAAAAAGTCTCGACACTGAAAAACTGAAAAACTCTATTCAAAATAAATTTGTTTAGAAAACAAATAATATTTGGGAGAAAAATAATATTTAGGAAAAAATAATAATTTTAATAAAAAATTATATATTTTTTAATAGAAGTAAAATTCAACCTTGTTTACGTATGAATTAAATGAATTTCTTTATTAATCTTCATTTGCTTACATAAACAAGCGAATATCTAACAAATATATTTTAACTGTCATATGCACTTAAACTTTTTTTAAGTATTGGAAATTATATTCTAAAATTTTGGCAAAATATTGGAAAAAATAGAAAAATCTATTAACAATTTAAATCAATAAAAAAAAGAAACATTTATCACAAAAGAAATAAGTGTGGACAAACAATTAGTTATACGTGAGTATTTTAGTGACTGAATGAATTATATGAATAAGATTTATGTTCAGTGTAGACACATTCATATGTGAAAGTCATTCACTTTCTTGCCAGCATTTGCCTATACGAGCAATGGCCTAATGAATATGGCAAAGCAAGCCAGCAAATTTATAAACAAAAAATTAAAATATATGAAAGTTAATTTATAATCTGTATATTTAAAAATTATTAAAAATAAATATGAATATATTTATTTATTATAAATATATAAATTATAAATAAATGTATTCATATTTATTTTTAATAATTTTTGATTGTATTTTTTGTATTTTATTATATATTTATAATTATTTTATTTTAATTTTTATTATTTTATATTTATTTTTATTTTCAATAATTTTTTATCAATCATAAAAAAATAAACAAAATACCAAAAGCACTTCATAATTGATAAAAATACATATTACAGGATATCGCTAGGTCGTTTCCAATTTGATTTATGGCCAATCTGATGTTGGCAGCGCACGTGGCCCAAACAGTAGCCGCATGTTTGCTGCAGTTGCTGCTGTTGCTGTTGCCTCCTCATGTGGCAGGTTGGCGGGGGCGAAAGGCTGCAGAGCATTGGAAAAGTGAGCAGGGAGGGGATTACAATTGGCTCGGCCTGCAATATAATTAGGCCTGCAGCGAGAGGCATTCGGACATGCGACGTTTGTTGAATGTGTTTTCAGTTTTTTTTTTGTTTTTTTTTTTTTCTGTTGTCTTCTGTTTGCTGTTTTCGGGATGTGCGCAATATTTTATGCTTATGGATGAGGAGGAAAAAATGTTAGCCATGTTACAGTTAGGTTTTTGGCCATTGTTCGACGCCCGCAGCAGAGTTAACTAGGCGCAGGCACAGGTTGGGGCTCCTTGGGATTCATAGATGTGTACATGTGAGGCATGCACTGGATGCAGTTATTGTGAGCCACCAAAATGGCCAAGACAACTTTCTTCTTCCTCTCTCAGGTGCAAACTGGTTTACTTATGATGTGAATGTTGATACGGTTTCTTTTCAATTTTGTATTTCTTTTTGCTGCTTCTATTTCGTTATTTCTTTTTTTTTTTTCTTATATTTAATAGACTATGTAAGTGTGTGTGTGTTGACTGTTTTTTTTTTTCCTCCTTAACTGGCGACAAAACTGGCCGGGTAGCTCGGGCTATCGCTTTCAACTAGAACAAGCTTAACTGGCTGCCCGGCTGACTGGCTGGCTATTGGAATAATTGTATCACCTGGCTGAGTCGAACTAAGTCGAATTGAAACTGAACTCAAACTGAATTATGTGGTAATAAATTTATATCAAATGAGTTGCTTCCACACACACACACACACACACAGAGAGAGAGAGAGATAGAGACGGTCAAACAGACAGAAGTGCGAGGCTCAATGAAGAAATAAATTTTTAATTAATTGCATCAGCATTTAGGCAATCAAATGGAGCAGCTTTTTTTTTTTTTGGCTCTTTGAGTTGTTTGTGTCTGATGAAGTCGTGAAATTCACAATTATTTGTATTTATTTCTTTTTGTTAACTTTAAAGTGTTTTGCTCAATTAAAGATTTGAATATGCAATTCGCTCCTGCTGCTGCTATTGCTTGTCTTGACTCTGTGCTCTGTGCTCTTGGCTCTCGGCTCGTTTCGTACTCGTAAACACTTTCAAAATTTCGCTGGGCAACATTCACTCGAGCGTGTGGGTGCCCACACGGATATTCATATGCATGCCATGCATTTTGTGGCTCTGCTTCTTATCTATCCACGTCAAGCAAATGAGAGTCACAGCTAAATGAAATCAAGTTTTTTTATGGCTATAATAAATTATTCAAAAATTATATTTTTTGGTTTAATCAACAATAAAGAAAAGACTCTGTGGAATATGTGCATAAGGAATTTTCTATATCTAGCTATTATTTATTTAAAATTTGGGAACTATTTAATACAATAATTTATAATATAGCATATTATCTGGAAAATATTTCTTGCTTAAAATAGTCATTTTTTTTGTCTGTTGAAATTGAAAAAATTATTTTGGCATATTAAAAGGTTTCAAAAAATATATTTACAAATTTAATATAAAATATTTACACATATAAAAAGACAAATAAAAATCATTTTAATAGATTAATACATTCAAATTATATTATTAATAATTATTAAAATTCAAATTAATGAGGATAAATTATATAAAGAAAAATATTAAAGTCAATACTTCAATACTTTTCTTTATATAATTTATAAAATATGTTTTCTTGTTTTGCGGTGTAGCTTTTTTTTTTTTTTAAATATAAAAAATATTTTTGAATTGAAAAATAATTAATAATAATTAATCCTCTTCTTGAATAAATTTAAAAAACAGCTAAAAATCGGAGAAAAAAAAACAAAAGTAATTCAGAGTATCTTTTAGTCTATCAGTTCCTCGACTAAAGCACTCAACCTTATTTACATTTAAGTCAAATTGAGCGACTTGAAATGAAATTCCTCAACTTGAAAGCCACACATAATAGAGACTTCAGTCAGTAACTCATGTCGCACATAAAGCGAACTTTAAATATAGAATAAATGTCAGATATTCGCAGTCGTATATTAATAAGCGCCTGCAAGAGGCTGGCCGCCCACAGGGCCTCTGCGCGGGCTCGTATATCAAGCCAACTGTGGCAGCTGCAGCAGCAGCAGCAACAGCAGCAGCAGCAGCAGCAGCGGCAGCAGCTCAATAAAATCCAAGTCTGGCCAGCAGACTTACTTGGCCTGATTGTCATTTACAAATGAGCGCTCTAAACAGAGGAGCATTAAAGTGTCCCACAACAACAACATGAAGAAGAAGAAAAATTGCTCAACCATTGGTCGAGCGGCAAGTAAACCAATTTTGCACCTACGAAATGCGCTGAAAAATTTCAATTATTTAAGCGCTGCCACATGCAACATGCAACAGACATTTGTTTGGCCGAAAGCTGAGCCTGGACGACGTTTAGTTATATAAAATACAAAAGCCACAAGAAAAAAAAAAAAATATATATAAAACAGCCTTTAAGTAAGAAATAAAACGTCGAAAACTATAACAAACAACAGGATGCAACAGTTGCAGCACTTGCAGCACTTGCGGCACTTGCAGCAGCCTGGCGGGCATTGGGAAAGCACTTGCCACAGTCGAGGAGCTAAGCCACTGAAGCTGATGGCGAGTAGCTAGCTCTGTGCGAACAGTTTGTGGTCGATACAGTTTTCGACATTCATTCATTTGGCGAGCAACGACCGAGCTTAGATCGACGAGAGAGACTGAAGAAGGGGTGGGGATAGAGAGGGCTGCCTCTGTGTATATGTATGTGTTTTGTTGTTAATTTCGTTTTGGTTAAAAATTGAAACAATTTCCGATGTCACTCTCACTTTTTATGCCACTGACGACCGTCCAGGCCATAGACATAGCCAGCTATAGGCAGCAGCAGCAGCAACAGCAACAGCAACAGCAACAGATACATTCGCAGATACAGATACATTTACACAGCGCTACGGCTGACAGTCGGGCAGCCAATCTAGACAACGAGATATGTAACGCAGACGACAAACGCGGCAAGACGTGATTTGGAGATGTGTTTGCGACTGTTGCAGCAACTGCAGCAGCAGCAGCAGCAGCAGCAGCAGCAGCAACTGTTGCTGCTGCTACACTTGTTGTGTCCAGCGCTAGGAAAAGTGGTACAGATTGCTCCACTGCAGTCGCATCATCAACATCATCAGCCATTCAGCTGCAAAACGCATCCAACTTGGTTGCAACTTGTTATTGTTGTTGCTGCTGTCGTCGCTGCTGCTGCTGCTGCTGCTGCAGTTGCTCTTGTTGATGTGTGGCATTTGCTGCTGCATTTCTTTTCAACAACTTTTAATCTGCAACAATTTCTGCAATCATTCACAGTTGAACAACGGCGTTGAAGGCTTATATATTTATTTTGAAGCATTTATTAAAGATTGGAAGCAGTTTTGATGGCTTAGATGTCATTTGAGTTTAATCATTGAAGGCTTAAGCTTGATAATCTATTTATATTTTTATGTTTATTGTCTTGTATTTAAAAAAATATATATATTAAATATAAATTCAAATAATACATCAATATTTGTTCTATTAAATATTTTTAAATTTGTTTAAAAATAGATATGATTTAAGAAATTATTATTTATATACATTTGTTATGGATATACTTTTTTCTTAATCCTGTATACACGTTTTATTTACTTCTATTTATGATGTTGGCACTTAGAGTAACCCAACTAAATTATCATTCAGGCGAGCAGGATTTTTTCAAATGATATACAAATATTAGAATTTTATTTTAGTTTTCCATTTTAATGTACATTTATATTATAAAATCAACAAACTTGCTGCATTAAGATATCTTCACCTTGACTCTAGATTCCCAGCTTTAAAAATTATCTAAAATTATCTAAAAATTATCTAATTGATAAATATTATAATTCCTTACAACAAAAATTAATTAAAATATATATATATTTATAAATTTTTTTCATCAAAAAATACCTAATCTTATATATAATTCTCTAATTCACTTCACATATATTTCCTATTTGCTTAGCATTAGTGAGCTAGCTTCGCATGCGTGAATGATATCCAATTGGAACTCCAAAATAAATGCCGCATATTATATTCATTACCTGCCTCAACTTGCGCTTGACTTCATATATGAGTGTGCGATGAGTGTATATATATATATATATGTATATATGTTTATATATGTGTAGCTTTGCGTGTTTGTTTGTTGTTGTTTTTGGTCGTTTGTTGTGACGATTTTGGTATCAGGTTGCCTCGTTAGAGTTCGAGATAGATGCGAGTCGAGAGAGTGAATGAGCTGAGTATGCGTGTATAGCGAGTGAGTGAGTGTGTGTGTATGTGTGTGTGTGTGTATGAAGTGAGTGTGTTTGTTGATCCTGCCAACAAACGTTTGTCGCCGCATTGCTTGTCAGTCGTCGCTGTTGTTGTTGCTGTTGTTGTTGTTGTTGCATCTTGCTTTTTGCACTGATGTAACAAGGTTTAATTTTCCATTTCAATGCGCGGCGGCTGCGCTTTGGATTTTTACTCTCGTTTTTCATTGCGCGTCGCGTCGCTCCGGCTACAGCTTGACTTTTCGCTATAGTTTTTCTTTTTTTTTTTTATTTAGCTATAGTTTTTAGCTATAGTTTTTAGCTTGGGTTAACTGTTAGCTCGTTGCGGTTGATTATGCTTTGCTCCTATCGCGGACCACAAGCGTAACCGAAGCCACTCGCTGATTATGTGGATGACAAAGATGATGACAATTATGATGATGATAATGATGATGATGATGCCGATAATGATGTTGCTGCTGCTAATGATGATTAAGTTGCTAATACTAGCGTTATAATTATGCAGCTGCAGGCTAATGACCAAATCGCTGTATGCATTCCAAACAAGTTGATTAACTGCTAGATACCCTGTAAGCAGTAAAGAATGAGGGGATGATAGCTTTGTATATATTATAGCTATAGCTATTATAAATTGACTGCTAGATATCCTGTTAGCAAAAGAAGTCAAGTCAGGCTAAATCTGATGAGACTTTAATATTTGTTTCGTAGAGATTGCTTGGGCGAACATATTGAATGACTGTTAGCTAAGTTGAGAGAGGATCAATTCATATGGATTGATTGTTAGATATCCTATATATGCTAAAGTAACAATAAGAGTAGCAATTAATATAGAATAGTAGTCTACTTTACTACTAGACTTTATTAGTAGACTAAAGACGAATATTTTTGAACCAGCTTGATCAACTTAAAATATATACTATGCCACTCTAAGCTAGAAAAAGCTTTAAGTCTTATAGCTTCTTTCTGTATATTTTCTGATAACTGTCGCTATAAGCTTTTAAAGAAAATGAAAATATTTGGCATGGTATATGCATGAACCAAATTTTAAAATATCTAAAATAAACTTTAAGAACTTGAAGTCAGAAATCGATAAAAGCTCAATAAAAGACGTTTATTATTTTCAAACTTTAATGAAATTTTTCGCTGTATTTTTAATGGTAAATTAAAGTTTTTGTGAATTTGAAATATATACAAATAATAATAATTGATATATCGGCAATAATCAAGAAGTATAAAAAAGCAAGAAACTTATTAATAAACGAAAAGCAGTTTCAAGCTGAAATCTTAACACATTAAGAAACTTCAATTTCAACAACAGAATTTGAGCGAATGCAAAGAAATATATTAAAAATCATAAATAATATATAAATATTTATATATATATGTCACATATAAATAGCAAACAGTCAAACGCATTCAATCATTTCCAATCTGTCACTTTCTCAACTCTGGCAGTTATGCCGGTATAATATGATACTCCTCTTCAACTACCTGTTTGAGGGTATATACATAATCATAAGGCTGCTGCCGCTCTTGATGCCTGGGTGGTGATGGTGTTGGGAGGGGGCGAGAGATGGTGCGGCTGCTGTAAGCTGGCTTTGATGATGGGTACGGTGTGATCCATTTTGAGCATGACCAAGCTAATCTCATCGGCCAAAGTATTGTCAACGTCTTTGTGGGGGCTGATTATGTTGGCTTGGCTTCAGCTTGAGCTATGCGGCTACCAAGATAGGCAACAGTGTTGTTGTTGTTGCTGTTGTTGTTGCCTGTCGACATCTTCCACTGGACATTTTCCAATCTGGAGCGTTTGCCAGTTTGTTGTTGTTGTTGTTGTTGCTGTTGCTGTTATGTGTCGCTGTCTGTTTGTCTGCCTGACTGCGTTTTTCGCGGTTTTACAACTTTGATTTCACTTTTCTTTGCAACATGCGACTTTGTTGGTTGTTGTTGCTGCTGTTGTTGTTGTTGTTGTTGTTGTTGTTGTTGTTGTTGTTGTTGTTGTTGTACCTTCACTGGCCGTTTTTTGAACTGTTTGCTTCATTGCTCTCGTTGTCGTCGTCGTCGTCGTTGGCTCTGGCTCTGCTGTCGGTCCGCTTAAACTTTGTTACTCTTTAATTGGTTTTTTTTTTCATTCGCTCCCCATCATCATCTGCTTTGGGCATCCGTTTTTTTTTCTTTTTTAATGATGATGCAGTCGGCTGGCCGGAGCGTTGGCCATAATTGTCAACCACTTTTGCACGTTAGCCACAAATTATAAACACATCGATATGCAATTCCATTTGAAGAGGTTTCCATGCCGCGTCTTTGGGCAAATTGAAAATTGCCGGGAAAACGCGTTCAAATATTTTTGGCTGTATTCATTAAAGGGTGCTCAAAGCTGAAGTATTTTAAAGTCCTGTTAGTTAGGACTTTTCATGTTGAAAATGATTGAATATCAAATATTAATTTTGTTCAAAGTTTCTTAAATTTTTTAAATTTTCTCCATACAAAACCTGATTTAATATTTATTAGCAAATTTCTGTATGGCTTATGGTATATGGCTTTCTATGGATTTCTTTCAATTTTATCTGATGAACTGATGGAAACTCTGAATTTTAAACCCTTACATAAGCTAGGGATTTGAAATTGTTACGTAAAAAAATTACTTATTGATTTTTTTCTATGCAATTAATGTAAATGAAAAAAATATTTGTTCATCAAATTGTCCTTAATTTATGTCAATATTATTCAGAAATTATTTAAGTCCAAATTCCCCATCGCCTTCGTCATTTACAGTCTTAATATTAGAATTTCCCACGGACCTCAGCTTAGTAATTGGCAAAAAATATGAACCGAAGTGAAGTTCACCTTATAATCGCACTTATAATGACTTAATTATAAATGATCAGTTCAGCTCAGCTCAGATCATCGCAGCTGGCCAATCAAATTGATTAGCAGCGCACTCACTCTCTCTCTCACACTGTCTCTCTCTCTCTCTCTCTATCTCTCTCTCTCTTTCTCTCTCAGTTTGTAGACCCCCACTATGCATTCAAGATCATCCAGTTAAATTGTTTTGACTTAGTCATAAATCGATAGGAACGAATGTTACTAAGCATCAAAGTCTCATCTCAAAATATGATTCAAGTTCGTAGTGGACTAAACTGTCTCTAGTCTAACAGCTGCGAGTGTTAAATATCTGTTTTAAGATCGCAGATCAGCTATCTTATGTCATCAGTGAGGCGGCCAACGCAAAAGTTCTCAAGCTCCAAATACTTTTTGCTTTGTTTTGATTTTTTTTTTTTTTTTTTTGGGTAGAAATATTTCAAGTCTTACAAATGGCTGAAAGCAGTAAATCAAAGCAGCAAATGCGGCTAATTAAGTTTTAGGCCAACAGCAACAAAAGGCAATTTGTTATGCGATTTTGTGTATGTGTGTGTTTGTGTGAGTGTGTGTTGAAGTCGCTAAATGCTGCACCAGCCCACGGAAAATGTCTCGTGAAATATTCTGTTCTAGATTGTAAGAGCAACAGCAACAGCAACAGCAACAGTTGCAGCTTCATTGAACGCCTACAGCTGCAGTATGTGGCAGTTGCAGTTCATGGGATGGATACCCTGTAATTTGACATAATAGAGATAGAGATATATATTTATAAACAATAGCTGAGCTAAATGAGTTGCATTAGCATTTACATTTTATCTCAATTCAACACGAATAAAGCTTCAGAAAAAAAAACTTAGCACAACAAAAAAAAATAAATAAAAAAATAAATAATTTGAATTTAAATTAATTTCAATTGCATTATTTTTTATTCAAATATTTTTTGCATGTTTTTAAATATGTATATTGTCAATATTATAAATACGTTGTATTCTTAAAATTAATGCAATCTTTTATTGATTTTTAAATAGAATGGAATATTTAGGAAGAATTTTGTAAACAAAATTATTTTTTAATTTTAAGATTTTTTTTTTTTTAAGTGTAATATATTTTCAAACTATTTTTTATATATTTTTTAATTGATAATATTTTTATTATTTTTAAAATTTATTTATTTATGTTTTTCTTTCTTTTTTTTGTAATATTTACAATATAATATATAAACCTAAAATAGTCCCTTTTAGCTACAGTTTGGGCGACAAGCTTCAGGCACTGTAAGAGCCGATTCGATCGTATGGTAGAAACTCTCTTAAGAAAGTCTCTTCATTTTGTGTTGCAATCGCTTACAGAGCAACTAAAAGTCTATCAGTCAACATGACGAGCACATTGACTGCTAGCAATTGCAGTTGCAGTTGACTTTGTTGACTGTCAGTGGCTTTGTTTTAGCTGCTGCTGCTGCTGCTGCTGCCTGGTTCACATGACTTGCGTGTGCCATCTGCCTAGAGGCCAAGTGGCAAAGAGGCTAACTTTCAGCTGGCAACTGCTGCTTCAGACTGTTTGGCTAAACTGCAGCCTACGCAGCACGCATCTCAAACTGACGACCTCCATGGGGGCAAGTGGTATGCTTACCTAAGCACCACTACCACCCCCTCCCCCACCGTCAATTCTCCTCTGCTCCATCCGCTACTAATGTGTACTTAGATGTTTGTCAGTATTTTTTCGTTCTGTTTTGTCTTACATAATCGTCACTCTAGATACCGTTAGCATTCGTTTTTTGTTTCTTCTATTATTATTACTATATTTTTTTTCTTATTTATTTCCGTTCCAAAACAACAGACAATAGAACAATTGTTTAAACTAGGGGTTTTTGGCATTGCGCTAAAAACAAAAAAAAAAAAGAAAAATTGTTGGTCGAAAAATAAAAAATAAAAAAAAAAAGCAGCAACTGAATTGTCGCATGAAAATAGAGTTCTCTTTAAAACAATTATGTTTTTTTCTTATTATTTTCTTTTTTTTTTTTTTGCATTCCTATTCTCCTTCTCTTTATGTTAGCTTTGTGCCAAGCCAAAGTCATGACGGAGATGGGAATTACCCCGAGCTATTAGAACCTGCACAGCTGTGGGAATTATAATGTGAAGCACCTGGAACTGTGTTACCTGGCGATTTATGACATAAGTAATTAGAATATCTTATATTTAATATAATTTAAATTAAGAGAGAGGATGACAGAGAGGGGTTGGGGGGAGAGGGGGGGGGTAGAGAGATAGATAGAGAGAGATGTAATATAAATAAATATATATCAATATATATATGGGTGTAGCTGAACGCTTGTTATAATCTATCAGAAATATGTGCTCAATATGTATAATAATATATTATCAATATATTATCAACTCAATTAATAGTTCTCTTAGGCAGACAGGTTCTCTTTCAGTGGAATGGTTATTTAGACAACTGATAAATAAGAATTCGGATTTGTGTATTTCGATTGTGTATTTGGATGGATTGTTTTCTTAGCCGAAGGTCTCGCCTCGTTTGCTTGTCAAATACTGTGACAATGAGGCTAATTAATATTAGTTGCTCAGATAATCAGACAAATAAAGTATACGCACCGCAGCATAACTGAAATCAAGTATTTAATCTCTAACTGAGCCTTCTTTCTCTCTCTCTCTCTCTCTGTCATTGCCTTCGCTTCTTCCTTTACCCAATATAAATATCTCTATCTATCTCTCTCTCTCTTTCTCTCTCTCCCAATCTCCCTCTCTCCTCTTTCTTATTGTTATCAACCTTTTTTTATTTGATTTTTAAATACTAAATATACATTTATTAAATACTATAAAAATACTATAGTATATATATATATATACATTATTTAAAAATAATTCAAATTTACTTTAAAATGTTTTTTCTTTATTAAATGTTTTTTCTCTATTAAAAATACTGAAAAATAAAATCTCTCTCCCTCTCTCTCTCCCTCTCTTCAACAGGTTAATAAATCCTGCTTTTGAACATTTCTTAACTCGAAGACAGCAGAAATAAGAAAAATAAGACGAAGACGAAGCTGACGAAGATTTATTGTAAAGAACCAAACTGAGCTAGACAAGAGCAAGAGCAACAACAATAGCAACAATTGAATCAGTTAACAGTTATGAGAGAGAAAGACCACTCACCAAGAAAGATGCTTCCTAGCCCAAAACAGGGCTGTGTTTACCCTGCCTTAGGATTAATACCCACATCGTATATATCACATGTACCTTATGATCTGTCCGCCTCGACGACGGCGGCCACAGCCACCAGCAGCATGACGACAACAGCAGCAGCACGACACCAGCAACATCAGCAACAACATCAGCAGCAACATCAGCAGCAGCAGCAGCAACAGCAACAGCAACAGCAACAATCACATCATGGCAATAAGGCGAAGCGACGCAGCAGCTACGATCAGCCGCTGGATCTGCGGCTGGCGCACAAGCGAAGGCAGCCTGTCAAGCTGGAGGAGGAGGAGACGCTGGAGCCGCAGCCATTGGAGGATGAGAACAGCAATCTGATTCTGTTCGCCAACGAGCTGGCCGCCCAGCGCAAGGAGAAGGAGCTGAACAATAATCACATAGCCGCCTCGCTGGCCGATCTGGGCTTCGATATGAGCCGCAAGATGCTGCGCGCTCTGCGCGAGGGCGTCACCACATCGCCGCCAGCGCCAGCGCCCAATGCGATTGTTGCTGCGGGCGTGCACTCGACGCTGCTGGAGGCGATGACCAAGACGCTGCCGCTACAGTATCGCAATGTGTTCGCGCCGCCAGGAGCGACGGGCGCGACGTGTGCCACGGCGCCAGAATTTGCGTTTCGCCATCCGCTCAAGAAGAGCGACCTGAGCTGGGCGCCCAACGAGCAGCAGCAGCAGCAGCAGCAGCTGAAGCTGGAGCAACTGAAGCTGGACTTGCCCACGGCTACGCCCACGCCGCATCCGCATCCCCATCCGCATCCGCATCCGCAGCTGCAGGAGTTTCAATCACGGCAGCATTCGCGCAAGGCCAAGCAGCGGCAGGCGCAATCCCAATCCCAGGCCCAGCCCCAAGCGGCAGCTGCCGGCGCTGGCAACTCTCTGCCCGTGCAGCGCAACAAGGATCGCTACACGTGCAAGTTCTGCGGCAAGGTCTTTCCGCGCTCCGCCAATCTCACCCGGCACCTGCGCACCCATACGGGCGAGCAGCCGTACAAGTGCAAATACTGCGAACGTTCCTTCAGCATCTCCTCGAACCTGCAGCGGCACGTGCGCAACATCCACAACAAGGAGCGGCCGTTCAAGTGTGAGATCTGCGAGCGCTGCTTCGGCCAGCAGACGAACCTGGACAGGCATCTCAAGAAGCACGAATCGGATGCAGTCTCGCTGAGCGCCCTGAGTGGTGTCAGTGAGCGCATGCATTGCATTCGACGTTTCTGCGAGAATCCCAATGAGGAGTCCTATTTCGAGGAGATACGCACGTTCATGGGCAAGGTCACGCAGCAGCAACAGCAGCAGCAGCAGCAGCAGCAACAGCAACAGCAGCAACAGCAGCAGCAACAACAGCAGCAGCAACAGCTACAGTCACTGCCATTGGCAACATCACGCAGCTCCGCCTCGTCCAGCTGCTCTGCCTCGCACACGCCCACATCCTCGCACACGCCCACACAGTCGGAGTCAGCGGAAACGCTAGCCCAGGAGCTGCGCCGGCTGCAGGCGGAGCGCGCCAAGTCGAACGACGACAGCAGCGAGGAGCAGCAACAGCAGCAGCAACAACAGCAGCAGCAGGAGCAGCAGGCGCGACAGCTGGAAGCAGAGGCCGAGGAGTCCAAGTGCATATTGCAGCTAAAGAAAACGCTTGCCTCCAAACTATTTCCCACAACAACAACAACAGCAACAGCAGCAGCAGCAGCAGCAGCAGCAGCGGAAACACCAGCGCTCAAGGAGGAATCCTGAAAGGTGGCCACCTCACATTGCTGCCAATCATGAAGCAGATGACAACAATTTCCTATACGGTAGAAGCGATCAGCAGAAAGACAAGAAACAAAAAAAAAAAAACAAAAAATTCTTGTTTAGCTGCAAATATATATATATGTATATGCATATATAAAGAGAATAATATATGTATGTGCATATTTGATATATTTTGTATTTTTTAATTTGTAATTTGTATGTTAAATGTGTTTTAATGTGTATATCGAATTGTACAAACAAGAAAAATGAGAAAAAGAAACGAAAATATTAAGTTGAAGATTGGCAAATGTACTATATCAAGTTAGTTATTTAAGCATTGGTATTTTTTGTGTATATATGCAAAGCTACGCGAGACGTATGTACGAAAATGACAAAAACAAGCGCCCACTGTTTAATAAAAAGTTACAAGTTTTTTTAAATTTACTAAAATTTGTATAAATTCCTATTAGAATAAAGCTGCGTGGCATGGCGACATCTGTTGTTGGGTAGTTATGCTAAAGAGAATATAGCGAAGCGCCATCAAATGTGTGAAATGGGAAACCAATCTCTCGATGCAAGCTAGATGTGGCGCCACCTAGCGTCAGATTTCAGGTTTGTTTAGCTTTGCAACGACAACAACTAGTGTTAAGTAGGTAATTAACTGAGATGTAGCAGTAAGGTGGCGTCTCACTGTTAAACGTCTCACTCTCTCAAGCGTGAGCGGCGCACACAGACTGTTTTAACAGTGAGCGACCACCATATGCTAACATATTGTGCCATGGTGTGAAACTTTGCTTACTTTGCTAACTTTGATTTTGTCTATGAAATTTCAATGCTTTTTGTTTTAAACATATCATTTAGGTAGATTTACTATAATACTTGATAGCTCTCACAATACTATTGTTAATCTAGAATAATAAGTAAAAGCCTATCTCAAAGTACAAACTCTCCGATTCAGTGATAAAATGTCTTTTTTAACAGTGCTCAAAGTCGCTGATCAACTGTTGATACACAACATAATTCGTACAGTCTTATAATATTAACATTTGCATTGCAAACTATAAAATTAACAGCTGATCTGTTGCCGTCGTGCCACGATTGAGAGCTAGACTGATAAACGTTGTCATAACTAATTAAAGACCGGCTAATTTTCCACAAGGCCATTGCCCCACCCCCTTAAGTAAATGCGAATTTATATAGCGTATATAGCGATAATAATAACTAAAATACTGATACGGATGGCATCCAGCTTGACAACAATTACGAATTTAGCAGAGCTAACTGAACTGAAGGAGCTCCATCTGAGAGAATGGCCCAAGTACTGCGTGGCCTTCTTTTGGCTGGACAACTATTTGCGCTGGCTGGAAAAGAACTCGCAGACGAAGTACTTAACGTTCTACACTCTAAATGGTGATTGGCGGCGTGATGGACTCTTTTTACTAGTGGTCTGTATTTGATATGGTATTAGTCAGGGATTAAGATCTTATATTGCGGCACTTTCAGCATCGTTATCAATTGTTCTTCAGCAATCTGAGCAGACGAAAGACACCTGAATTGCTGACAGCTTTGACCTTGCTCGACTGGACACATGGCTACAAAGTGAGTGCCATTCACGAGACACACCACAGCATCTACAAGCAGCTGCTGGCTGAGCAGCATCTGTTTATGGATCGCGAGATGAAGACCATTATGTATCGA
The DNA here is from genome assembly GCA_035047405.1 of Drosophila stalkeri. NCBI lineage: Eukaryota > Metazoa > Arthropoda > Insecta > Diptera > Drosophilidae > Drosophila > Drosophila stalkeri. Next base: position 11,839,288 of record JAWNPR010000039.1, read on the forward strand.
CTGCCCTGTGAGAAGGCCAAAAAGCTGCAAGTGAACTGTCCGCCGGGCTACTTTCTGGACAATGTGCGGCTGGAGCATGCAGAGCTGATCAATGACCTATGGTCAGCGAAGCATCCGGGCTCGCTGAAGCTCATCCAGTTGCTGATCGAGATGAATACCAATGTGGGATTGTATGAGCAGTCAACTGGCCAGCTCTGTGCCTGGTGCTTGAGGTAGGTCAGCTATAAATATTTGAAAGAGACTCTTCTTGACTTTATCCACTCTTACAGACTCCAAAGCGGCTTCCTGGGCGCCCTTGAGGTGCTGTACACGCATCAGCGTCGTGGCCTGGGCTTAGTTGTGGCTGCTGCCATAGCCAAGCGCATAGCGAAAGACTTAAATCACGATATAACGGCGCTGGTTAATCTAAATAATGCAGCCGCTTGTAAAGTGTTTGAGAAGCTAGAGTTTATGCTAAGCAAGGGAGAGCATTATTACTGGAGCATGTGCTTACCCACGGCAGGGGGCTCAATTAATTGGCGAATGAGCGAATGAGTAGCAGACTGAATGTAAATAGCAGAGCTTTGTTATGTGATACCCATCATCATCACCATATAGCGTTAAGCTTTTCCAGATTAGTATTATCTTACCAGCTGCTCAGCTTTATAAAGCGCAAGCCCTCGAAATGTTCTATCTTGTATCGAGTGTTCCACTGAGCGAGCAACTACCTCAGAGATGAAGCTGCAAACCATAGAAGTACAAGGCCTTCGCCAACTGCAGGCGCTCTACAGGCGAGAGTGGCCCAAGTATTGCCAAGAGTTCTATAGCCTCAAGAACATGATCTCATTCCTCAAGCTCGATCCGGAGATAAAGCATCTGAAGGCTTACACGCTGCCGGATAAGCAGGCACAAGAACTGGGTCTCTATCTAATTGTGGTATTTATGAGCTAGAAAATTAGCTGAAACTTTAATTTCATCAGAAGACCCTTTAGGATCGTTATCAATTGCTCATGGGCTGCTTGGGTGATTCATTCGGTTTGCTGAAACAGGCTTTGCATCTGCTGGACTGGTCCCAGGGCTTGCTCTGCACCACTATGCCTAAGCGATATCTAGAGACTGTGCAGCAAGTGGTCCAAGAGAAACAGCTGCCCATTGAATTCCAGCTGGAAGATATCTTGCATTACCTGCCAGCCAAACAGGCACTGCAGTTCGACATCGAGTTGGTTATCTCTCTGCTATCTCGGTCTACTCTTATCTAAAGCGTTTCATTCAACAGCTGTCCAAAGGGTTTCTATCTGAAATCATTGACCGAGCAAGATGCTCACTTCATTGATCACGAGTGGGCTTATAGCCAGGAGGGATCCTTGTACTTCATACAGCGCCAGATACGCATGTGTCACAGCATGGGCCTGTATGAGGACGATACTCACGAGCTGGTGGCCTGGTGCATCAGGTTAATATTAGAATTTGCAACATATTTAAATTACTCTTACGGAACTGTTTTCTTTTAGGACACAAGATGGTCTCCTAGGCTCCTTGCAGGTGCAGAAATCCTACAAACGTCGCGGCTTTGGCAATCTGATAGTCCGGGCGCTTGCTCGACGCATTGCCGAGTCGGGCGACGATGTGACCGCCGAGGTCAGCACCGCAAACACAGCCTCTATGCATCTCTTTAATAAGCTGGGCTTTCAAATCATAGATTATTGCTACTGGCTGAGCATTCTGCCTGAAAATGGCTGCTTCACCTGGCCCAAAGGTGAATGAGAGATAGCAAATGCTTAGCATATTTATTATTTTTTTATGATATATCAATTTAGTCTAACAAGATTATTTTGCCATGCTGGGCATTATCACTGAGTAACTATTATGTTTAGATATGCTCAAAAAAATTAAAGTAAAATCATTAAGCTTTCATAAAATGTGTTGATTGACTTTGAAGGATCTAGAATAATTATTAATATCGAAGCAAATATAACAAAAAATGTTTATCTGAAAATAAATAATTATTCATATATTTAAAGTATATGAAAAATTCAAAATAATTATAAAAAAAAAGTTGTTAAGCAAAAAAATAAATAAAATAAAAAGTTAAATTATATATATTTTCAAATAAACTAATTTTCAATACAATTTGAGGACAATTAAGTTTGAACTCTGCTTGGCAAAAAATATTAAAAAGTAATATATGTTAATTATGTATATTTAATTTAATTTATAAACAAAATCTATGACCGTTTTAAAGATTCATAACTAAACATAAATATAAAAACATTTAAAATTATATGAAATTATCATAAAATGTCTCCGTCTCTTCATCCCTCTCACTCATGATTAACTTCTTTATGATGAGCAAATATTTAGTTTGCTCTCAAATTCGTTTAGCTCTCTAATCTCGCTCCCTCTCTCGCTCTCTTCGGAACATATTTCATGTTCTGCACATGCATTGTCTAATTCAATTCAGTCTGTCACGCTCACTCGCTTCGCGCAGTCGTCTTTGTGTTTGGCTCTCTGAACATGTCGCTCCAATTGGAACGTGTCGACCTTCAACAGCTGGAGCACTCTCAACAGCATTACAAGCAGCATTGGCCCAAATATTGTGCAGAGTTTTATTGTCTAGCTAATTTCATAGGTTTCTTCAGAGACGATTCACAGATTGAGAATATTAAGGCTTACACACTGTCCGAGCAGAGAGCTAAAGACGCGGCGCTCTTTGTGATTGTGGTTAGTCGTAATCGTAGTTATCAAAGTGGTTTATAATAGATGTTCATATTTACACTTTGTAGGATCGCTATCAACTGTTTGTGGGTTGCTTGGATAGTGGCAAAGAGCTGCTAAGGCAGGCACTAGACTTGCTTGATTGGTCAAGTGGACTGAAATGCAGTTCCATACCATTTCGTCACATAGAAGCGCTGGAGGAGGTGGTAAAGGCTAAGCAACTTAAAGTGCAGTACAGCGATCTGACGAGCCTATACTATATGCCCCAAAAAGAGGCGGCTGCCCTTCAAGTTGAGTAAGTTTGCCCGATTCTAAATTCCAGTTTCTCTATAATAATAATATCTAATTGCTTTAGCATACCAGCTGGTTACTATGTGAAGAGTCTCAGTGAGCAGGATGCTGAGCTGATTAACGAGGAGTGGCCCAATCGGCACGTGGGTTCCTTGTACTTCATACGTCGTCAAATACGCCTCTGCGCGAATATTGGCTTGTACGAATCCAATACTCATGCGCTGGTTGCCTGGTGCATCAGGTGAGCCACGGAGGTTACATCAATCAAGTTCACCTAGCTCAGCTTCAGCTCTTTCTAGACTACAAGGCGGCTACCTGGGCGCATTGCAGGTGAGAGCAACGCATCAACGACGTGGCTTTGGCAGTTTGGTCACCAAGGCAATCTCTCAGCGCATTGCTGCCCTTGGTCAGGATGTGATGGCCCTGGTGAATCCCCATAACCAAGCCTCAATTCAGATGTTCACCAAGCTGGGCTTCCAAGTAATCGATCAATGTCTTTGGTTGAGAACTGAGCCCGTGGCAGGCGAGTTTATGTGGCCGGACGGGCAGTAAATGCCCGCGCCCGGACTCGTATACATTACATTCGTTACAAATACAATATGATATAATAAAATACTATGGACTATTGACTATTGTATATGAATACAACTTTGGTATACAAAAATATGCCAAGGCCTTCTTCTCATCTGAACACTCTGATCGATATATTGTTTCTGTTGCTACTGCTGCAGCTGCTGCCACAGTCGTTCGCAACGCTCGAGCAGCTGTGCCGGGCACTGTTGCACGCTCGGCTCCTGCCGCATCTCTTCGAGCAGCCGGCGCACACTCTCGAGATCGTATTGCACGTGGTAGATGTTCATTTGATATCTATCGAAAAGTAATTGGCTGTTGTTGGTCGTTGTGGTCCGGCGTTCGGTGATGAATTCCAAAAGTTCTATAAAATCGAGGTAGTTAATGCCAAAACTGGCCCGCAACAAAGTCTGGCAGTGGGCCTCAAAGTTGTCCATCTGCTGGCAATCGGCGATCTCTCTATGCACGGCTTGCAGGTTGTTCAATAGATTACGCCACACGAGCGACACGTTGCACGCATTGAACCAATTGTGATTCACGGAGATGGTGTCTGTCACATTCCACACCTGGTGGTACCAGCCGCTGGGCACAAAGACAGCCTCGTTGGCCTTTTGATTGATGGTGAAATAGCGCACATCGTGCTGCTCCAGCAGCGATTCATCTATGCTAAAGGGCAGATTGGCTAGACGATCGGCCAGCTTGAGTTCCTCGCCCGGCGGGAGTATGAGCCACTTCTTGTGGCCAACAATGTTAGTGGACCAGCTGTAGGAGCCGAAGACATCCGAGTGAAACGACGTCCTGCAGGGCAAAGCAGTGTTTAGTGAAGTTATCTGTTGGCCAGCTATCACTTACCAGGAGTCCTTGGGGCCCATGTACACGAAGCGATAATCGTCGCGCTTCTGCTCAATTAGCTGTTCATTCAGCCAGTCGGAGGCGAAGTACTTGGGCACTTGGTAGAATTTGTATGCCGGTAGCTGGGCGGCCAGATGCCAGTCCTTGAGGTAGAGATTATCCTTGGCCACGTTGCAGTTGGGTTCCGTTGATAGTAACTTTGAGCTATCCACTTCTATGCTGCGCTGCCAGCGTTCCAGGAAATCGTGGAACTTCAGCTCCAGCTTGGCATGGCTATTGAAATAGGTGGCATTGCAGTCGGCGACGGGCACGGCGAGATCGTCAATGCGGCTCTTGAGGTAGTCGAAATTGATGGGGCTGTGGATGCGGGTATTGGCATTCTCGTTATCGTTATTATTATGTGCCCAATTACGGCACTCCCACGAGTTGGACACATCTGTGATAATCACCGGCCAATTGCCGTGCATGTAGCGCCAGTAGAATTCGTTGTAGCTCAACTCTTTGCTGTGGCGCCTCTCTATCTCGGTATTATCCACATCCGATTGTGGATTTTGACGTGGTTGCAGCACCAGTAACTCCGGCGCCGCCTTCTCTGACGCCATGCCAGGAAAACAAAACAAAAAAACGTAAACAAAATATTACTAGAGATTTGAGTGTGTTAGAAGGTGACGCATGAAGATGACCAGAAATTACTCAGTGAAATTTAACAGCGAGATTTAACTATAGAAATGATATATGATCAAAAAGAGTCAAATAATTGCTTTTCAATACTTACTTCATCTTAACATTGCTTATTTAATTATTTATGTTGCGTTTCATAATATTTTACCTGTTAAGAAATTGTGTGACGTCACAATAGCTCTGTTGCTTTCTGTCGTTTGTACAAAATTAAATATACAGCACGTCACACTATCACCTAACCTGTGGAGCCTTTCTCATTGAGGAGCAAAAATGTAAAGAGCAAAAATTTGATTACTCACTGTTAAATATAATTCAATTGTGTTAACTGCTCACGTTTGAGTGATAGCGCCTTTTAACAGTGTAGAATACTGAATTCACACTGTTAGAGCACAGTATTTCTCCCTCTAACATATTTAGCGAGTACACAAACCTTTTGAGTTTTTCATCCTTATAAATTCTAAATAAACAAACATTTTAATTTTATTTTACTGCAATCTGTTGTCATTTTATTGAAATTTATTTGCTAAACATTTTATCCATTATCAAGATTTAACTACAATTTGGATTTTACATACAATATGTATTTCATGTGAATCATTTCTTATATGCAATAACCCAAAGATCGTCGCCCTATTAAATGACGCGTGTTTGAAGAATTTGAATTGAATTGTTATTATGTATGTGTGAATTTGTTTTCTGTATAAATTGCATATGCAAGAGTTCTATATATCTATCCATATATATATATATATATGTGTAGTATATGTTTAAACTTTACAGATATTTCATGCTCTCGCCTTATAGGCAAACATTTAACCTAAAAACTAACGCTCCACTAACAACTTACTAAGATACAATGTAATTGTAATTGTTATTTCAATTGTAATAATATGCATATTAGATTTAATTTGCTAGAAAACTATAGAGGTGTACAAATCATAGAGGTGTGTGTGTGTGTGTAAGTGTGAGAGTGTGTGTGACTGTAAAAATTCTATATACAGAATTACATACAAAATCGTATAAAATACGTCATAAAAAAGTTTAACAATAGTTTTTAAATATTTGCATAGAAAATGTACAATTATTGAGTTTATTTTTATATTATTATTATTTTTTATTATGTATATTTATTTACTTAGGTCTAAGCACATTTGACTAAACTTTCTTTTGTTTTGTAGGTTCAGAAGGTACAGAGATACTGACAGAGACTTTTCTTTTTGTTAAGGGAGAATTCATTCGTAGTTCGAGTAATATTTATATATATATATATATATATATATATTTTTTTTTTTTTTTTTTTTTTTTTGCCAAATTTAATTTATATACAATTTGTTTGCGTGGCATGCACTTTAAGCTATTTGCCACGCCCACTTCTGGTATTTGCTTACGTTGCTAATTTAGTATGTGGTACGCTATTTATGCCGTTCAGTATATAGTTTATACAACTGCTTAAAAAATTGAACTAATTAATTAATAAACATTTAATTAATGCTCGCCCCATAGTTGCGCAAAGCTTTTAGTAATTTCCTATATATTTGTATATATATTTAATATATTTGTTTATAATAATAATAATAATTATAATAATGTAATATTCAATGTAAGTGTATGCTTTCCCACTTGTTTTTTTTTTCTCTTATATTCTTTTAATATTTATGCATTAGCATTACTCTAAGAAATTAATTCAATTTTACTCATCATATTTATTACACACTTGATATGTAGTTTTCATATAAACAACTAAATGAATCAAGTCGGAAACATATGCTGAAATTGTTTTATTTTAGTTTTTTTTTTTATATATTCGTATTTCATGTTTCATCTATTTCTGTGTTGGTCCAGTTGAAAGTCGTAATCGGGCAAAATTGAGCGAATTTCATATGGGAGCAGTTGGGTTGGGTGGACAGCAAAAACCTTTGTTTATTTGTTTCCTCTTTTCTTCTTCGTTTTCTCAAATAATTCTCTTGTAAAGTGTGGGTGTTGGCTTCTCTTGGCAGTCTGTAGATTGTCTCATAACTTAACAACAACAAAATTCGAAAGGTTTAGTTAGAACTTAACTTAGCAATAACTAGTAGCCAAATACTCTTCTTAGTCGTAGTAATATACGAATATACTTAAAGCTTATACAAACCATAGCTAGGCCATATCTTACGTAACTAGAATGCAATTGTATTTATTTATTTATGTTTCATTCATAATATTTCATATTAATTTCTATGTGAATTCACTTTTATTTTATATGCAGCCAAATATATATTTATTATATATATATATTGTATTTATATAGATTTTCGTTGCATGCACCTCGACTAAACTGGTCTATTGTACAACCTGTTTGGCTTTAATGCTTAGATTTAATTAGCTAGAAGTGCAATTGTATGGATCGTCAGTGCGAAAATTGGGATGATCTTCGTAGGGCTTCAGTCCGGCGGCCTTCTTCTCATCGCGTAATTTCTCCACCTGCTGCATGACACGCAAGAAATTGCCCCCAGCCAATTTAGTTAGCTCATCCATAGTCCAGCCGCCACCCAATAGCTCTGCGAAGAGAGTGGGATACGAGGAAACATCCTCCAGGCCTTTGGGTGTGCTGCATGGCAGAGAGAGAGAGAGAGAGAGTGAGAGAAAATTATTAATTTTTTATTTATTGGAGTTTAATTTTATACAATCATGATTTTTGTGGAATGAAGTGAAACTTAAGAGAGCAATTGCATCGTAATCATTAAATTATATTATTAATTTAACATATTATTTAGTAAGTCCAGGAATTGATCAACAGAAAAAGTATTCGAAATTGTTTTACCATTCTGCTTGAATATATATTTATGATTAAGTTAGAATAAAAAAAAAAAAAAAAAAAAAAAATTACCCTCACTCACGCATGAAGTCTTCATTAATATTATTAAATTAAATATCTTTATGAGCTTCTTCATTAAACAAAATTAAATCTTTTTTATCTGCACATATCTGAATCTAAATATCCCAGAAATTTCGTTAAATCATAGGCACATATAAATATTTCCTATGGGCATGTCTTCAATTATATTTTATTTGCTTAATGGCAAATATGGTCATAAAAATTAAACAATAAACCAGACGCTAAATGTACCCAAACTCTGTTCGGATAATAAAGCAGAGAAAGGGAGAGAGAGAGAGAGAGAGAGAGAGGGAAGGAATTTATGCGAGTCAAAGCTAAATAAATAACAAACAAACCAAATATAATGGCAAATAAATAATAAATTTATATTCCTGGTCGCACTTGAAAAGGAAGTACGTATAAATAATAATTTACTGTTATATGCAGCGTTTAGGCCACAATTTAAATGACATGGAAACGGGATATGTGCACGTGCGCAAGGACAATACAGGGTGGTCAAGAGGAAAGAGAAAGAGAAAGAAAGAAAGCGAGAGAAAGAAAAAGAGAAAGAGAGTGGGATAGATACAAAGTTCAACATGATTAAAATTAAAATTCATTTAACTGCAATTGATAAATGCTGCAACTATTTTCATGACATTTGCCACTTTAGATGAAACATCCTGTATTTGCATTGTTATAAATATTTGAAGCATTCTTAAGTCAAAAACAAACCCCAATTTCAGTTATTTGCTTTTGTTGTCCTCTATTTGGCTTTTCATTTATATTGTTGCCCTTGCGGTGCTTCGCCTCTAATGCGTGCGTGCATTCTTCCGTTTTCTATTGCCATTTTCATGCATTTCACATTTTGGTATTTTATTGTTTGTGCACAAATTAATATCTCTCATTTGCGGTTATGGCCAGTGCTTTAAATTCAATTCGCATTCCACATGATAAATTTATCGCAATAATCACGCATTAAAAGTAAATTTAATTAACAATAGTAGAGCTAAGCATATGGCTAAACGAAGTCGAGATACTCTTTCGATTGCTAAGGTTTGGCTAACATCTTGTAAGATTCGATATAATGAATGCTGGTTATAATTTGAATTTAATTCATTTTAGTATCTATCCCTTCCTCTACAGTATTTAAAAATGAAAATTTTTCAATGCAATGGCAAAACAAATTAATTTTTAATTAATTAAATTTTTTTTCTTTGTAGTTCATGAACATAATAATAGCAAACATAACAAACAGATTGCCTAAATTAGTTAAATGGCTTTAAATACTACGCTGCACTTCATTTGCTTTTGACATCTAAATATAGCTAAGCGATTTAAAGCTATATTTAAATGGCTGTTATGCCAAGATTTATGGCATCAACAATTGCATTCAAAAATGTATAAACTAAATTCAACAAATGCATTTATCTACTAGAATCTAAGCATATTAGAGTTCCAGTTGAGGTTAATATGAGTAGCTTTGTAGCTATATAGGGAGTAAATGGAGTAATTAAAATTTAATTATTTTATATTAAAAATACTAGCCAATATTAGCTATAGTCTATGTACAAAAACCAACTGAGTAAATTGAAAAATCTACTCAATAAATTCCAATTGCGCACATTGAGAATAAACTATGAAATTGTTACTAAATTTATATGTAATATATAAAGTATTTATTATACCGTGACATATTTCATTCAATAGCTTAAACTCTCTTTACATTTCAAGTGTATTTTAATAAATATTAAACAAACAAAAAATTTGGCATAAATATGCGATAGCCTGGCCAAAACTATGAAAATGTGTCAGGTGTCATTGAAGTGGCTCGGAATGCAGTAATACGAGCAACAGCAAAACAACAACAACAACAACAATGCTAAAAACTACAGCAACAAATATTGAAAACAACGCAGCTTCAATTGCTGCTTGTTAAATGCATTAAATTCCAGTCAACGCCCAAGGGCGTGGCTGTGGTTAGCCCTGCGGGGTTCGAGCCGGAAAAATACCATTTGACATTTTGTAATTTCATAGAATTTTTGATTATTTATTGTCAAATACTTGTGCCACTGTGCGTGTGTAACTGAGTGTGTGTGTGTGTGTGTGTGTGGGTGTGTGTGTGAGTGGCCTATAAATATTCATAAGCGCAATTTCAGTTGTGTTTTTTGCCATTTTCTTTTTTGTTGTTGTTGTTTTTTTGGCGAAATGAACTTCGTTTCGTTTTGGAAATTGATTTACATGAAAATTGTTGTCGGAAATTTTCATATGCATGTCGCATTACAATAACAACAACAACAACAACAACAAGCGACTTGTTGTGGCTGCAAAAATTGTGTGGCATGTAGTAAAAATATTTAATTGAAAAACACGCAACAAATGGAAGGGTGTGTGTGTGTGTGTGTGTGTGTGTGTGTGTGTGTGTACGAAAGGGTCAGGACACACTGGCACAACGTTGCTCATCAAATTTCGTGGCTTTGTTTATTTTTGTGCTCTGTGTCGCCAAAATAAAAGCCAGTGAGACGAAAATAAATGCAAATTTTTGGTCGACAGTGTTATCGAGTTATTGCTGCTGATAGCGTTGAATGCTAATGATAATGAGAGCAGTCTATATATAGGTGGATGTGCATCTGTGTGTGTGTGTGTGTGTGTGTGTGTGCCTCTGACATATTGGTAACCATCAGAGCGAAGCAAATTAAGTCCAGTTTCGCTTCAAACCCTTTCCAGCGAGCATCATTCAATTTAAATTGAAGTGTGAAACTGTTTGGCAAATATCTTCCTATAACTAATTTAAGTTGAAAAGTTCTTTGGAAATTTGGATGCATCTATAAGATAAATGTATCAGTGGATAATCTGTATCTGTATCTGTATCTGTATCTGTATCTGTATCTGTATCTGTATCTGTATCTGTATCTGTATCTGTATCTGTATCTGTATCTGTATCTGTATCTGTATCTGTATCTGTATCTGTATCTGTATCTGTATCTGTATCTGTATCTGTATCTGTATCTGTATCTGTATCTGTATCTGTATCTGTATCTGTATCTGTATCTGTATCTATATCTGTATCTGTATCTGTATCTGTATCTGTATCTGTATCTGTATCTGTATCTGTATCTGTATCTGCATATATATCTATATTTTCTTTTCTATTTCTCTTATACTTATTGCTCTATCTCAATCTCTCTTGATCTCTTGATCTCTTCTTTTCAGTCTCTTTTCCTCTCTCTCTCTCTCTTTCTCTCTCACTCTATTTCAATTAATCTTACGTTAACTAGCTATTCAAACTTCATCATAGCAGGACGCGAATATGCATATAAATTGAAAATTTAATATCTTTTGCCAGCTAATATGCTCTTGTCATTTTGCAAGCGAGTATTAGTCGATATATAAAGTTATTAAAACATTCTCAAAGCTGTCGCGGCGATAAATAGTAACTTAGCCTTTGGCAACTGATGTAATTATTCGCAGAGCTTAATTCTGTCCCTTCTCACTCTCACTCTCACTCTCACTCTCTCCCACTCACTTTTTTCAGTCTCTCATTTTGGAGACCTTAACGAACCGCAATATGAATTGGCAGCCACAATATGCCAATGTTAAGCTGCTGTACTTAAATAGAATCAATTAATAACTTAAAAACCACCTGGACAGAGACAGCGACTGCAAGAGTGTGAGTATGAGAGAGAGAGAGAGAGGCTCTATAGTGGGAGAGAGATGAGAGAGAGGGCAGTTACCGTAGCAGTTGCTCTCTGTGAAGCTTGTGGCCAAGGGAAATGCGCATTTAAGTGAAATAAATGACTTTTACTTACTAATTAATGCCGTCGTAGCCGGCGCCGAGGCCAACGTGATCGATGCCAGCAACGCGCTTAATGTGATTAATATGCGCTGTGTGTGTGCATGTGTGTGTGTGTGTGTGTGGGTGTATATCAACGAGTGTTCGAGTGTGTGTGTGTGTCATTTTGCATTTCGTTGTGTTGGTCAGCAGGATATCGAATGACAAGCATTCAAGCGTGATGTTGTTGTTGTTGTTGTCGTTGTCGAGTTCATTAGAGTCCATTGTTAAGTGAGCAGCGTTGCCATTGTTGTTGTTGTTGTTGTTGTTATTGTTGTTATTCGCGTTGTTGTTGTTGTTGTCGTTGCCATCATCATCATAAGCCGTCGTTATTAAAATTTTGCAAATTTGAAATGTGTCCAGGCGCCAAGACAATGCCATGAAAAGACAAAAAGAGATGGAAACCAAATCACGTCGCATTAGACAATTGCACAATAAATACCAAAAAAAGAAAAACCGAAAACAAAAATTGTAAAGAAAGCAAGCAAACAATTAGCAAGCGGAAAACATAATTTGAACTGCTTCTAGATACTCTCTAATAATTGTATAATCATGTAAATTGCTTTATGTTGTATAAAGCTTAAGGTAAAGATAAACCTCCTCATTCTTGTCTGTAAAGTGCCCATTGAAATTCATTTAAAAATAATTAAATTATTTAATTTATAAAATTTTTGGAAGTTTTTTCAGATTTTAAGATATAATTAGCTGACTATATTCTATATACACATAACTGCAAAAGCAAACAAAATTCATTCAATATTTAATCTTTGATCATTGTCTAAAAATCATGTAATCATGTAATAAAGATATGTCTATGCCATAAATATCTGATAACATCTCCTTAAGCTGCTTCAGTATTCTCTTAAAATATCTCTTAAATTAAATGAATGAAACCATATCGAAGCCCAGATTGAATGTGATTAATATAAGCTTATATAAAGCCCTCTAATAACCATAAATAGACTAATCACTCTTCACAATCACCCTTATAATTGATTTCTATGTGCCAACTGCCCACTTCACTCACAGTGCGAGCATACCCGCCTAAGTCTCTATGATATGAGCAACCGAATTGTGTAAAAGCCAGCGAAACAGGAAGTGATTACGTCCGCCATTTTGATGGCGTGTCAAAAGCAATGCCAACAAAAAAATGGCAGCGCAAGCCGAAAGGCAATAATGAACTAGCTGAAACAATGGGCTGACAATCAGCGGTGCTGGGTGGTGCTGGTGGTGCTGATGATGGTTGCCACTGGGTGCCGCATTGACCGCAGTCAGTCGACGGCGTTAATTGTTTTGCATGCTTACACAAAAAAGCTACACTAGTTGGATGGTAAACCTCGGTGAAATTAAATGGAATTTCAATGAAAAAAAAAAAGTAAACGAACTACAAAATCAAAGTTAATAAAAATTTAATGGAAAACTTACCGACTGCATCCTGAACCGTTGAATTGTCGCTGCAGGACAAAAACTTCGAATAAAAGTTGACCATGACGAGGCCGCCGTTCTTGGCCAGCGACTGTAGGATGTCGTCCTGAACGTTGCGGCTCGTATTGCACAGCTCGTAGGCAGAGGAATGTGAGAAGATGACCGGAGCCTCGCTCACCTCGAGAGCGTCACGCATTGTGCCCTTGGAGACGTGCGACAGATCCACCATCATGCCCAGCCGATTCATTTCGCGTATGATTGTCTGCAACGAGTCAAAGAGAGACAGAGTGAGAGATAGAGAGAGAGAGAGAGAGGGTTGGGATTAATGAAAGTTCGTTAGACAGTGATTAGAGCATGGTCAGCAGACATTCGGCGCTGACTGTTGCGAGGGTCTTAAATGACTTTCATATCAAAATGCGATGCCATAAGCTAAGCCCATGTCATAAAGCAAAGGCAACGGACGATTGAGTGGAGCACGACCCAAGTACCAAGAGGACAGCCAAACAGTTTCATTATGCATGTACTTTTACTTAACCTTTGACTCTCGCACAATGTCTAAGTAAATTGATATTGCTTTGTCTGTCTGCCTATGTGTCTGTGTGTGTGGATATCTCTGTATCTGTATGTGTCTGAGTGTGTATCTGTCTCTTTGTCCCACTGTAATTTGTATTTATGCGCGGATTTATGGTCGCTGTCTCATGTGTGTGTGCGTGTGTGTGTGTGTGTGTGTGTGAGTGTGTGTGTGTGTCTGAGTGGTCTGTGTGTGAGCAGCTTACATAATTACTAATCTGATGCAGTTACATTTGGCGCCACAAATTATGAGCAAATTAATTACACTGCGCGAGATTAATTTCAGTCGCAACGATGCTTATCAGACACTCGAACCAAGCACAAATTTAGCATTCAAATTGCACACTCACAAAATGTATGTAAAAACTGCTCAATGTGCGAGTTATTAAGAGATTTGAATATATGCATTTGATTGTGCTCAACATATTAAGAAATGGCCAGCAAAGCAGTAGGAACTATTTAGTTTGCTTTGAAGTAAAATTATCTATATGTTGTTGTTCTTAAAGGGAATTAATCCTTAGCTAAAGTGTGATAAACTTTGCAAAAATTTGCTACAGATATTTATTTATTTATTTAATTATTTTTATTAAAGTGTGCTTTATTGTATATCTAAAATTCTCTTTCTCTTTTTATTTTTATTGCAATAAGTATACAGTTATTCTTTTAATTTTGAGTAATGTCTAATAGAAACTTTAATTTTTATATAAAAAGTTGACAAGAGTATGTCAGCCAAATAGCATCTGCGAAGTATTCTAAGATAAATGTAAATAAATATTTTTCTCCTACGGTAATATTTAATCAAGTTCTACAACGATATCTGACGATATCTGGCTTTTAATCCAGATTTAAATTTATATATTTTTCACCAAGATATATTCTGTCAAATTTACTCCATTGCTGCCCTATCTCTACATGATCTATTCCTTCTTTCCCTCTCTTTATTTATTGTCTAATTCTCTCTCTCTCTCTCAGTTTCATCTCACCCCACCCTCAACTGCATCCAACTCTCTGGCTTCTCTGCAGCAACTCAACCCCTTTAACCCCATCCCCTTTGAGTTAACTAAACTCAGCGAGTAAATTAAATAGTTTGATATTTATATATATACAACTAAATTCATGTCCAACTCAGAGTAGTTTTTTTTTTTTTCAGTGTATGTTATGTGCGATTCCATTTCGCAGATAATTTTTAATTGCACTCGTGAGTGGGCGTGGAAAGAGCAAGCATGGAGCTTAGCAGTAGCAGGAGGCGGAGGAGATGCCAGAGAGTTGGTGAAATGGCAGTAGTTGGGGGCATGCGAGATCTAACCATATAGTCAATAGTTAGAAACGGGCGTATGTTTGTTTGGGGCTATTGGCCTTAAATTAGCTAACAAATTGCAGTTGGCCGAAATGCTCAATTGCCATAATGCCTGTGCACTTAATGGGCGTGGCATTAAAGCTTGAACGTAAACACGGCCAAAACTAATTGGAATCATTCGAATGTGTCTCTATGTGTGTGTGTGTGTGTGTGTGTGTGTGTGTGTATGTGTGTGTGTGTGTGTCTGTGTGTGTGCGTATGTGCTTATGGTCGAGTGTTGTGCTCTAGAAAATGTGTATTAAATGCTTATTGTCGCCTAATTACGCACAAATATATTTATACACACACACACACACACACATACACGACATAGACAATAGCACATGTGGGCTGAACGATTGGGGCGTGGCTGACTGCGCATTAAATCTTAATTAACGGTGCACAGAGAACGGCTTATGCAACTGTCAGTACTCATGTGAGTGTGTTAGTGTATGTGTGTGTGTGTGTGTGTGTGTGTATGTGTGTGTGTGTGTGTGAGTGTGTGTGTGTTCGTGTTCGCTGAGCTGTTTACAGCAACTCGAGGCAGTAAATTAAAATTGAACAAATTATTTGGTGATTAATTACTAAGGCTTTGCCAATACGTTATTTATACATAGATATTGAGTATATGTAAAATGTGGATCGCCAACATATATTCACGCTTTACATTTCATTTAACAATCATAATAAATGTAATCAATTCAATTGCAATACATTTTTATTTTTGCTTGCATCATTTAATTGCACTTTTAATTGAGAGCATTATGGTGCCATGCGGCGTATGCTTAATGCTATCCCACATGCAAATTTGCCAATAAATAAATGAGTAAATAAATTATTTACTCTTAAATACATTAACTCTGTCATTAAAACGATGCCAACTAATAATGGTGTAAGACTTATATATTTATATATATGTATATATGTCATGTGACTCGAATGCCAATCCACATTTTATTGTTTGTTTTCCAATCTTTAATGTCATTTCTAGCTCTTAGGTCGATATCATCTCAGGCTTTGCATTTGTTTTAATAAATTCAATTTAAATTTAATTCATAAGTTCTTCGTCAAATATTTAATGCATAAATAAAATTCTTCGTTCTTGATTTTTTTTTTTATTTATAATTTTAATTAATAATTTCGTTCATATTTATAAGAAAATGCTCGACGATTCTCACATTGCATCTAAAAAATGTGTATCAACTATGACTAGAATAAAATTGAGAATCTTCTACTGTTATCTATAAGTTGAAAGAAGCTAATGCTTACCCAAGACGTGTCTAAAGAATTAGTAGGCTTTACATGACTTTCATATAAAATCTATATATATATATATATATATATAAAAAGAGCGGTACTTGAATTGTATTTGTATGGACAGCATTTGAAATTTATGTTGTAAGAGTGAATATGTAGCCTTAGTTAAATTTGTTTTTCCTGCGCTTGCTCTACCTGTGCTCGCTCTATCTACGCTCGGTCTACTTACTATGCTCACACTCTCCATGTTCGCTCACGTTGTGACTACATACTGATTATCTAACTGAAGGGATTGTCAAATAGACTCTCAAGACTATTGCAAGTTGTTGCGTTATTTGTGGTTCTCAATATTAAACGAAAACACTTCGTCAGTAGCTTTCATATAGGGTTTATTTTATCTTAAATTCAAATATCTAAAATGCCAAGCTTGTAATTTATTTTTCAAAACTCAGTAAATTAGAATAAAAATTAACTTTTGCTAATTAAACGTTTAATTGTTATGAATTTATTGCCAAGTGAGCAGCACTCTAAATGGCCATATGCTATATTCAAGTAGCTGCAAGTAGGCTACTCAATTTACGTGCTGTCTATGTCCGAAATGTCGACAACGTTATTATGGCAGCATTTAAAACCGCCAAAAGGCGATGCGAATAATGCGAATCACTGGCTCTGCCGTTGACTGAGTGACAGGCAAATTGAGGAGCAACTTTTCACAATGCTCATTAATGTCAGACATCAGCATCAGCATCAGCATCAGCAGCTGCCAGTTACCAACCAATTGCCTCTCTCGCCCGGCCACTTTTGTATCGATGTGTCAGGCTTCAGCTTCAGTTATAGCTATAGCTATAGCTACAGCATGAGGCGCCAACAAAGCCGCTGTCAGCAGCAAACTCAAAAAAAAAAGAAGAAAAGGAAGCTGGACACAGAAGTCAGGACGCATCCTTGCAGCCATTTGCTGCCATGTCGAATGAATGCCTTTTGTTGGCCATTTCAATTGTGAATGTGAAATTGTTATTAATTTTTTGTGGCTGTCAAATATATATATTTGTATATGTATATGTATTTTTTGTATAGATTAGCAGCGAATGCATTTCTATATTTTGGCCAACAATTAAATTGCGATTTTTGTCTAAAAAATATATTTAGGAATGCCAGCTAAATATGCTTACAAATTTAATATTCAATTAGCAGTCGTGGCAACATTTTGCAGCATCGATAACAACAAATCTGCAAATGCATTTAAATTGCATTCAGTTTCCCGTTTTGTTTAATTTTTTTTTTTATATCTTTGTATTTAAATTTGCTTAAATCTGCGCTGAAATAGTTTAATGAACTTTTTTGGCAAAAATAAATGAACTGGCGCAACGAAACAAATGGCAAGCCACAAAACGAGTTAACATGAACATACACAGATATATAAATATTATATATACATACTGCATATATATATATATATATATATATATTTATAAAATTCACTCACTCGCAAAACGTATTCGGTTACGTGTTGGGCATTAGCGCTGTTTGGCAAAAACTCATTAAAAACTTTAAATTGAAATAAAATAAAATGCATATTTATATGCATATATATATATGTATATATATACTATATGTTTTATATACTTATAAATGGGCAAATGCATTTGAAATCTCGTGACAATATGCGCAAAAAGTTGTAAACTCGCAAAATATTCTTTTGCAATCGGCTTATAAATATTGCATAGACCACAAATGTGTTTCAATAACTTTTATAATTAAATTGTTTTTCTGTTTCGACTTTTGCGTAAATCTTTCTTTTCAGCTGTTTGTGCCTCACATGTGAAACATATTTAATTAATTTTATTCAACTCTTTGTTTATCAATGCAACTTTCGTATTTTATATCCAGCTTGATTGACGCATTGATTGGCTGAGTGATTCGAGTTGATTAATGATTAAAGCGCAGCTCTTACGGTCAGCTGACAGTGAAACAACATTTACAAATATTTATGCTCAGTGGTTAAGAACTTTGTTTTTAATTAAAAAAAAAAAATATGTAAATAAATAAATAATAATAATAATAAAAATCACCTTTAAAAATTTTAATTTAAAAATTTGTTTAGCATTTAATAGCCTTTTAGCATTTTTTTTTGTATTATAGAATTTAATATGCTTTTTTAAAAATTATTTAAAGTTAAATGAAACAAAATCGTAATATTTTTTTTAATTCCACGGACAATGAAAAAATAGAAAATAGAACAAAAAATTCCACAATAAAAAAAAATAAACAATATACAAAATTAATATTATAGAAAAAATCTAATGAACTTCACACGAATCAGCTAAAAATATATACAAATCATAGAAAGAGATTTCATTGATTCTCATGCTTAAAATTCTGTTTTCAAAACATATTTAAATTTTATAATAAAATTAATTTTTTATGTGTATAAAAATGGTTGTAAGTATATTTATAAATATATTAAAACATTTACAAATTAATAGTCAATATTAATTAATTTTGCTATCATTGAAGCCCTCTCATCATTTATTGAATTATTCAGTTTATATCAAAGTTTGTTTGTCATATGAATTGTAAAACTTTATAAATTATTTAATAACATTTTATTATATAAACAGTTGCTACACATTCTTTCAAGCCTTTTAATGGAGTTTTCCCGCATTACGCCAAACGACAACAGTTAATATCGTTTGCTTTGTGTTGTCGTGGCGGGGCCCTTTTCAATTTACAAATAAGATTTCATTGTCAGCAAGTCCCGATTCGCATTTTGCACACACACAAATTGTAAGAATAAGGAGAGCTCCACTGAGCTCTTATCTCTAAATACCGACTCTGCTTACGCAGCACGCAAGGCAGATATACAAATATATATAAATATATATCAGATCCAGTGGCTCGATTTCGCCCCCTACGTGTATATATATGGGAATGACCTAATAAATCCGTTTTATGTCTTGCCTTGGCGCCGCCTACGACTGCCCGGAAATGCCGGCGGCTGTGGCTGTCGTTGCGGCTGAGGCTGCGGCACATTCACTTCCTGTTACTTCAACTCCCACTCGATTCATATTCAAATTCGAATAGTGGGTGTGGATAGGGATGTGGCCTAGGGGCCGTCATTTATTGACTGCGCCATTAGCTGCACTAATGATCCATTCAGGCGCAACTGGAGCAGCAAAAGAAACCTAAAGCGAACCCATATTCAAATTCAAATTCAAATTCAAATTCAGTCGCAGCAGCAGCAGCAGCGTCAGCAGCAGCAGCATCAGCAACTGCCAGCTGCCAGGGGCCCCGTCTCTGAACCAGACATACAAACACATTGGCATTGTCAATATGCTTAATGGATTTTCAAATATTTAAACAGCCCGACAAGCAGCGAATATTGCGGTTGAGCCTGAGTCAGATCCAGAGCCCGAACCAGAGCCCGAACAGCCGCCAGGCCATAGCGTATTGGAATGCCATTTCTAACTCCATTTGGAGACAAACTCTCAAATGTTTCACAGCTGCTGTCCAAATGCATTAGGCACATTAGACTCATTTTCTAAATTCAAATCAAATATTCTGTTGGCAAATTAACGATTAGCAATGGAGGTTAAAATAGGAGCAAGAATTTTAATTGATTGAATTGATAATAGTATGGCAAATTGAAACATGAGATGATTGAATGAACTCAAGGATGTAAAATAACTAAAAACTTTCAATTAACTATGAACTCTGCTCTCTAACTACTTGATAACAGCTCTAAAAAAAATAATATTAAATAATATTGTCACTATATCTAAGACTCAGCAGTATCTATTCGCTATGTAATTATTTGCCAGCTGTCAGGATGCTTTACGAATAATATCTGTTGGCTATTGGCATTGCTTAAAAATAAAAAATAAATAAATAAAATAAATAAAAAATAAGTGCAGATGATTTTAGCCAAAGCTCAGCTGCAGGGCATGTAATAAGAGTGCTTCTGAGCAGGTAAGATAAGGTAAACTCACACACATACACACTCGCACACACACACACACACACACTCACTCGTACACTCATATTCGAACTCATAAGCAGCGCTTGCAACTGGCACGCATTGCGCGCTTGAAATAACACAAAAATGTTTGCATTTTCTTGCGTAGCATTTTCCCGTTTTCGCCAGTCTCCGATCTAAGACTAAGGACTCAGGACGAACACAGAGTTTCAGTTTTTTTTTCCCGTTTCCCGTTCCCGGCACTGATGGCTGTCAGAGGCTATAATTGAAGCTCTTAGTTGTCTGAGCGGATGCCAGCGGATGGCAGAGGAGGTAATGTAGGTAAGGAAAGCAACAATCAAATAGCAGAGAAAACTGCAACTGAAATTACAACCCAGGGCATTCGCCAGAGTGCAGAGAGCAGCTGCCATTGCCTCAACTAAGATATAAGAGCCAAGATATAACTCGAGAGCAGCCAACTAAAGCGAAATAAGCCAAGCAAAATATGCGCTGGCTGCATTAGTGTGCGTATGTTGCTGTGTGTGTGTGTAGAGCAAATGTTGCAATAAATTGCTTGCAGCCAGGTGAAATTAATTGGAAAGATATTTTAGCTATTTTAGCTGCTACCCAAATTCCTTTGGCTGGCTATTGAAAACTTAATTAAGACTATGCAAATACTTAGTTGTCTTCGTCTGCATTTCCCGCACGTGCAGCTAATTAAGCACAGTGTTCTTTTATATACATGTTGTTCGACTGGCGGTTGCCAAGCAAAAACCTAAACAATTTCAACTAAATTATGTATACGCAGTGTGTGTGGGTGAGTGGGCAGAGCGCCCAAAGAACCTGACAGTCCGTTGGCCACATCTCACATGACAGTCGTTGGCCTGAAGTCTTGTCTCGTTAGCCTAAAGGCAACTTGACATTTGAGCCATGTCAGCTCAACAAAGCCAAAGCTAGTTGAAGAATAAATATTCATTTAAGTGAATTATGAAAACAAAAACACTAAAAATTGCAGACTTTGTAATTTGATTAAATAATAGGCTTTATATTAAGTAAATTATAAAATATAGCTAGAGCTTGAGCAGCATTTCTCTAAAAGTTGCTTAAATATTACGCCATGTGCTGCACACTTGAGTTTTAGTTAATGCATTTTTCAACTAAACCTGACTTCGATTAGCTTGCTAAAAAATTCATTAAAAACTTTTAGCGAGCGACATACAGACACAGACAGCGGAGTCAAGCAAATGCAGTGAGTGCGAGG
This sequence comes from Drosophila stalkeri, assembly GCA_035047405.1. NCBI lineage: Eukaryota > Metazoa > Arthropoda > Insecta > Diptera > Drosophilidae > Drosophila > Drosophila stalkeri. Next base: position 11,860,860 of record JAWNPR010000039.1, read on the forward strand.
GAGCTAGGCTTGTGGAGTTTGGTTTGGTCTTGTGGCTCCCTAAGCAGCCAAGTTGAATATTTTATAAACTGTCGTTAGTGGCGTTGGCTCAGGCCACACACAGCTTTTTGCCAGGTCATACAATTTGTTGCAAGTAGAAATAAAAATACGTGGCACAAGAAAAAGCAAAAGGAAAAGGAAAAGGAAAAAAAAAAAATAAAACGAAATAGGAGCAGCAAATCTCTCGGTATAAGTTGCGACTGAGACTGGAAAATGGCTGCTTCGTGTTGATGGCGACGTCTGTGCCCGCAGGGAGCATCAGGCACGACAATCACAACAACAACAACAACAGCAACAGAGGTAAATAGAGGCGACGTGGCTTAGGTTGTCCAAGATGGATGGCCAAATATTTAGTGGGAGCTCAGCTAGTTGCAGTTGTCAACCAGCAGGTGGGCAGGCGGGCAGGTGAGCAGGTGGATAGATGTCAGGTGGCATGTGGCTGGCAGCAACTGCCACACACGGCAGGTCACAGTTGCCAGTTGGCAAAGTTGTGCGACATTACAAAATTACCAATGTGAAAATCAATTTCATCAATTTTCAATATTCCCATCGGGCGAGGAAGAAGAAAAAGTGAGGCGTGGCTCAAACTTTTATAGATTGTTTTGCAAACTTCTACTTTGTATGCTCTATTTAAATATAGAATATGAGAGTTAGCTGGAAAAAAACAACTCAAACTTTTGGCCAGCTGCGACGCATTGCTCTTTATTTCATTTGGGAATTATAAGTGCGAACATTGAGAGCTTGTTGAATTAGGCTTTGGGGCTGAGCCTTAAATGGACTTCTAACGTTCAAATTGCATTTTTATTTGTATACTCATGTGTGTAAGTATGTGTGTGTGTGTGTGAAGAGTGCTTAGAGCATACGGCCCTCGCACTTGAACCAAACATGTATTCTATTTCATTTGGCCAACTGAGTGAATGCGAACGAGTTGGTAAATGGATTTTGGGCAAACATCAAATGAAACTTCTTGGCAAAGGACTCAAATTGTGTCTTAAGCTGGACTCAACATGCATTAGCAACACGCAGTAGGAGTTACCCCCACTCACACTCCCTCTCTCTTTCTCTCTCTCTCTGTGTGTGGGCGTAACAGGGCAAACAAAAGTCTATTCGGCTGCCAGCTGTTGTTACAGTTGAATACATTCTGTGCAAAAGGCAAAAGGTGAAAACAAAAGCCGTTACACATGTGGCTAGATAATAACATTCTCTGAGCACTTGAGTCGTCCCCAGTTGCCAGCTACCAGCTCCCAGCTCACAACTCCCAATCGCAATTTTAGACCTCAACGTCTGAGGCTCAGTCTCAAATCTCAGCCTCGCAGCCGCATAGCTTCTCAGCTCTGACGACAGGTGCGGAAAATTTTCAGTTGAATCTCGGCCAGCTTTTGGGCACAGACTGTGCCGTGTCACATTTTTAGCCCTGCCAAACGTGCCCAGACAATGGCAAAAAGGTCAACACTAGTTGGGCATTAACCCATTCGACATGCCAGCCATGGATAAGGCCACTTTGGGGTCGTTGAGAGAGATATAGAGAGCTGTAGAGGGTGCAGAGGGGATTTGCCTCAGCCTCTAGGATTTGAGATGTGACTGTGCGTGGCGCGCATGTTGTTGGACAGCCGAAAGCTGTGTAAATAGCATTTAAGTCCCAGGTATTCTATGGGCTGAGTCGCATTCAGCTCGTTACATGCTGAGCAGGCTGAGCCGACGAGTGGCCATTCGGTTTTAGACAAGCTTTATAAATAGAAGCCAAATGGAATAGGCATGTATTCCACGTGCTCAACGTTGGCCAGCAGTTGACTGCAACATGTGTGTGCCCAAAAACCAAGTCAATTTTCGTGCTATGTGCAGGCAGCTGACTAAAACCTACTGAAAGAATTTTAAATCAAATAAAAAAAAATAAAATAAAATAAAATAAAAAAATTAAATATATATAATTAAATTTAAAATATATAAAATTTTCAATTATTAGTAAATTAAAAATTCAATAAAATATATAAATAAATATAAATGCATTTTATATTTTTTTTTTATATATTGATTTTGGCAAATAAAATAAGAATAAATACACAAATTAAATATATAAGTAAATTTAAAATATATAAAGATATTAAATTACTAATAAATTAAAAATTAAATGAAATATATAAATAAATTTAATAAATATATCGACTGTAAATAAATATATTAATAAATTACAATTATTGTATTGATTTAGGCAAATAAAATAGAAATAAATAAAGATTTAAAATAATAAATAAATATATATATATATATATATAAATAAATTTAAGTTTTATGAAAAAAATAAATTATTAATAAATTAAAAATAATGTAAAATATATAAATAAATTAAATAAATATAAATATTACTGAATTGATTTTTATATTTTTGATAGGACAGCAACAACCTTTATTCTTCGATACTTATGAACCAATTTCTTTTTAATCTTTTTTATTAGATAAAATAAACAAATTTAATCACTTTAGTTGCTCTTCCATTTTTTTTTTTTTTTTTGGCAATTATAAAGTATCAAAGATTCAAATAAGACAGAATTACAATAAGAATAAATACAGTAACATATCTATGATTGCTAACAAAATATGATATCTAGAAAACATTTATATTTCATATATTTCATTTCTTCTTCTGATATTCAATCCAATGAATTTAAATTCTTAAATCAATATAAATATTTCGCTATATATAGGTAACTCAATATCAAAATCAACATATATCAGCATATGTTACGAGTTGAAAATAGTTTTCTATTCAGTTTGAAGTCTGCGTTCGTTGCGGTACCTGTTGCCAGAGAATCTAATGAGAGTTGTTTTTTTGGCATATGCACACGAGAGCGTCAAAGGTTAAGCCACAGTGAGACCGAGAAGAATTTACATATCATGGATCAAACACAGAGCAAGCCTAGTTGTTGGCATGCATGAGAGATGAGAGATGAGAGATGAGAGATGTGAGATGAAAGATATGCGTTGCGAGATGATGGGTTTGCCAGAGGGCGCCAGCAGAGCTGTTGGAAAAACAACACGCGTCTACATACATATGCATAAATTTCACGCACAACTGAATTGCGATGGCGATGACGATGGCGCTGCCATTGGAGTGTGTGCGGATGTACATATATACATATATATATATATATATATGTGTGTATGTGTGTGTGTGTGAGGCATGGGCTGAGTTGTGTACTATACTGCAACGATTGGGTGCGGAAATCTGCACAAAGGAGCCCGGGCACAGTGAAAAACAAACCACATTGGATGCCAGCGGAGCAACGAAGCGGTGCAGGCGGTACAGCTGGGCAGAGACAGTTAAATAGACAGGCTGACAGGCGTTGCTGGGCGTGCAAAATTCTGAAATGCCGTCATTAATCTTTATTTGCGCCGGCGAACGCGTGAATAATTTAGCTACCTAATAATAAATCATTGCAGCTGTGCATTAGTTGACTGTCGCTCATATATGTATGTATGTATGTATTTATGTATGGCTGGCTGTTCTCTCTGGCTCTCAATGTGTGTGCGTGTGTGTGTTGTCCCTTGGTTCTTGCCCTTTATCTCCCAGCGGAAGTGCCGAGTAACATGCTTAAATGCTTATCAAATTTAATGCGCCTCACACCCAAAGAGCCTGATGAGCATTAATTAATTGCCAACGCCAGTGGCAGCGACATTTGAGACAAAAACGAAACCAAAATCAAGTTCACATCCAAATCTTAAAGATAGAACACTTTCGGCCTGGGCTAAAGCATATGCAATTATCTTAGCTAGCACAGGTGAACGCGTCTTCCTTCCATTTTGGTTCTAGTTGGGAATTTGACGAAAAATTCATTTGCCAAAATGAGCTCAGGATCACACTTGGCTAAACATTACGCATACGATGCTTGGGCAAACATTTGTCTATTCATCATGCTGTGTGCCGTTCACAGAAACAAAATCTACTGGATTTCCTGTTGAGGAAATTGTGGCATATGAAACGATATAGATGTGAGAGGCATCAAAAGCATTTTAAGTATTAGAGAAATCGAGATAAAAATGAATTTAAAATATATTGTAAGCTATTTAGCTAAGTTATAAATATAAGTAAACATTTTTGTTTTTAATTTTAATATACTCATATATTTATATATATATTTAGTTAAACATGTATATAGGTATACATTTTTTTAAAAAATATATTTTATTATATGAGTATAATTTACGTTTATATCTTATCTTACAATATCTTTTAACTTCCTTTTTGCCTAAATATATACAATATATAAAACTTTAAAAGAGAAAATAATTCAAGCATACAAATATTAATGAAGAAATTAAAATATAAAATAATAATACATATTTTTATGTTTTACAAAAATAAATAAAAAAAGAATAATAAATGCAATATAAACTTTGTTTTATTTACTTTATTTTATTTAAATTAATTTTTATTTCTTTGTTAGATATTCTTTGTTTTTGTACATTTGAATTCGCGAAATTAAAGCGAAATATTTTTCTTTTGCAGAATACGCCCAACTCTACCTGGTATTCAGCTGCGAAAGCGTGTTGTTGGAGCTGTCTGGAAACGCGGCTTTTATACCCCTTGGGCACACGCGACGTATGCGTAATAGCCAGGGAATTCAGCACACACGCGGCTGGCGGTTTTCAACTGCTGAGAAATACTTTTGCATTTACATTTTTTTTTTTTTGGTTTCCAACATCGTCCAAACAATCAAGCCACATTCAAACGTAATTTCAATAGATGTGTGTGCACATAATTTAATTACAGAGCAAGCACAAAAATGTGGCCGAAAATACTAAAAATGAGTAAATGTGAAAAAGGTTTTTCACCACTAACACACACACAGCTATGCAGAGAAGACAATTTTGTAGCTGCAAATGCATTTAGTTGAAGTAAGAATTTTAATTAAACTATGCACTATGCAAAATTATTGCTTAAAAATTCCCCAAGCTAGGCCAGGTGCTGGCAGATAAATTGCGGTGCAAGTGTTTGGCAGTTGCCATCGAATGGGAAAGTGTCAGGTGGCAAATACAATTAAATATTCAAATGTACAATCAATAAATGGTTTGCAAATTTGTGATACAGCAATTTGCTGTACCATATATCCACTATTCAATATCCAACATCCGGAATCCGGCATGCAACATGCTGCATTCAGCATTCTGCATTCTGTCTGCTGCAGGCATTTACAGAATTTCACTATTTTGGGTATTTCTTTTTCAATTTTTTATTTTGTTCTCTCTTTCAATTTTCATTTTATGTGGCCTATAGTGTCTGCATTGATGGCGTATTAACGCATACATAAAGGTCAATCAAGTATTCTATAGTGCATGTAGGGCATCTGGCAGTCGTCTATGCAATATATCTTTTCGATCTTTTTTTTTTTTGGGATTTTAAAATGCATGCAGCTCGTTGCAGTTGCATTGCGGTCAATTGCAGTGTCAAACTTGCAAATATTTTCAATTAAAAGCGTTTGCAACTCTTCCTCCCAACCCTGATCTATTTCCATCTATCTCTCACTCTGTCTCTCTTTCTGCATTGTTGATCTTTGCTGCACTTTTGTCTCGATTTAATTGTGTATGCAGAGGCGTGGCAGCAGGCCACAAATGTTGGGCGTCAATGCTGCCTAGCCGAAGTTAAAATGCTGACATTTTTCTTCTTCTTTTTTACTTTTTATTTTTTTTTGCCAGCATAACAAAGCGAATCGTGTTGTAATTCACACAGTCTGGCCGTAAAGCTCACATTCAGGTGGTCTGCATTTAAATTGTAGATAAATATTCGTGTGCTTTACGAATACCATTTTGTGCAATCATAGAAAAAGTTATTCGCATTTTTCGCATTACCAATGTTTAGGCAATGTTGAGTCCGTTGCACAGCAGAGAAATGCATAAATATCTCTCTAACTAAAGCTATATATATTGTATTTATAAATGCAATAAAGCAGTTGAAAACAGATTTTCAAATTATAAATTGATGGTATATAGAAATATAGAATATACAAAAAAAATATATATGTATAAATATATTGAGAAAAAATGCTTTGAAATTGGAACTTTTATTTGCAATAGGTTAATGGCTTAAGAAATGTATTTTGTATGAATTATTTTACAAAAATATAAATATATGGAAATTTTAAGGATTGTTTAGATTAATTCAGGGTAATAGAATATGAAGTGTGGAGGAATAGATTTATATTGTGTTAAAACTAAAATTTTATTTAGCTCTGCAAAGAAACGTTTCGTCATTGTACTAGAGATGAGTGCAGCTGAGTTATATTCTCGGATTCAATGAAATAAGGCATTTTATATAATATTAAATAATTTTGTATCAAATACAAAATACACTGTGTTCTCTTGTGCAATGTCTAACTGGAGAATTCGGAGTCTTATTTACTAAACTAATTTTGTTGACAGATAAAATACTAAGCTATAAAATTTACGACTTTAATTAATATTTTACCAACTTTTTACAGATTCTACATTAATAAGCATATATCAAAAATACACTATATTTCACAAATATTTCCCATTTTTCTTCTTGTATTTCTTCAACATTTTGCTAGTAGCTCAGTCTAGAATTATATATGCAAGTCAGAAGTAGAACATGCTAGTTGCATGCAGTTGCATTAGCCCGTCTCTGGGCTGTCAGTTTACACTATTCATCATGGTAATCAGTTGCATTTGCAGCACATGTATATTTCATCTAACACCTAAATCACCCACTTAATTAAATTTACTGAGCTCTGAGTCGAGCAGTTGCTGTAGTTAGTAGCTTAGCTCTAATTGGCACTCCAATTGGCTAAATATATACAACAATTTCTGCCATTGCTGTTATGTTGGTTGTCGTTCTGCTCTGTTCTGCTGTGCTGTGCTCTGCTCTCATATCACATATCAAAACACTTTGAAATTTAATTGAACATTATTGTGTTTTGGCATTTACAAAGTCCCAGAGCGGGCGAATCATTATGCTACGCCTGATCAATAACTCCTCGTAGCAGTTGCTCGCTGGGTAACTAGGCAGTTAGGGAAGTCAGAGCTCAGGCTTTATAATAAGCATAAATGTCATTAAATTATTTCTGGTAAATTGATATTTGCCTATTGGATATTTAATGAAGTGTACTTGCAACATTTTGCGGGTGGTTTGTTGTGCATGTTTTTGACTTTAACTAAGAGTGTGTAGGGGAGTGGCAAGCGGAGAAGTTCTGGTGCGGACCAGTGTAAAGCGTTGTGCATGTTTCTAATTGCGCACTTGCTTTTGAGTACATCTGCTGTGGGCTCAAGGACAATGGCATCTGTATAATAATTGGGCAAATGGGATTCAATAAAGTTGAAATCAAACACTGAATCTCGTTGCTGAATGTGGTTGCTGAATTAGAAATAGATATGTTGAGCACTCGAGGCAAGCATGCTCAATCATGTGCAAAAGAAAATATAAATTTCGGTTTTGCTGTTGTTAATACGATAATCAATTGAGAAACTGAGATAATTACAAAACAGAATAAATGAAAGCTCAGTAGATATATACTTGCTTTGAAGTGGTTTAAGCTTCGATATGCGATTGAAGTCAATGAACCTTATTATTGATATTTATTTAGAGCACATTTTGTATATAGGTAACTTAAAGATATTGATCAATGTTTGAGCTGCATTTAAGTGAGATAATCAAAGGTTAGCGTATCTATATTAATGCCTCGTTCTTTGAATAAATGAATTTCTCAATCAAAAAATAAAAATCGAAGCTCCATCGATATATCCATGAGTATATTCATATGTATTTATTTGTTTTAAAAATGAAAACTATAGAAACAAATAAATAAATGTATTTACATGTAAATATGTTTACATAAATAGACACATTAAATCAATTTTGAGCTCTTCATATTTCTATTCTTTATTCGACACACAAAATCGTGTTGGTTATTTTTTGTATTCTATTTTTTTTCCTCCTATAAAATCCATTATGTTGTTAAATTGAAATAAATTACATTTACAAATAACATCAGACAATGCGAAAATGATTTGCTATTTCGCCTCAAGGCATGATTGTATTTAATTAACCAAATTTGATTAGTCAGAATTTAGAATTTTGTAGCAAATTGCTCACATAACAAACAGCTAAATTAATTTGTACATTGTACATAGTATATATATATGTATAAATATTTATTTCAATTATTGCTGCTGCTGTCACATAATTTATGCAGGTTGTTTGACCAAATAATAATTAATCAACAATTATAATCAAATATTTATTGATTGGGTCCAAAATTGAACTGTGGCAGTAGCAGGAGCAGCAGCAGGAGTAGCAGGAGTACCAGCAGTTGCAGATGGCAACAATAACAACTAACTAGCTAAATAAATAACTAACTAACTGCCAACTAATTATGCACTGCGATTGCACCGCACGCACCACACAAAATGGCGTCTATTGCCAGCAGCGCATAATATAATTATAAGCACGTTTTTTAATTTGTATTAGGGTGTGCATGAGTGAGGTTACGTGTATGTGTGTGTGTGTGTGGCATAAGCGCCGCTAAGCTGCAAAATATTTAATTAAATATTAAACTATAATTTTGTTAGACTATAACACATATAAAAGTTTCAAGTTGTTGTCAGAGCTGCTGAGGCAAACTCACAAAAATTGTTAATGACATTTGGGCGCGGGGCCGACGCGAAGGCGTGGCTGGGGGCGCAAACTTTTTCACTAGCTGCATCAAAGTTTTGTGTGGCTTAGTATTCAGTGTGCATGTGGCTCTCGGTGTTTGTAATATGCACAAAAGCATAATTAAATACATAATGAACAAGGCAACAACTTACATACATAAATATACATAAATATATATATATATAAACATACATATATATGCATGTGTGTTTGTGTGCGCATATCAGAATGTCGCATAATGTAAAGAGCTTTACAAAATTTGTTCAACTGCCATAGTATGAGTGTGTGAGTGTGTGAGTGTATGAGTCCATGAGTGTTTGAGTGTGTGCAGCTCATTATGACTAACTGCAAACAGCAAAAATAACAACAACTAGCTAGGTGCCTTTTTTTCTCAGTGTATGCATTTCAATGCATATTTAAATTTGCATTTTTTGTGCATTCTTTTTGTCGTGTAAATTGTTGAGAGTCACTTAAAATGATCCTGAGAACAAAAGGTTAGCTCTATTTAATAATGCCATTCAGTTAAACAAAAGCTGTAAAGGTTAGAGAGAGGTTTCGAGAGATTTTATTTCAAAGCCAATTTTTTATGAATAAGAACTAAGCCTTTTCTACTTAGATATTTATTTACAAAAATCAAAGAAATAGAAAATTCCAAAAATATTAATTAATAAATAAAGTCAATATTTACATGACATATTAGATATATCAATCAGTTGTCTACTCAAATAATTTTCTTCATTTTAATATAAATTATTATATATGTACATAAATATTTTTATTAAATTTAAAGATACTCAGCTGTAGCTTTATTTGTAATCAGCTCTTACTTATCAACTGATTTATTATTATTTATTTAGCTTAACTAACTCAATATATAAATTGTTCTGTTATTTAATTTAAGCAACTACTCAACAACAAATGTTTTGCGGTTGCTTTCAATTGCTTCAAATCTGATTTGCAGCGCTCACTAAATTACGATTTAAATGGCAGCACACATAGGCACATATATATATATATATATATATATATATATATATATATATAGGTAGATATGTGTATATGTATGTGTGTGTTAGTGTGTGTCTATTCTCTTGCAAACAAGCTGAACTCAGTTGGTTAAATGGGACTCTCAAGTAGTTGGCACACATGTTTACAATAAACCAAAGCAGTCAACTTGAGCGCTAGCAAGCCAAATGCCAGCTGTGCAGCACACACACACACACACACAGAGAGAAAAACATACCAATACATATGGAAACGCGCGCGCACACACACACATACAGGCAAAGTCAGTCACTTAGTCACTTAGGCAAACGGCCGCCGCCCGTTTCAATTTGTCAGTCATCAGCAGTGCCAAGTGCAGTAACTACTCTGTCTGTGTGTGTATGTGTGTGAGTTTCGAGTGTGTGTGTGTGTGTGTGTGAGTTTCGAGTGTGTGTGTGTGTGAGTTTCGAGTGTGTGTGTGTGTGTGTGTGTTATTTGTATTGTGTGCATGTCAAAGTCATCGTGTTAACATTAATTAAATCTATGTATAGCCTCGCCTGCCAACCCAATGCATTCTCAACATGCATTGTCCTAGCTGCGCACACATCGAACAAATTCATTTTGATTTGACATATTTTTTGTTGTTGTTTTTTTTATCATTGACCTCACCTCCCTGCATAGTTTGTCAAAACTAATTAAATATGAATGTGAAATATTCTTCTGCAATACATGTATAAATATTTGTATGCATGGCCATTGTTCAATTGTGTTGGAAATTGGTAAACATTTAAGGCAGCATTCATAAGTATGCAGCAGCAAATATATCAATATTCGTCTAATCCTTTAGCAGCAATTGAAACAAACCAAAGAAAATCGTTTGTTTATTTATTAATATTGATTTAAGCAGAGCGAGAGAGAGAGAGAGAGGGGGGGAAAGAGAGACTTACTGCATATGGCTACTGTGACACTTTAAAAGTAATTTGATTATGTTTCTTTTATCATTGTCTTTATTTTGTTGCAGCTTTACTTTATGAAACGATTATCCAGAAGAGTATGTTTATTGAGTATTTATGTAAATATTTTAAAGCAGATTTATGTTATTTTTTTTTTAGATTCACGCAATAAATTCTTGTTTGCCTAGAGATCTCAATTTAGTGCACGTTTATGTCTAATATAAATAAATTATTATAATTAAATTACAGCTTCAAATACTACTCACAGTTCATAGCTATGCTCATTTAATTTCCTCATTTATCGTTTTAGCAGCAAATATTTATGATTTCATTGCAAATTTTGTTTGTTTGATCCTTGTCGTTAATTCAAATTATTTTCATATAATTTAAATTCCAGCTTTGATCTGTGTTTTGTGCTTTGTGTTTTCTCAGCAAGATTCTTGCGCTCCCGGCTGCTAAATACTTAATTAAAATGTGTGGGCGCTGGAAAGTATGCTATGCCCAGAGGTGTCTGAAATGACAGCTGGAGCAGCAAACTGTAATAGCAGCAGCAGTAGCTGTAGCAATGGCAATGGTGGAAGCCACATACAAAGGCATTTGTTTAATTATTTAAATTTAATTTCATGTCATATCAAATTAGTGCCAGTCATTTTCACCCCAAGCACGTGAAACGTGAAACATAAAAGCCTAACATACCCATACACACACACACACACACACACCCACACACACACACACAAACACACACACACACACTCACACACCCACACACACACTCACGCACATTAAGTGGGAGTAGGCAAAGGCCAACAGTTTTTAACTCATTTGCATTACGTAGCCGACTCGTTGCCGCCTGCCTGGAACAAGGCTGCAAAAAAAAGCACCTTCTACATGTAATTATTATATTTATTATTATAATAATAAAAATTATTATTATTATTATTATGTATACGCTCGCTTGCTTTTAAATGCAAATGAAAAGACGTTGAACAGTTGAATGCGTGACTGAATGCGCACAAGTGAGTGCAGGCAGGTGTGTAATAGACGTATGTGTGAGTGTGTGCTTGCTTGCCTGCCTTCAATTGCATTTACACATACCTAAACACACACACACACACACATACACTCACAAGCGTACATAGACAAACAATCCCACACAGTTGAAACTCACGTAGACGTTGCATAATTGAATTAGCCAAACAACGAAGTCAGGCTACAAAATGCCTCAAACAATGGCTAATAATGCTATGTGAATGGAAGCCCATAGGGGACATGGCAGCTGCAACAGCAACAGCAATGGCGACAGCGAGAGAAGCAGCAGCAGCAGCAGCAGGTAATTGTGTGGCAATAGTCCCTGAGGGACAAAGCAGCAGAGCGCGGGGCTTGCAGTAGGGAAATGAACAATGCATAAGTAGTTGCCCAGCACATTGAATGCGACCCTCTGATGTAAAATTCTTTAGGCAGCTCGACAGGAAGCAATTGGAACGAGTTAAGTAGCTCACATTATTTATTTTCCTGTTGTTGTAAATCTTAAGGAATGTAAACATAAGTCGTTTCTAAATTATTTATTGCCCAAGCAGCTAGTGGGAGCAAAAAAAGATTTTTCTTAAATATATGTAATATATATTTTATACATTTGAATATACATATATATATATATATTTGCTCATATATTCATGTTTGTATATAATGTCTGTGTGCATTATACAAATTGAATTATTTAAATTTCCACGAAATCAATTTACAAATTTTACAATTTGTTTCGAATTACAATTTACTCTTTCACATACATAGACACACACATACACTCATAGTACACTCCCATGCTCACATACTCCCTCTACATACCCACACAATAGTCAATTAAAAGCTGGGATTTAGTTTTTCCGCCAACCTACGCTCCCCTCAACTTAATATGACATAAATTGTAGTCGGCGCTCAACTCCATAAAATTAATTGCCATTGAATTTTTAATTAACTAAAACTAAAAACAGCTCCTAAAAGCAAAACTGTGACTAATTTCAAGAGCTTTGCCGCAACGCCCCATTGCCCCTTGCCCCACACAGGCAGCGAATGGATTTGCCACGCGCTCGTTTTGTATTAATAGCTCATAAATAAATTTTCCAAAAAGAACTAATTGCTTTATTTTGCGTGCATGTATTTTGTTTATGGCGAAAAAAAATTTCAGCATGCCGCATGGCAACAACAAATCGAAGTAACTTTTGAGAGAATAGTCGACGAGTAAATATGCTTTAGCGAGTTTTGAATTTAAAGTTATACAGATATAATATAAAATATATAAATATATAATAAATAATATATTATAAATAGAATGAATATTCATATATATATTTATATAAGCTTGCCCAACTATGTATATTAAATATAGAAAAAGGTAGCCTAAGTAATATATATTTAAATATTTCAGATATTTTATAATGTGATAATGTTTACGAAAATTGTAGACTGTGCGACTTTTACTCTATAGATGTATTCGTTGCTCTCTTTTCTAGTCCGTGTCATAACACAGACCTTCGCTATACTCTTTCTTTTTTAAATTTATTTGTGTGAAGAAAAATTAAGTAAATTTAGTTGCTCATGAAGACAGTGGATACTAAAAAGGTAAATTAAACTATTTAAAGTAAGTGTAGTTAGCATATATATATATATATATATATATATATATATATAACTATTATTATTATTACTATTATTTTATTTTTTTTATACGACTATTACTAACATAATTTGGGTTTCATTTATCAAAGACGACCAAAATTGTTAGTGTGATTATAAGCTATATTTTTTGGCTCAATATATCATTTTCTAATAGTATATAGTGATATGACAGACTTGAATCTAAATTCATGTCGCTTTTTATATGTATATAATCTTAATAATTTTTTTTTAAGCTAAATAAATCTTTTAATAAATCTCTTAAATTTTCAGAAAGTAATTTCCAGAAAAAATTTATATATTATTATATACACTTCCTATTTAGCCAGTGACTATATTTTATTTGAAATTCATAAATACTTATAAAGGACTTATGAATTGAGAATCCTGTTAAACGAAAGCACTTAGTTGGCTTTACCTTTAAATCGCTTTGCCCATAATGCAAGCCTCTGCGCTTTGTAAATATAGTTTAAGCAAAATATTTATTCTACTTTGTGATACTCTGTAAATTATTTGTACTATATTAACAGCTAGTTATTGTGCCTCTGTACCCATGTACCGAGTTGACCAAGTAGCTATATTTAGAGTATTTTTGATTTGGAACATTGTTTAACCATTTCACTTTATACACTTTCCAGATGATCACGCCAGATAATGGCAAGCCAAGTGCAAGCGAAAAGCAAAAACTGATCAAAATACTTGCTTTTAACGCAATGTTTTTGCCTTTTTCCACAATATGTATACATATATATGTACACATTAATTTTTTGCTGATGTCATGCTCAAGTTTTACTATTATTGCTGTGGCTCTGTGTTGTTGTATTTTATTGCTGGCCAAAGCAAGCGCTGTGCTGTCATATATCGATTTTATAGCGACCACACCTTGCGGAGCCTGCTGCCCTGCAGCCCTTCAGCTCTTCTCATTCGCCCCTCGCTCAACCCCTTTCCACACTTTCGCTTTATCGCACAGAGATATCTATATAATGGAGGCCTCTATTTGATTTTTACGCATTAAGCTGTAATCTGGTCAAGGTTCTCTTTTTTTTTTTTTTTTTTTGCATGGCGATTACTGTGTGGAGCATCTTGTTTTGTTTATCATCTCATCTGATATATATGTATTTTTTTCGCTTTTGCCGATTTACGTTCCAATAAACGCGGCAAAAAGAAAATAACATAAATGAATTTATATTTTGATTGATATTTTGAGTTTATGGTTCAGTTTTGGAATGCAAAGATCAAAAGATGTAAAGAGGCCTGGACGACGGCATTGTAAAAATTAAAGTAGATCTGATGGAAAAATAATGAGAATGCAATGTTAAAATGGATTTTGGCAGCGAAAATGTATGAAATATAAAAATGAAGAGAATATGGATTAATTATTAATAAAATCCACTGATTGACGGGATGAAGAGCAAAGTTGATTGCAAATATTTGCTTGGAGAAGAGACCGGAAAGTCGTAAATATTTATTAATAATTATCAAGATATTTATATTTGCAAAAATGATTTGCTAATTATAATTTATGTACACCAAGAAATATAAATTTTCATTTTAAATATCAACTATGAACCTGCTGGATTAAAGCTAATGCAACTGTCCATAAAGCTTAATATCTCATCACATTCACCTGCTCATTCATCACATTAAATTTCTATTAGTATAAACATTTTGTTTTCGTTTCGTTTTTGTTTTCTTTCACACCTCAGCGAAAAAGAATTTTCATCTTCATTTTTTGTTTTTGCCTTCAAATAAATGGAAAATCTATTGGCGCAAGATTTTTGCATTCGATTGGTTTAGCTATTTATTTATATGAGTTCATTCGTTTCGTTTTCAAAGCTGAAAAATAAAGAATTTTATCGGCACAAATAAAAAAACAATTTCAATTAAGTTTTTTTTCTGTTTTTCTTCTTTTTTTTTCGTTTTCGTAACCTACTCTAAAGTTTCGTACGGAATCGTTCCAAAATACACATTTATTCACATTTAAAAAAATAAATTCAATACATTTACATGAATATAAGAATATATGTATATATGTATATAAATATAAGTGTTGTGCGTGTGTTTTTTGTTTGTTATGATATATGCATTTGAATTGTTAGACAAATATTTCTTACATCGAATGCATAAATGCGAAAATATACGAGGAGAGTATCTATGCATATACATGTGTGTGTGTGTGTGTGTGTGTATATATGTAAATCAACAATAATTTTTGTATCGAGTTTTGATGTTTCTTGCTTCCCGTGTTATTCTAAATAAATAAATATTTTTATTATTACACACATTTGTTTTAACATGAATAAAAAATACATTTTTCAACATTTCATTTTCCGTAGAGAGACTAAAAACTTTTTATACAAGAACATAACATTTATATATATATTTGTATGTATATATTATATGTGTATTTAGATAGTATGTAGTAGTTATTAGATATATATCAACAATTTGTATAAGGTAGCAAGTTTTAAGATTTAACATAAGTATATATATATATATCGTAAACATATTTAATCGTAATAGTTCAAGAGTTTCTTCATATAGTATATGGTATTTATATATAGTAATAACAACAACAATTAGGGCTTTAGACATGGCACATACAGTTCAGATTCAGATCATATAGCATTTGTAATTGATTTCGATATATAATATTTTTATGCTCCATTTAGGAACTTGGGGACCTACATAAAATTGGATATACATATATCGAATTGGATAAATATATGTATAGATTCCACAAATGAAAAATAACTTAGGTTGGAAATTTCATTTCCAGCGACAACAAAAACACAAACGAAAAATTGTGTTGTGCACAACAAAAATACTCAGTATTATTGCTTAAAGCCTGTGCCAAGCCGAGTCTAGTCCCGATTCCTATAGCTCTATATAGCTTTATAGAAATACGACATTCATAAGTTAAATGTAATAGGCATCAAATGTGGACCACTTGGACATTTAGTTGTTAATTGTGCGACTTGTATGCGCAAAAAAAAAAACTGATTCGAATCCCCAAAATGAATTTTAGCACAGCTCATTCCATAATGTTCAGAAAGTGCTCTACATAGTTAAAATGTGAGGTTCGAATCTTTCACAAAAATTTAAGTTGTGCTCAATCCGAGAAGATTTCCATAGAAAAGTTAAACTTCTAATAAAAACTCGAGGAGCGGAGTTCAAAATTTTAGTACAGTTCAATTTGTTCTGTTGAGCAAGTGGAATTTTAGGAAATTCTGTAAGCTGAATCATTCCGCTCGCAGTTCGTATCTTTCAATCTTCTTTAGTTGATTCGAATTCCTGAAAAGTAGTTCGAAAAGGAAATTCTAGCACAGCTGTAACCCTGAGAAGCGGGATTCGAACTGTTAAAAAAAATGTGTACAGTACCGCTCAATCTTTCTTGTTGAGAAAGTGCAGGACATAGTGTAGCACCAGATCGTAGCAGTACTTGTATTCGGTCATATTCTCGACCAACTGTGGACGGTGTCGCCGCACGGTCTTGACGGCCTGAAAGACATCGACCTCACCGTGCTGTATGACCTGCTCGATGCACGCATTGGCCGCACAGTAAACCCCGGCACGGCTGCGACCATCGGGCGAGACAACACAGACGGGTCCGTAGTCGACTTTATTGCGCCAGATCTCGACCATATTCATTAGATAGACCAGCGAATTGGTTGAGCTCGGCACCTTGTGGCCCATGGGCCAGCAGGTTAGCTGAAATAGCTGGACGGTACGTGTTGGCGCCTTAACGCCCGCCATCATTTCGGTCAACGAAACGATCTTCTTGTTGATCTTGAACTCCCATTGCTTGATGTTCGTATAGCTCTTCGACATCACATAGTGCACCGTGAAGACTGGACCGTATTTCTCCATTTTCGATTTGTTGGGCCAGAACGAGGGATATTGCTGTGACTGCGACGGTGGCTGACAGAGCACCACAACGGCGGAGCATTCATGATCGTAGACCAGAGACCAGAATTCCCCCAGTGTATGCTTCATGGGCCACTCGGTGACAATGTATTCGCGCGGTTTGGTATAGCCATCCACAAAGACCGAGTTGATGTAGTCCGTGAAGGCGTTGCCCTGGAAACTGGTCAAATATGGCCGAAAGTTGTCCGGCGGCACGCAGAGTACATCGCGATTCTTCTCCCGATTATCTGCTCGATGTCCACCGGCACAGTCGCCGATCGTAAATCGTGGCGTTTGCTTGCAGATCTGATCGTATTCGGCCTGGTATTCATTCATCTTTGTGCCAGAATTGCGACGTGCCTTGGCCTTGAGCCGATCGGACAGCTCGGAGACGGGAAACCAGGTCTTGCCGCATATGATGTGCTCCTCCAGCGTGTCATAGATGAACTTGTATTGCTCCACATTCTCAACGAGACCCTTGCGCGATTGCCGCAGCTTCTTCAGGTAACCAAATACATTGAAGCACTCCTCCTCCTCGGCCAGCTCCAAATTGGCATCGATGGACATGTAGACGCCGGAGCGACCACCGCCATCGCTGCAGTGCACCAAAATGGGGCCACGCATTTCCACGTCGTCGCCATCCTTGATGATGTTGCCCACAACGAGACGCACACGACGCCTGAACTCGAGCAGAGCATTGGAGAAGGGACAGGAATGGGAATACCATTCCGTATAATGGAACTGCAATATCAGCCGCTCATCCGTGACCTCGCCCTGTTCGTTCTTCTTGTACAGTCGAAACGTGCGTATGTGAAAGTTGGCCAGCTGCTCCTCTCTCACAATATTGATGTGTATATCGCCGTAGGTTTCGTGCACCTCCATGTTCGGTGGCCAGTATTGCACGCACATGACCTTGGCAAAGTCAAAGGTCTTGGTCAGCATAACAATGGCGCTGATGTTCTCCTGCCACACCATGCGCCAATACGCATTCACTGTCTCCTCAACGGGGCCCTGGGTGACGATGTAGGCATTCGGCTTCAGCAAACTATCCATGTAGGAGGCATTCACATAGTCCGAATCGGGCACACCCGGCAGCTTTTGCAGCACAACACGATTGTAATCATATGGAATGCACTTGGGATTCTGATTCTTCTCCAGATTGTTTTTCTTGAGCGCATGCCGACAGGTGTTTGTCTCCACCTTGGCGGCTGTTTGAAATTCCAGCTTATAGAGCACAGGGAATTTGCGACGCAGATCGCACAATTTGAGAAAATGCCGCACATCGATGGGCCCGTTCGGTATGGTCTTTGACAGCGAGTTGTTCTCGTCGCGTGCCTCCAGTTTGATGCGCTCAAAGGACAACAGGCCGCTATTCAGCATGCTCAGCTTGATGGTGTTCGGTATGGAGACGATGGCGCGACTCTTGCGCTGCTGCCTTTCCACGTCATCGTACCGAGCGGATGACCTCGACCTGTGCTTGCTTTGCTTCGTGTTGCCACCCGATTTTGTTGTGGTCGTTGTTGTTGTTGTTGTTGCTGTTGCTGCTGCTGTCATGACTGTGTTGCTGTTGTCCACGGGTGCTCCCGCTGCTGCTGCTGCCGACTCAGTCGACGCTGCTGCTGCTGCTGCTAGTTGCTGCTGTGTTGTCATCATCAATCAGTGGGTATTTGCAAGTGTGCGGGTGTGTGTGAGAGAGTGTATGATTGTGCGAGTGTGTGCGAGAGTGTGTGTGTGTGTGTGTGCGAGTGTATTGGTTGTGCGTCGTTGCGTATATAGGAGGAGGAAGTAACCGATTAGTATTTGTACACTTGGCACAGCATTCGCTTTTGGATTAGTTGCTTATTATTTAGCATTGCATATGCTGCTTCGACGTTTCTCGTTGCTTAAATTTGTATGTTAGCTTGTTTGTTAGTAACTGTAAAATGTTTGGTATTTGTTCACCTTTTAATGCGTCGCGCTAAACGGAATTTGTTATAAATAAATATAATGCACACACCGTATATTGTTGGCTAATTTTCTCTAGTCGTTTAGCAGACTTTTTCCTGCTATTTTCTTTTTTTTTTTCTGTATTATTTTTCTTTCTTTTTTTTTCCGCTGCTGCCGTTGTGTTTTCCTCTCTGCTGCTCTTCGCTTGGCTTTTCTTCACTACACACTACACGACTGTTTGGCTGGCGTTTGGCTCGTATCTACCATTTGTAGCTCAGCAGCTGCCTCGTTGGGGCGAATTTCGTGGACGACTGTTCGAACGTTGCGCGATGTTTTGCGCTTTCACCTCAACACAGGCCGAACAGACGGCCCAAAGAGTGAGATGGTCTGACAAAGAGAGAGAGAGAGCGAGCGAAAACGACAGCCTGGCAACATTTTCACCATGGCACATGTGACTGGCGCTTCGTGGGTGCGTGACGGGTATTTTTAGCTATGCGGGTGGAACGGAATGTTCAGTGCAAACAGTGACACAGAAATCATTGCTAATTAAATTGAGATCTATATGAAGGGTTATCTAATACAAAATTTCAAGTTAAAAATATTTGCAATATAGTAATTCTATTTAAAAGTATATTTATTTTATTTTTAAATGCCAATTTTAAATTTTATTACATTAAAATAAATTACAAATTAAATGTATTTAAAAACAAATAAATTACAAATTAAATTTATTTCAAAACAAAATTTTTCAATTTTTATCTTAGAAATATTTTTACTAAAACAAAATAAATATATTCAAAGAGCTTTATAAGAATTTATTATCATTTACATCTATATTTTACAATAGATTTAAAATCCTATTCATGAATTTTCTTACAAATTTCACAAAACTTGTATATATTCAATACATATTTGCTTAGACTCTACTTAATTTAAAAATTAGTATGCTATTTAATTAATTCTAGCTGCTATTTTATATATTATTGTTTTATTTACTATCTAATTTTGGGTTTCATCTCAATATTAACAGACTAAAAAATCGATATTGTAATACAAAAGGTGTGAATTATTAATTTCACTCCTTTCTTAAAACATTCGAGTGCCCATCACACTGTGCAATTCACCTTATAGTATGAATGAAAATTTCGATTTTCCCATTGCCTCTCATTTCGTCGAGGCGAAAAATTTCCATTTACCACATAGAAACGATTTCGCCCCGTACAGCAGCTGGCGCGCTCTCTCACTCTGTCTCTCTCTCGTTCTCTTAGCTTTAAACCCGCTCTTGACGCATGCGCATTGGAGGATTTTCACTTTTCATTACGTATTTTATTTTCGCCTATTGTTTTTTTTTTATTTTTGTTGCCTAATTGAAAATTCCGTTATTTAAATGAGGAAGTGACGTTGATTTTTGTGTATTTTTTTTGTTATTGTTTTTGATTATAGCCAAAAAAATTTTAATTTCCATATTTAATTGGCAGGGCAAAGCCAAACAAAATTATGATTTATATTGCCTGATGTTAGCAGATATTTTCCCCGACTTTTTAATGACTGCAGTAAATAAACATTTCCTGCTATGGTCAGATGTACGCAGGTTTGCCTGTGTGTTTTTATTGTTGTCGTTGTCGTTGTTCTTGTTGCCGTGCATTTTTAGATTTTCACGTTCACACATTTGATTTCCGTATGCACTGCCTCTAAATAGCTTTTGGCAATAGCCCACAGCCAAAGAGGAAGCGTAGTAGTGCGGCCCCTCGAACACACGCCATGAAGAACAAATAGCAGCAACTATATTAAATAGGCGATCATCATCATGTTTGATCAGCATCATCAGCATCGGCAGCAGCCTCAATCCTCACCATCTTCATCATCCTCATCTTCATCAGCATCATCATCAGCAGCCAGCACCATCAGCAGCCAGCATCATCGTCTTCACATCATCATTTTCATTATCATCATCATCATCATCCTCCTCATCATCAAAGAATGTTGGGGCTGTTTGTTGTTGTAAGTGGTTGGCGGCTGGCGCTACTCTCGAGGTAATTTCGAAATAATTACACGAGCGTATGTCAAAGAATTTTTGAATGTAAACAAATCTTCTTGTATACAGTGGGCCCTGGCAATCAAATAATGACCGAAAAACATATTTAAAAATTAAACAAAAAACAAAAAAAAAAAATGAAATGCATCACCTCTACCTTGAGAGCCAATTCGTGCAATTCGACGCCTTCTATTCATATACATTTTTCAAAGCCAGCCGGACCGCATAATATTCTTGTCACTCACGCAGTCTACATGCACATTTTTTATAACATCCGCATTTCTTATATCAGATGTCTTTTAAATATTATAAAGATCAACCAACATCATTTCATAGAGAATATTATATCAATTCCTCATTGACATCACTCAAACTGAAGCAAAATATCGATCAAATAGTTTATAAATTTATAAATTATAGAAATGGAAAAACATTATTGGCAATATACTTTCATCACAAAACAAAATATCTTCGACTTATCATCAACAACAATTCTTGAATGGACATGATATCCTTACTTTAATACATGAAAATGTACAATTAAGAGAGACTCCCCTTCGCAGCATCAAGAAAAATAAGAGAATCTTTATTCTCAGCTGGCTTTAAGTTTTACCACATATGCACGCCTCTGTCAATGCATATTATAAACAAAATAGATTATTTAAATAACGAGCTGTGTGAAGCAACGTATTGAAGAGCCAGGGAAAGCACCGTGGTTTCGGTAGCCGTAGTTAATTTAAGATATTTGTGTACCTTCAGCCCGACGATAATCCGGCGTAAAGCTGCGCGGCTCTTGCAAATTGCTGTAGCCACCTAATTTGAGAGCTGTTGACCCATTAGGGGCACAAGCCGTGGCGCCCCAAAATGGCGCCGGCACGCGGCTCAAGCACTTAAATATGCCAAGCTCTCTCGCTCACTTCCTCCTCCACGCAGGCTATAGAGCCCACCACACACACACACATACATATACATATACAGACATTTATGACTAAGCCAACAAAGCGTTGACTGTGGCTGACCGCAGGTTGCAAGGGCTGAGGAGGAGGAAGAGGAGCAGCAGCAGCACGCATCCTTAGCGCGCCACAAAATCCGCCTAAAAGCCACACGAGAATTGCCCCAAAACCGAACTGAAGTGAAGTGAACTCAAATGCTGAACGCTAAACCGTCGTCCTCGACTAATTAGCATTAAATCAGCTATAAGAGAGGACACTATGATGCCGGGCACTTACCTTGCCAAATATGGTGAGTCCACCGTGCTTCATGTTGAAGGTTGGCGCATCAGCATAGCTCGAGTCGGCCCACGGTGTATGGCATGTGGATGTTAGCGTCATATACCTCACCCCAATTGCGTACAGGGTGCGCAGCACAGCCAGCGAACCGCCCAGCGAGTGGCCGCCCTCGACGCCGGTTAGCGAGCACAGCTGCTGGTTCTTGTGTGCGTCGATGATGTCTGCAATAAGAGAGAGCACAAAGTAGAGTAAGAGTCGGCGGATTGCACAAGTTCAAGCAGTTGCAAAACTTTGCTGAATAACAATTTCGAGTTTCTCAGCTTGCCGCAGCGCAGTTAGTTGCATTGTTTTTTGGGTTTAACTAAAAAAAAACAAAATCAGCGACTGCAAATTATAGTCGACGCCACGAAGTACTCTGAATGCTCTTACATAATATTATAGTAATATATATAATATTTGTCTCGGATTGGCATATGTTATGTATTTACTCTCTTTGCCTGCTCTACTTTCAGTTCAGTTATTAATTTGAGTCATTTTACGCCATTCACAAATGAAAAAAAACAAAACGAAGACCCCAAAAAATAACAATAAACAATAACTTTTAGAATTCATGAAAAATACGATCCGCTCTACTTTCAGTTCAGTTATTAATCTTATGAATCATTTGACGCATTCATAATACGAATATAGACCCAGCAAAAAAAAAATAGGTACAATAATAATTTGATTCCAAATTCATTTAATCTTTTAATTCACGACTCGATTCATTTAAAATTTGCTTTTTAAATGATAAGCTTTCGCTTACTCTTGGTCTGATCTATTTTTAGATCAATTAATGCATTGAGAAAATTTTCGCATTCAGAAATGCACAAAAAAAAATGAAGACCCAAAAAAATAGGTACAGTTATAATTTGACTCCACTTGTCTTCTCTTCTCTTTTCTGCTCAGTTCTTAATCAGATGCGAGACTTGTCATCAGTGTTGCCAATTACTCACAATTGTTAATAGCAATTGCTAATGAATTTTGGCCAATGTTGCCAGAAATTGGCAAAATGGTAGAGTTGATGACAAAAAGTACTAAATTCGAGTACAAAAGGTACAATAATCCAAATTCATGTACTCTTCCAATTCACGACTCAATTTGGTCGTCAGGCACTCTCTTATTGATATATCAAAAACTAAGGAGTAGGCTCAGCTTGTATAAACCAATAAAAAAAAAAACTAAATATGAAAGATTGTATTCATTTAGTTGTGTTTATGTATGAAATGATTGAAAATTGAAAATTTGCCATAATTTAAAAGATATTCGATACAGTGAAAACATATTTTGCGTGATCTCTCGCCACGACTCGTCTCGTTTCTTTTCTTTAAATAAATGTTATACCCTTTTTCCAGAGTATAAGGGCGCAGCATAAGTAAGAAATATTGTTTTGCTGCGTCTGTCATTTGCTCTGCTGCCCCGTTGAGCTCAGTGTTCATTGCGGTCTTAGCAAGTCCTTTCGACTGCCAGCCCGAGAGAACGGCTGCTTGGTCTGACCACTGCTCTGTCAGTCAGTTTATCCCAACATGGCATTTGTGCGATGCTATGCAATATTTACGCTTGTCTTGTTCAGCAGCTTTGATCTCTTTCATTTTGTTTCGTTTCGTTTCGTTTTAGTTTTAGTTTTGTTGCCAGACACTTGTCAAAATACTTGCTCATTGTTCATTTCTTATTTTTTTTTTTGGTATTGTGCATTGTTATATTATTTGTTGTTGTTGCTGTTTAGTTGTTGGCCAGCAAGTTGAGCAATGTTTGCATAAAGTTGTTATACAACTTTTCTTGTTCGACTTATTTCTCGAATGGCACGTTAGATTTCGTTTGATTGTCGAAATTGAGAAAAAGCCATTTGCCAAAGAGTCATTAAGCATTTTGCTTTGTGTTGACCTAGCCAAAGTCAGAGTCGGAATGAAGATTTTTTTTAATACAAATTGTAATAGTAATAGACGCTCTGACAACATCCATAATACACATATGCCAAAAATATATGCATATATCAAAAGACTACACAACTTCCGTCAAATAATACTTATAACGCAAAATACTAGACAATAAACTCTTTATCCAATTCCTCCCTCTCACTTTTCCATTATCAATATTTCCGTTCTTACAGTAAAAAGAACCGCAACACACGACTGTCATCAATAATCTTACGAGAATTCGATAGAAAACTCCCTCCGGTCCCATGTCGGATACTCCTCGCAGAAAACTGAAGTGACTTGGGCCTCTCCTAGCAGATAATTTCTATCAATTTTCTATGATAACTACTTTGATAAATAGAAACAAAATACGATTTAGCAAAGTTTGTAATTAATATTCAGCATTACTCCAACCAACTCGACAAAAATGTTTCTCAACTCTCTCTCTCTCCATCTCTTTCTGTGTGCATAGCATACGCTTGCAATTATCATGGTTTTACATCCGATAGTGACCTACTAGAAATCACAATTGAAATTTAGGACAACCAATAGAATTAAAATATATCGCCTCAAACAAAATTTTCGGAAAATGCAGCACGTAGAAAATACAATAAAATATTTGATGACCCAGTCAAAATCCAGGTTTATTGTTTCTAATTTTATTAAAAAAAAAAAAAAAAAACTTTGGCTGTTACGACGAGCGACACATGGCATCAATTCTCAGATTGTGCATCTAAAGTAAATTCTATTGACGTGTCAGTTGCTTAAGAAGCAAACGCTCTTTGGATTTTTAAAATCGTAACAAAGCACAAAAAAAAAATAAAAAAAAAGTGTAAATAAGTAAATGTGGTTGTTATGATTAGCGACACTTTGATTTTGGATGTGTTAGTTGCTTAACTTAGGAGCAACCGCTTTCTCGATTTGTAAAATCGAAAGAATAAATAAAAAAAATATTGTTTGCAGCCATAGCCAATATTTTAATTTGGCTTTAATATTTAATATAAAAAAATAGATGTGGCTGTTATGATGAGCGACACTGATTTGTTGATGTGTCAGTTGCTTAATTCAGAAGCAACCGCTCTTTACATTAAAAAAAAAAATCATTAAGAGAAAAAAAAAAAAAAAAATCAGCCTTAATTTGCTCTTGGCTTCAATACATAGGTGGAATTTATTATTTTCCCCATTTTCAAGCGCCAAATAATTTGCACGCATTGCAACAGCAAAGAGCAGGCTTTTTTCTAATAGAAAAAAAAATGTAGGCAATTGCGAGCGACACTGCAGCAATTCGGAGATTGTGCAACAAAAGCAAGAGCTTTTGACGTGTCAGTTGCTTAATTCAAGCAACCGCTCATTAGGTTTAAAAAAAAAGAACAAAAATAGTGAATTGCTCCTAAAGCCAATTGTAAGCACCAGCTGAATGCTGGGAAGCAACTGAATTAGTTCTTCGGAAATGCGACCTTTTATACCCCACCGGCAGTCAAAAATTTACTAAGGTACACGTCAGTGTTCATCATGCAGTGTTGATAAATTGTCGCAACAGTGTTGGAAAATGATATTATTCGCTTATCGATTGCTGCCAATCGAATTAAATCAGCTGGAAATCGTATTTTGGTAATATGATTAGAAATACAACTAGTTTGTGAATTGGTTTAGCCGTAACATTTAGCTTAGCTTTGTATCAAAGAGTTCATGGCACATACGCACAGTAAACGATTTAATAATTTGTTCGCTGCATTCAAATCAAGCATTGTAATAACATTTCAAAAGCCACAAACTAGGAGCATGACTCAATAAATTGTGCCACAAAGGGACGCCAAAGTGCGTTCAATGGGGGGGCAAATGGGGAGCGACGACAGAAGTCACAGGATACGGACTGCTGGAATCCTGCTTGCAAGTTTTCAGGCAATAAGTAAATAAGCTGCGTAAAATCAAAAGGACGCACTTGTCGACCTGCCCTGCTCTGGAGTAGTTGTTGCTGTTGCCATGGCTCCTGCTGCTATTGCTGCTGCTCCTGCTACTCCTGCTGTTGTTGCTTTGCTATTGTTATGGGAGCCAGGAAAGCAAATACCTGCCACAAAACCTGCTCGATGTCGTCGTTGCCGTAAAACCCTAAAATATGGAGCAAATAAACAAATATTCAGCCAGGGCTTTTACTGCAACAGCAGCAGCAGCAGCAGCCGTTGTTGTTGTTGTTGTGGCAGTCAAAGGAAAAAAAGCTACCAAAGGCACTAAAATGCGCCACGTGAGCTGAAGTTCAATTTTTGTAGTGATTGTCAGACCTTTGGACTCGAAGCTGGATACTGAATGCTGGATGCTGGTCCGGCATGTAATTGTCTGTGACCGGGCTAGCAACAAGAATCGAGCATGGCCCCAAAACGTAATGTATAATATATGGTCGATGTATCGGATGCGATTTGAGGCAATAGAGAAACGAATGCTCGAACACATTTCAAAATGAAAATCCCAACCAAATGCCACTTGACGCAATAAACCAAACGCAAGGGCATCAAAATGTACCCAATTTTCACAAGTAAAACTTCAAATGCACTTACACGGCTTCAAATGGAATAACTGATTGAAATTGAATTACGCTGATTAGCTGATTAGAATTGGGAATTGAATTGATGAGAGGATTTGTAGGTATTATTATATTTATATTGAACTAAAATATAAGTAAAAAAGAAATAATAATTTTATTACAATACAGAAAACAAAGAAATGAAATAAAATTAAAAAATAATACTAGCTTGATCTGATGATCATACTTTTGCTTTTTTGTCCTTTCAAAATTCAATTAACATTGCCTTGCATCTGCACAAATCTCTTTCACAATTTCTTTTCATATCTCAGGCTTGTCCACCGAGTCCATATGCTCCGTGGGCAGAGCATGCGACGAAAATGTCAAAGGCTTTTCAAATCGAATGCAATTTTGGTTCTCAGCTCCCCCGTTTGCTCAATGCAATGCGGCAGCTCAGTGTAAATTGAAGTTTACACATTTCGAAGGTGGAAATTGAAAATTGCGAATGAAAGGCATTCACACATCGACACGGCAAAAATGTAAAGTAGCAAATGCAAACGGCATACAGCAGGAGACAGGGACAGCAGCAGAAGCAGAAGCAGCGACAACAAAGGTGAGTGGAAGGAAAATCAAGGAAAGCTAAAAGAAAAGTGGAATATCCACGTATGCTTAGCTGCATGTAAAGCGAGTTTCAGTTTTCAGTTTTCAGCTCTCACATTTATTGTGTTTATGCAACGCGAATGCAACGCTCACTTCACACTGCCTTGATGGTAACCAAGGAACAACCAGAACTCAATTGGACATACATGTATTGTACAACATCTGCAGCAACAGCAACAAGGACTAGGGAAACGGGCAAGCTGACTGACTGACTGACTGACTGACTGACATGAGATGTCAGTTGTCGACGACTCGACGTCGCGTTCTGTTTCAGTTCGTTAGCTTTGCATTTTTACAATCACTTTGGCAGTCAGCAACATCTGACTAACACTCTCTCTCTCTTTCTCTCCCATTGTACATTTTATTTACAGGATATGCGTGCAGCTACTACAATTCCAGGCGAGTGCATTTATTTTCGTTCAACTCAAATAAAATGTTGGTTTTATTTTATGCAAGAGCAACTGCAGTCCAGCTACGGTCAAGCGATTAACATTTTTGGCTCACTGAATCGTTTCGCAACTTGAACCTTAGCATTGGCTCTGCACATGTGAAATCATTTCGATTGCTAAAGTGATGATGATAGTAACTAAAACATTGACTGCAAAAATTCCCTTCTTTTTTTTATAGTTGTTGATAGCCATAGCTTAGCTCGGCCTAGCAATAAGTGGAAAATTACAAAAATAATCGATTTGGACTTTAATTAAGCCAACATGCAGTCGATAATCTGCAACTGGAATCTCAATTGCTATAAGTGCTTAACAACAATATGCAACATGAATTGAGCCAAAGCCATCTTAAATGCTCTGTGCTTCAGCAAATAT
This sequence comes from Drosophila stalkeri, assembly GCA_035047405.1. NCBI lineage: Eukaryota > Metazoa > Arthropoda > Insecta > Diptera > Drosophilidae > Drosophila > Drosophila stalkeri. The sequence goes on from JAWNPR010000039.1 coordinate 11,889,227, forward strand.
GACCTACAAACTGTTTATTAACTTGGCTAACGAATACTTTCCTCGATTTACCAATTTCCATACAAACTCGAACATGCTCCACACACACACACACACACACACACACACACACACATAGCGATTAAAAATTGTGCTTGTTGCAACGATATAAAGTTTGCTTGCTGCACTTTTCACTTGGGCCAACTGGATTTTGCAGTCGATTTTTGTTTTGTTTGCATTTTTGCAGCATTCAAGAGCTGTTGGCCATGCCGCCACGAGCTTCTGCTGTTTAGAGTGCGTGCATTCGGTTAAACATATGGGGTTCGCTTATCACAATTTAGCACTGCCTGCAAGTACACACTCAACACATATATACACATGTGTGCGTGTGTGTGTGTGTGTGTGTATTTTTTATTTTGGGGCATGCATTTCCGCTCGTAAATTTCAAGCAAAAAGTTTTCTTCCTGTGCATGATTTTTATGGCCATGTGATTTATTGACATTTCCATTAACGGCTGCATAAATGTTTCAACGCGCAATGCCGGAAGCGATTTCTTGTTTGTTTCGCCGCGGTTTTCCTTTTAGAGAGCACCAAACAAATACACAAAAAAAAAAAAAAACAGAAAGAAAAAGAAAAGATTTCAGAGTGTGTGTAAAGCGAAGGAGTTGAGCTGGGTTATACCCTGGAAGACTTTAAGCTAAGCCTAGATCATTAAAAGCTATCAATGGATGCATAGCATAAGTCGATTCAAGATGCTGTTTATATGTATATCCCATAAATTATATATAATTATATATATATTTTTATTTCTATATTCATACATATATATAGCTCAACAATCTGAGTGTAAGTTGAGCCTAGAGCATCAACAACTCGAGAAATGGAAATCGTATGTACTATATAGAATTCTGCGTATTTACCTCATCAATCAGTTACGAATCTACATCAAATACCAGCATACTCATTTCATTTGCATTTATAGGGTATTAAAAGAATACCAAAAGATTGCCAAGTCCTATGGCAGCAAATCAAAATGCAAAACGGAAAACAAAACCCAGAGCATCGACAACAACAACAACTTGAATACTGGCCGGAGACTCGAACATAAGTCAAACTTTTGCAGTTGCAGCTGCACTCGTGGCTGCCTGCAACATCAGTTGCTGCACACGAAGGACTGCCACCCGCTGTTAACTAGGTGAGTGCGGCATATCAAAGGAAATGGCGCAAAAATATGGCACGCGGTAAGCAGTGGACTCAAGTGCAAGTCTGGAGCACTGCTGCAAGTGCACCAACTGCTGCGACTCAGCTCTGCTCTGCTCTGCTCTGCTCTGCTTTTTCGCCATTTCTTCAAAATTACTCTTTCAATTTTTTTCGTTTTCTTTCCTTTTTTTTTAGGTTTTGGATACTTTTTGAACAACTCGCGAAAAGTTTCCGGCATAGCAGCAAATTGAATGCGTGAACTCTGAGCGCTTTTTGGCATTTCAGAGACGACGGCATATGTGCAATGCTTACTTATTTTTTTACTTTTAGTATTTTACGGTACTTACCCTGTGCCGAGGTGCATGTGGTTAGCTGCGGTGAATATCGATCCGTAAGTCTTTTGATCACATCAATTTGTTCCAGCGTCAGCTGCACTGCATCGCGATGTTGTGCCTCACAGGGCACATAGGCTGCCCAGAACTGCAAAAGAGAGAGAATTGTTGTTGTGCGATTAATCAGAGCTGAATAGATAGTTGGGGTGAGAAATGAAATGATTGAAGTAAGGTAAAGACTGCGCCTCAAACAACTGCTTACTGATTGGGAATTACTATGAGTATTTTTATATATATTTCTAGTTTATAATTTCTCAATTATATAGGGCAATAAAACAATACTTGATAAATTAAATACTTAATAATAAATATTATTCACATTATGCAAGTTATTTGGCATTTAAATTCCGTGTGCATAGAATTTTCTATTATTTTACTTTGTTCTATTTTCTGATCTATAAATTACTTTACAAATATCTGTAAAAATTTACATATGTTTGTACTTGTTACACCTGCATACATATATAGTGAGCGCACACACACTGGCAGAGAAAGAGCAGAAATTGGAGTTGTTATCCATTTATTGCCGCATTTCATTATTTGCTTCATCGTGCAACAGGGCACTCAAGGGGATGCAGCATGTAGGGCAAGCTCTACAACAGCAGCCAGTAACCAACTAATGACATGTAGCAACAACAACAACAACAACAATGACAATGGCAATACAAAATTTTGCAAATACCTTATGTAAACGCTCGTTCGTGCAATCGTAATGAACGTTGCCACGCTGTACAGGTGCAATAGAGGTAGACAAGGGGTTAGTTGTGTTGCCTGGTCAGCTCTGCAATGGCCGTACAATTAACCCGAATTGAGGCAAATGCTCATGCACTTTTGTACCCTGATAAGCTGGCCGAGCACTATGCACCCGGCATCCGGAACTAAGCAGAAATAACTGCAAGCCTCAGGGGAGTGGAGCCTAAGAGTGGAGCCATGCAGAATGCGGAAAGCAGCAAAAAAAAAAAGTTGACTAACATAGATAATATGTAGGCAGATACCCTGTAATGCCTGCATATGAAGTAGTCTATATATTCCAGATATTGAAAATGATGTGAAAAAAAACAACAAAAAAATATTTAAGATTTCTATGAATTCAAGTAATTTGTTTCTAAGAAATATTTAGACAAGCTCCATAAAGCTTTCAAGTATGCAAAGTTGAAAGAAACTAATTCCAAATTTCAACAAAATTCAATTAAGATAAGCGTAAAATAAAAATAAGAAATAAAAAAAAATATATATATATATTTATATTTATATTTATCTAAAAAAGAAACAGAATTTCATTCAGCTTTATTCCAACAACAATTGGATGTTTTGCTATTAAATATTTCCGCATTTAAATAACTAAAACTTGGGGTATGTCATCGTGCCAGAGCTTAGATTGCAATAAAAAAAAAACGTTTCTATTTGTTAACTGTTCATAAAAACTAACTGAAAATCAACAGACGTGCAGAGTCATGTGAGAAACATGTGGGATCACGATGCTGGCCAGTTGGATAAACTTTGTTGTTCTGCCCTAAATGGAATTTATCCATGCTGCAGTGGAGGGAGCGGGATCTATAAGGGAGTTGCTGTAAATTTGTTAGTTGTACAATTAAAATTGCAGAAATGTGCAGAAACACTGAGTGAACGTCGACTGACCTATGTGAACTTCAAATCCAATTGTTCGGCTAACCTGGTCGAGCTCAACACCTTTAGCAATAAACTCAACACACTTGCCCCTCCCCCCAACCCGTTTTAGCTATTTCTTAACTCTGCTAAATTGTTTTTTGGCCACAGAACTCGTTGCGAGTCGTTTATTGAAAAGTTGTACTCCAACTGGAAATGCCGAGCTGGCCAACAGCAAAATTTCTATATGAATTGCGATGCTTAAATGTATGCACTCTATCATCATCATCATCATCATCATCATCATCGTCAAAATTATTATCATCAGGTAGACAACGATGCTGTAGCTGATGCTGATGCTGCTTATGGGAATGGGCAACTGGTAAATGAACATTTTTCAGTGTTTTGCTGTTTTGTTTTGCTTTTAATTTAGTGCCCCTGGAATAATTTTTGGGGCTACGTGCCTGTGTGTACGGGGTCTGCTGCTCTGGTCTAGTCGAGGTTTTTTTTTTTTTTTTTTTTTTTTTTGGCCAGCTGGTTTGGGTTTGGCTTGGGCTTGATATTTCTGGCACTCGTCCAGCGCACAGCCCCTTACGAATTTATATTAAAAATTATTTATTGCATTTTGTGTTGTCAGGTTCTTCTTGTTGTAGTCTCCACTTTTTCTGTTCACCACGCTTTTTGTTCCAGCAAAAAGCCAAAAACTTTTTAATTGCTCTTTCAGTGCTTGTTGTTGTTGCTGTTGTTTGGAATTGTTTTTTGCACTTTGGCTGCTTCCTGTTCGATGGAGACACGTACGTGCCTTCATTTTTCCCTAATGATATAACGTGATCTAATGGCTCGCATACGTTTTACGGCTCTGCTTGTGCAGTTACTGTTTATATACTTCAAAGCTAATGATATAGTACTCTATATACAGCTCTTTAAAGCCGCAATTAAAATGGAGAGAAAACATACAGAGAGAGAGAGAGAGCGAGCAATGCAGAGTAGAAATGGATAAGAGCTGTGGAGCATAGGACAAAATCTTTTTGAAAAGTATAAATTATCTATGCTGAATTTGGCATAGTCAAAGAATTTGTAGAGACAACATTTAGTTCATATAAATTTAGCATTCCAGATAAATATTATAATTCATGGATGAGATGTATGGAACACATATCTTTTTGACAAAAAACGTTTTTGAAAAGTATTAATTGTCTCTGCTTCATTTGTAATATTCTAAGAATTTATAGGAATAAAGACCTTGTTCTTCTATATAATTGCATTGGCATACAGATTGCTGTAAGAAGAGAATTAAATTTCCTAGAACAAGAATTTCAATTCATTTTTAGATATTTCTAAAAAAAAAAAATGTCTTTTGCTTGCTCTACTGTTTCATTGTAACGCTGCAGAGGTACGTTGATTGCTGTAAGCTGAGCAACATAATTCTTGGAAGAGAAATATTTTTGCTTTCACGCACTCAAATCCCAAGACTCAAAACTGAAATCTCAAGGCAGTCGTCAAAGAATAAATTATATAAATTTTTGTAATATAAAAATTGACAAATCCAAAAGATGAATTAAATTCAAATGGAATTGAGCCAATACATTAAAGCACAAAATCTATTGTCCAGTATAAAGCTAAAATTAATTGATTTCAAATAGATTTTATTTTATTGCAAAATCAGAATATGCTGGTTGCTAAGAGCATTTAAGTCTTTGGTTACCCTAGGTACTTAAGCTTTTGCCCTAACAGAATAGAGAGCTTATTTATTGTATATATTTATTGATTACAATTTGCTTTAATAACTTTTTATTTATGTAATTTATTTAATTGTTAATAGTATTGAATGTTGATCTTTAACAATTGCCAATTTATGCAAGTTAATTAATTAGTAAATTAAACTCATTTTATTGTGACAGCTAAAACAAACATAATTATTTTACTTTTATATTAGCTCCGGCTTTGCTGCTTACGTATTGCTTTATAGAACTGAGAAAACTCACAACTTTTGCAATTGAGCACAAAGAGAAGCAGACTCTAACTCGTTTTCTTTTTGCTGCTGCTGCTGTTGCTGCTCCTCCTGCTGCTCCTGCTGCTGCTGCTGTTATCTGTGTTTGGCTCTTCACAATTGGATCATTATGACGCGCACTTAACATTTCCGTTGCGTGGGTCTCTCACCTTTTTTTTTTGTATTTTTTATGTGCTTCCGTTTTCTTTGTTGTTTGCATTTACTTCTTTTTTTTGCTTGCAAATCCTCTTAAAACATTTTTGTAGGCATTAAACAGGAGGCGGAGTCGTGAGAGGTGTGGCATGTGGCGCCTCAGTTATTTTTTTTTTCTTTTTTAGGCAACATGAAAACCGCAAAGGGCAACAGGTAAACGGACGCTTTGAGTGTTATGCAGCTATGTGTCTGTGAATGTATGTGTGTATGTGTGTGTGTGTGTGTCAGTGTTTGGTAAGGCATTTTGTCTGCCATTGTTCTAGCTCGACAGCTGGCAGCTGGCTGAGGAGAAATATTTCACTTAATGCAGCCGCATCAAGTCACCTGTTGCCCACAACAACAAAGGCCGCTGGCCAGGTGTATATGAATTGGCTGGCCTGGGCTGGTTTCAGAATATGCTAACGGTACGCTTGAAGTGTGTTTAAGCATGACACTTTGCCATTAGCAGCACCACCTGCAGCACGGCGAGCACATACACAGACACACACCCCGAAAGTGTCGTCAATGTCTCGGGAATGTCCTTGGCGCTTTGTTTGTGTCCTCTCCTATCAGCAGCATCCGCAGCACGAGCACCATTATTGTCATCATCATCATCATCAGCAGCAGCAACGGCAGCAACAGCAGCAGCAGCATTGTTGTTGGCTCAAGGCATATTAATATTTAAAGTTGTTTGACGCTGGCAAACGAGAACAGCAACAACAACAGCAGCAGCAACAACACCAACAATTCTCCCCCAAGGATAGCATTTTGGCTTCAAGTTAATTGTGAATGCCTTGCTCGGTGTGCGTGATTTGTTGTGAATGGGCGTGCGTGTGTATGTATTGGTGTGTGTGTTTGTGTTTTGCTGTGTCTTGCGGTTGTGGCATGCTGATGGCGTTGGCATTTATTAAACGGCTGCTACACAGCGAATGCAGCTGTTGTTTTGCGGTCGAAATGGGAAACAGAAAGTTTCGTCATAACAAATTGCATTGGAATGTGCTCTATTCAATCAAATGACATTTAAATTTGTTTTACATTGCAATAAGTCAGCAAATTACAAATTACACATAAATATGAAATGTTTATTTACATATAATAAATATTGGCACATTTGTGTGACACAAAGATGTTTGCTTAATTAAATGATTTTCATATGATATTTGTTGGGTTTTTTATTTTCAATTAAATTTATTTAGAAGAGTTTGAATTTGCTTGAAAATTTTTTAAATATATTTTGTGGCTGCATAATGGAAAAGTGTAAAAAATGTTATGTAAAAAAAATGTATATATGTATCAAGTTTTTTTACATTACATTATAACTAAGATTATTAAAAAATATATATATTTACTTATATAAATTTTTTACATTACATTAGGTAAAGACTATTAAAAAAAAAATATTAAAATATATATATTTCATATATATATGTATGTATATATAAAGATATATATTTTATAATTATTTATTTAATAGTCTTTACATAATGTAATTAAGCTGTATATTCTCTAGTACATAAAAAATGTTAAAATAATTTAGATACTAAAATTTAAAAAAAAAATTGCTCAAATATTTTGTTATATATAATGTATTTTATATATATTAAATATACTTTTATCTAGCTATATATTTTCATTTAAGGATGATATGTTGATCAACAAAAATAAAAATTTAATTTTTAAATTTTAATATAAAAGCTAAGCAGGTTAACAAATTTGTATACATATTTAAAAGGAAAATTCTTTTTGGATCTCAGTTTAAAATTCATAATTTCTATATCTTCATTTTCAATTTCTCTTACTTAAATCTAAAAATCTTTTGACTAAAACCAAGCCATTCAGACAAAGTGAAATGAAAAGCCCTAAGCCAGCAGCCAAAGTACCAAAGCAATGAAAATAAATCTTTTCATAATCGAATTATAAGTACTTTCAACAAAAATTCTGTTGCAATTAAGATCAAATTTGTTTAAGAACGCCCAAAAGTATGCAATAGTAAATGGAAATGCACTCAAGAGCACACACTGAACAAACTAAATAAGCTGCTGCTCAAATGGTGCTTGTGTGTGTATTTTGTAGACAATTTCTAGGTAAGCACATATTCAGCAACGCCTCAAGTAAAATACAAATCCCTGACAGCTTAGGCCGAAAAACCTAAAAACCTGAAGAGCATCACAGGCCACAAGCAAAAAAGAAAAAGAAAATGTGAAAAATAGAGCCGGAGTGTTTAGCCCGAGCTGCTTCTGTTGCCAACATTAAATACTTTTTAAAAGTAAATACAAATTTGAAGCCAACGGCCAACGAGATAAGCGCCATATGCCCAGACCCGAGGCTGAGCCTCAGCTGGAGCTGGAGCCGAGAGCAAGAGCGAGAGCCTGAACCACAGCAAACCACCAACAAGGAACGACGACCACTTTTCAAATCCCAGCGCTACATGCATGCTGAATGCGGCAATGTACTCTACTGCATGTCCTGGCTCAGATTACAACATGAAATGGCGGCGGCATTCACATCCGCCTTCGTCTGCTCGAGCAGCTGGGTAGCGCTTTCTATTAGGCTGCAGCGACAGCGGCAGCAGCAGCAGCAGCAGCTAGAATGCAGTCAGCCATGCAGGAGGACAACCGTAACATGACGTTTCCGTGTCCGTGTCCGTGTCCTGGCGCTGATGCTGCGCTGCCACTGGTTACGGCAGCTGCTCAACGAACACCGCTGCCAGTCGGAGCCAACTTTTCGTCTGTCTGATATTTCAACAATGTTGTTGTTGCTGTTGCCGTTGCTATTGCTGATGTTGTTATTGCTGCTACCTGCCCAACTATGTTGCAGACACAAATGTGGGTTTTTTTTTCTTTTTTGGTTGGATACACTACACATGAAATGCAGTTGAGTATATTAGCTTGACGACATGTGATCATGGAGCTTAGAAAGTGAGTTGAAAGGGAAAGGAAGAAACTGACAGTTCCAGAAATTGAGTTAGGTCGAGCGACAGAAGGAGCAGAAAGGAGAGATTTTAAAAGACAGGAAAATGGGGAAGAAAACAAAAAGGAAAAAGAGAAGAAAACAGGCAAGAAATGAAAGATAGGCAGACAGTGCCAGAAATATGACTGATACAAAGAATAGAGACAAAGATAGAGAGTGAAATAGGAGGAAAACATATTAAGGAATAGGCGAGACAGAGAGAGAGGAGAGACATAGAGAGCGGGAGAGAGAGTGAGAGAAAGGGAGAGAGTGAGAGGAAGACTGAGTATCAGAAAAAGACACAGTAGAATAGAGAAAGAGATAGAGAGAGATAAAGAAATAGAGAGAGACGGATGACAACAAAAAAGCATAAAGGCAGATCAATTGAAATATAGAGATGATGGCAAAAAGAAAAAAAAAATACTGAGATCAAAGATGAAAGAAATTCTAAAAATCGTAAATCGAATCTATTTTAATTTTTATTTTTATCCTAAATCCCTAGAATCAATCACATTGCTTCTATTCATCTGCCGATAGGGTATAAGGAAGTTTACCTCAACTGCAATATTTTCACTTTCATTTTGTTTTTACTCAATAAAGGCGCAGCAGTTGCTTAGGCGCTGCTGCTGCAGCAGCAGCTGTTGGCAGCATCACATTCTGGCAGCTGCTCGAACTGCTTGGGCGCCAAAATGATTCGAGCCGTGGCCCTGCAGCACTGCACAACACGCGTTTGAGTGCTTTATGGCCTAAACGTGATTTTCAGCTTGTCTATTAAACATTTTGCAGTAGTTCTTTTTGCTCGCATCGTTCTGTCAGTTGCGCATTGTTTTTTGTCTTTGGCCTTGGCTTTTTACTGGATGCTGCTGCTGCTGCTGCTGCATCGACGACATGCAGTCAGTGCACGTTTCGAATTTTGGGCAACAATTGTTGAAACATGTTGTCATCCAGTTAGTTAGTTGCCATGTTTGTCATTTTGTTTTCTCTGCTCTCCTTTTTTTTTTTTTTTGTTAAGCTGCCTTCATTGAGCTTAGTTTTCCGTCACGAATTAAGTGCGAAATGGCGCAGTTAGCGAACAACTTTAACTGACAAAATGTGTGTCACGTAGTTAAAGCTACAAATTGGAATTTTTAATGTAATTAATGCTTAGAATGATTTGTTTTAGGGCTAAAAAGTTCAGAGTAGGCGCGTGTTGGAAAATTCTGTAAAGTCTCTCTCTATAAAGTCAGTGCATGTTGAGGGCTAAAAAAGTAAGGGGGCTAAGTAAGTAAGTGTTATTTTTCTGAAGTTCTTATTTTGTGTGCAATTATTCTTTAAGCACAACAATTATAGAAATTATGTATGAAAGCTTAAGCAAGTACTTCCGAAAGATTTAATGTGTGTTTTTTTTTTTTTTTTTTTTTTTTATTTATTTATTTCTTTTTTAATTTACTTTTAGTTAGCTATTATTATAATTAGCTGAAAAGTGTGTGCAATTATTCTTTCAATATACTTATATAAATTATTTATGAAATTATATGTATTTGAGCTTAAGAAACTATTTCAGAAAGATTATGATAATTATTATTTTATTTTAGTTATTTATTTTTTATTTATTTATTTATTTTAATTTATTTGTATTATTTTGTATAAAACTAAATTTTATTTATAATTAGCTTTTAAAACTGATTTTCTAGTTTTCATGTACAAAAGTTCAGTCTGATTTACTGGGACACCACTGTTATTGACGTGAAGGATTATTTGAATATTGAAATGAAGTGAAAACTAAATGTGATGAATATGTTCTCTTAAGCCTTTAACTGCTTCTTCAGAGATGAAGTCTTATGGCCAGCTTGCTTGCCCAGGACTTTCTCAAATGGTCACATATTTATATTATTATTAAAAAAATAATAATAATAATAAATAATAAAAAAAATTAAAATAAAAATGTGCTAATATACTTGAATATACCTATTTATAAACTACTACTAATTAAAATATTTTATAGAACTGACTTCCGCCCAGTATACATTATTTAATTCTCACTGTAACTTGGCATAAATCAAATAGTCCAAAGTAAATATCCGCTCAAATGTTAAACTAGTTGTACGTGCTGTGCTTTCGACGCAAATGAAACGCATAGAAAGTTTATAAATCAAAGGCAAATAAACACTTTTTGGCTAGAAACCACTTAAATATTTCAAATCGAGAGCGTCGCTAGCGAACGGAATGAATTCTCACGTTTCACACGCGAAAAAATGCGCCTGTCTAACAATTGCCAGCGACTTGGCCCAGTGAAAATGCTCAATGCAGGCTTTAAACTTAATGAAAATTAACTTGCGCCATGCATTTTGGGTCGTGTCAGGGCCACATGCCACGCTGCCTCAATGTTGCATTTGCTCACGCGATTCTATGGCTTGGCCCGTTGCCGCCATAAATTTTATGTTGGCAAACAATTTTTGGTTTTGCTCGACGCACGGCTAACAGGTAACAGCTAACAGGTAATTGCAGTTTGCGGCGCAATATTGCAAAACTTGGCAGCGGCAGTAAATGTGAAAGGCAACAAGCCGAAAAGCTGCAATCAAATACCCTATACTAAGTACGAATGAAGGCCGGCGAGTGCAGAGAATGTTTGTTAGTTTTTGCTTTCATTTAGAATAAGCGAAAGAAACTTGCGAAATGCATTAAAGTTTGGCTGAACGAAAGATTGAGTTGTAATATAAAAATATTTTCAAGTTTTTAAATAAACTTTTGAAGCCTTTAAGCTTCAGTGGATTTGAGTATTGAAGACTGTTAAATGATTCATTCATTCATTCATTTTGAAGGCATCTAAAGTGAGTGCAGTTAATCAAAGACTTGCAATACATTAATCAGATTTAGTAGGCCTGCTACAAACATAATCAAAATACAGTGGATCCTCGATTAACGAACATTATTCGTTTCAGCATCTTTTTCATTGAGCGAAACGTTCGTTAACCAGAACTGAAAAATGTTGCTTCTAAATTGCATCGAGAATTATGCTAAAACGGTCAATAGACATTAATATATTGTGCATTCGGGGTTTCTTCTATTTTTTTGTTTAACACAGACTGAAATTTCGTTATGCGAAATATTGTTCGTTAAGCGAATCTTATTTTCATACAAAAATGTGTTCCTTATGCAAAATGTTCGTTAACCGAGGGTGCACTGTATATATAAGCTTCATATATTTATTGGAAAAATATACTAGTGGCTTTAGTAAATATCTTATTATTGATTTATTTTAATTTTATTTATTTTATTTTATTTTATTTTATTTTATTTATTTTTTTATAAATATTATAATCAACAGTGTATTCCGCAGTTACCCATTTCAATTTCCATTTAATTTATGAATATTCTTTTTTTTTAGTCACAAATCGGCCTCGTACCGCTACCTATCGTTTAGAGGGTATAATTATGCTGCACTCAATTTAATTACGTTGGCAAATGGCGTGACTTTGACTCGTTGGCTGGAATTGCTCACTGGCTTTTATGGGGCCACAAGTCGATGCTTATTAAAACTTCACACTTTCAAGCATTCCTGCCACGCCTTGATTCCCGCAATTGGGGAGTTGTTTTAGTTAACTGCTCCCAGGCGTCATTATTGCCATACTTATTGGTATTTGCAACTAGTTGGCAGCCAGGCTGGCAGGCTGGCAAGGCAGACTGGCAGGTAGCTGAAAAGCTGAAAACTGTTAACTGAAAACTTCTAGATTCTCGTGTTCGATGAGTGACGCACAACAAGAATTTACAAGTCCGGGGGTAGCTAATTGAACTTGTTGATGATGGCGGCAAATTGTTGCCACAAGACGCCATCCGCCAGCTTTCAGCTTTCACTTTGCATTTTCGAAATGCATAAAGACACACTCACACATACATACATTAGTGTATGTGTGTTAATTGATGTCAAGTGCGACTTCAAGTGTGCAAAGCATTGCAAGAAACTCATGTAAGTTATTTTCCTTTCTGCGGCATGCGGCTAGGAAATGAGCTGCTGCTGGCTATAAAGAACCATAAATGCTCATGCAATTCTTATGGGTTTTTCCTGAGAGCATATTTTCTTTGATATGTTTAATTGATTTTGTTGCAAACAAGTTTTTGGATAAAACAAATATTTCTTTTAAGAGAGCATATGTACATAATATTATCAATTACAAATACTTTATTTGCCAAGCTGTTCAGTAAATAAATAAACAATCGGAAATTATTTGGAAAAAATAAATGAATAAATAAATAAAAAATATATGTTAAATATATAAATGAATAAAAAAAATAAATATTTAAGTAAATAAATAAATAAAAAAATAAATAAATTAATAAAAAAAAGCAGGGAGAGAGAGAGAGAGTGAGAGAGAGAGAAAGAAACGCTCAGCTCAGCAGCAGGAGGCGAGTTGCACTATGTGTTGTTCTTTCTCTTTTCATATGCCGATCAACGTCCCTCTCTATAGCTTACTTTCTCTCTGCTAGTGCCGCAGCCTTGTTTTATTTTATACTCATTCGAAGCGATTTTTTTGCTGTCAGTTCACGCACTTTGCACTAAGTTTGCAGCCCTCGAAGATTAGCTTGTGTAGTTGTTACGTTTGCTCTGCTGAAACTCTGGCTTATTTCATTATTTGTATCAAAAGCTTTTATACTAATATTAAATGCGAATCAAATAAAGCTTTGACATACATACATATGTTTGACAGAACTAAACTACGATGCGTTGTCCATTAAATCAATAAATAAATAAAAATACATCTCAAAACGTACTAAATTAAATATGTACTTAACAAAAGACTATCTTCTCTCTTTAAAGACAACTGCAATGCTGAGCATAATGTAGTCAAAGTGATATTCTCTATAAATAGTCAGCTGTCTTAAGCTGAAATAAAGCTGTAGTACTTTGCTATAGCAGCTAGCAACCTTAAGCTATTGTCACACTCAAAGCCCAACAGGCCTGTCTCCATTGGCATTAATATCAAGTAAGCCATTTAAAAAAAAAAAAAAAAAATATGACGTACGAAATTGTGCTTAAGGAATCAATAATGACCAATTAGAAAAGACGTTCTAAATAGCAGCAGCAGGCCGTTGCATGGCAAAAATAATTAACGCATCAGCATGAGCAGCAGGAAGCGGTAGCAGCAGCAGCAGCATTCGGCAGGAGGCAGAATCAACAGAGGCAACGAAGCCCGACGAGGACAGAAGCTGTTGCTGAAGCGCTGCTTCAGGTGAATAGTGGTCCATAATTAATATTTTTTTTCACTTTTTTTCTTGCCCTCTGACTAGTTGAAAGATGTGTAAAGCAAAAGCTGAAGCAAAGATAGCTTCAGACGACTGCAAAGGTTGCCCGGACAACGACTAAGCGGCAATTAGAAAAAAAAAAAAAAATGTGAAAATGATTGAAAGAGAAGTGAAACGAGGCAAAAGAAGCTAAACGACTGCCTAATACTCTGTTTCAAATTCAGAAAGGCAAACAAGAAAATATTGAAAGTGTATGAAAAGTGAGTTGAAGAGTCAAAGAGAGCTAAGAGAAGTATAGGAAAATCTGCTACAAACTTTGAAGAGCTGTCAGACCAATCAATGTGTGTAGAACAATAATAAGAGTATATGCTGCATATTAACTACTTCTGGTTAATACAGAGTATTTCTACAGCCATATCAATAATTAAATTTGCTGCAAAATATTGAAAATTCTTGAAGAGCCTGACAAGCCGTGCAGCAAACTTATGCGGCCCACAGTCGAGTAGTATTTGATAAGTTAGCTGGCCAATTAACGCTTAATGTGCCAGCGACAGAGATGCCGGATGGCAGGTGAGCTAAGGCGGGCATATATTTTGCACTTACCTGCGCTGATATGCGTCCCTTCTTCAGACGCGTCAGATCCGTGTGGCTCCAGTGGCTGCGTGCCCAGGGCACCACGTTGCGCAAGTCCTCATCAAAGCTGGTAAATGGAAAAAATTGAAAAAAAAGAATATTAAAGGAAAAATTAAAAAAGACGTTCATTTAAAAAAAAAAAAAATATATATATATATATATATATATATATATATATATATATGAAAAATAAATTGCAGCTGCGTATTGCTCACTTGAAGTCGTTGAGTCTGTTATGGAGGAACTTGCGTATATTCCAGGGTAAGTCATTATGCCCATCGATTAAAGGCACTTGATCCAAGAGCTGTACGGCAACACGCAAACGCTCCTCAAAGGGCGCACCTGTCAAGGCAAAAAAGAAAAGAGAGAAAGAGAGAGAGAGAGAGAGAGAGAGTGAAGTAAAAAGTGAGTGTGTGGCTCATAAAACCAAGTTAGCAGTAGCTACTAACTAACTTGAACGCATTAACACGACACACAGACACAAAGGCAACGCACACACGCATAGCATCTCTTGACACTTTGAGCTTTGGCTACGTGTCGTATGCGTTATGGTAATTGATTTATTGTCCGGTATCTGAAAGCGGAAAACAGTCTACACAGTCTGCACACTACTCACTTGCAGCCACACGTAGCGCCAGGGGCACTGCCACACTGGCAGCGCCAATTATCAAGAGTATCGAGCTGACTGCCAGCCAATGCTTGGCCGCATCGAAGCCTGGCCAATGTTACGTATACGCAACGTATTGCCAGTAAGCAGGAGCAGCAGCAGCAGCAGCAGCAGCAGCAGCAGCAGCAGCAGGAGCAGGAGCAGGAGCAGGAGCAGCACAGCATCAGCATTCATGATGATGACCAGGGACAGCGATTCATGTTGTTGTTGTTGTTATTGTTGTCATCCATGTTATTGTTGTTGTTGTTGTTGTTGTTATTGGTAGTTCAATGCCAAGTCGTTTGTAGTTCCGTGTAGAGAACAACGACGTCGTCATCATCATTGTTGTTGTTGGTTGTTTTGTGTTGCATTTTGTGTGTGTGTGCAAATTGCCGTGACAGTGGCATTGATTACACCAACAACAACACCAACAAGTTGTTGTTGCATTTGTTTTTATTTTCCCCAGCAGCAGCAGCAGCAGAAGTAGCAATAGAAGAAAGTATAATAAGGAAATATGGTTAGTTAAACGTTTAAAATTGAATTGCTTAGTTGGTTTTACTTGACAAAAGACGAGTTGAGTATTTTATGTAGCATGCAATGACTCGAGTGGGAATGTGAATGTGAATGTGAATCTGTTTGCTTACAACTAAGATATTAGCTCTATTATTATGCAATTCAAAGCACTCTATACACTATAAAGTGAATAGAAATTAAATAATGACAATTAATGAAAGCTGATTATGTATGACAGTTGAAAACAATGAACTAAACTATAGAGAATATCAATTATTTAACACTCTTGTAGACATTTAAGAGAAGTGATACGTATTCTTAGAACTACTTATAAAGTCTTTGGGTTGCACCAAGAAGTTGAATGGAAACTTGACTTTAAGCTGCATTGTCAACTTGTAATTACGAAACGGAAAAGCTTATAGAGTAACAAAGAGTTATATATATCAATAGCGTCGAAGGATGCTTAGTAAGAGATGTAGACAAGTTAGATTCGAGACAGCAGGAACTTTTATGCTCATCATCATCATTAGCTGACAAGGCATTTGCTATGAAAGTTAATGTTCATAGAATAGAAAAACTGTGAAAGAGTTTTTGAGTTACTGGTAAAGAGAGATTTTTTATCAAAATTAAGGCAAGTCCAATAAATCTAGAGCGTGCTAACGTCTGAGTGTGCTTCGAATGTCTAGCAAATCTGAATATACTTTATATGAGTTCAACTGAATATATATATATCAAATATATTTATATCAATTCTTTATTTTTTATATATCTATATCTATATATATATAGAGCTCTCATTTCAAAACTTGTTTCTACTACTTCTCATCTAAAAACTAACTAAATATTAATCACATTTTCGAGTCAAGTTTCACAGACATTTGTATCAATAGCTTTGAATCCATTTTAATTGCAAGCCAAATTTGATTATGCAACTGAGTCGATTGATCAGAGAGTGAGGAAAGAGAGAGAGATAGAGAGGAGAGCAGCACTAGCAGCAGCAGCTAAGCAAATAATGTCAAGTAAGGCGTAAAACTAGCTCAGTTTTTGCATGTTAAGCAATCCGCTTGATTATGGAAAGAGCTCAATACTGGCAGGGACTGCACGCTGGGCTGGACCTGACTCCAAAGTGAATTACCGATAAGCAAGTTGCAAATGGAAAGCATGTGCCGCAGTTGTCTGACAAATGCTGCTGTGAGTAGTTGCTGCTGTTGCTGCTGTTGCTGGAAGTAGTGGTGGGCGGCATTGCAGGCATCAGCGATTTGCATAAATTTAACATGACAGGACATCGTACGCAACGCAGTTTTTGGTGGGTTGTCGGGCACTGAACTAACGAGCTGCTGCAGCGGCGGCAACGGCGGCAGCAATGCCTGCACCAGTCTATCTAGCTGCCTTTGGAGTGATGTGCGCTTGATGAGTACGACAAAGTCACGCGGGCATTGGCAACGTTTAACATTAAGCGTCCATGTTACATGGGGCGCAATCAAACGGCTAACGACTAAATAGAATTGTGTGTGCCTCCCAAGAGGGTCGCCTGGACAAAGGCAAAATAGCACAGCACAGGTCGATGCTGCCAGGTAACAACAAACCAGGGCTGCACACATCCACACTCAAAAGGGAACTTGTTCCCAGAGCCATGGAGTTGATATGATATGACGTAGGATATGGAAATGGCTAAAGAATCTGCAATAATTGACTTGACTGCTATTGATATGATCTATAACTTGTCAAATTTGAATGTAAAATTTAGTTGAATACATGATATATATAATGTGTAATATCTTAAAATTGTCTTCAAGTTAACAAGAAAATTGTTCAATAAAAAATACGAAGTTGTAAAATAAGATAAGCAAAAATCATATTTAAAAATATTTATAAATAATGTTTTAAGCAAATATACATATATATTTATGTATAAGAAAAAGTAAAATACAAAAAATATAAAAAATTAAGAAATAAAATATATAAAATAAAATTTAAAAAACAAAAAAATAAATAAATAAATAAATAAAGTATAAAATAAAGGAAATTAAATAAAATATAAAAAAAATAATAAATAAAACATAAAATAAATCACAATGCAAAATATTTATAGATATTTTTAGAAAATTTCTGTAATACAAATGTTTAAAAAATTTTTAATTATAAAAAAATGTAATACAATTTATATTAAAAAATCAAACTCAAAAATATTTATAGGTAGTATAAGACTTAATTAATAAAAAAAAATTATAATAATAATAAAAATAAAAAATTATAATTTTAAACAAAATATATTAAAATTTTATGATAGGAATCAAAATCGGAAATATTTAGTGAAGTAGCAGTATTTCTAATTGATAAAAATATACAAAATTTAATTAATGAAAATAATAAAACTATCATTTTAACCAAAATATAATGAAATAATATAAAAGAAATAAAAACCAGAAATATTTAGCGATGTGATAAAATTAAATCTGTTTTAGAAAATATACTAAATTTATAAAAAAAAAAAAAAAACTATTATCAATTATTATAAAAAACTTGTGAACTTACGAAATGAGTTGGTGCCCGAACTGGATGAGCCGCGACTGGGGCACTGTCGATGCTTCCATGGCATGATGCTCGTGACGCTCGAATGCAGCTGATGATGTTTCTGTGGCGTGGCCGGAATGCCGCCACTTGCGCCAACGGCCGCATGATGCAGCAACGAATGCGCCACATCGTGTGCATGATAATGATGCGAATGGCCATGTGGATGATTGTGTGGATGTGAATGGGCGTGGGCTGGCAAATGTGACTGCGAGTCGCGCTCTTTGAGAATGCCATTGCTGTTGGCGCTATCGAAGGAGTTCATTGTGAAATTGGAGGAGGCCAGCGCCGATGATTGTTGCATTTTCTGATACGGTACACGGCAGCCGCCATCGATGTCCACCAAATTGCCAAAGCTGCGACTGTTCATCGGCAGCGTCCAGTCCATGCTGCTGGTGTGAAATATATGTGCTGCTGGCTCTGTCAGTTGCTGCAGAATGCCCAGGTTCGGCTTAGAGTCTGATTGCTGTTGTTGTGACTGTTGTTGCTGTTGTTGTGACTGCTGTTGCTGTTGCTGCTGGTTGATCGGAAAGTTGAGCAGCGATTGGGAGAAGCAGCGACAACGCTGCTGCTGAAAGTGAGCCAATTGCTGTTGCTGATGCTGCTTCTGCAGGTAGCGGCTATAGTGTGCCAAGTGCCGGGCATAGTCGCTGCTCGGTCCAATTGTATTGTATTTGCTTGGCGCAGCAGCAACAGTTGCTGCTGCAGCTGTTGCTGTTGGTGCTGCTGCGGCTGGCACAAAACATAAACTGGGATCAGATTTTTGCGAGTGCGGCGTAAAGATGCTGTCCTCCTCGTGTGCGGCAAAGGGCGGGTGCTTGGGCTTGTGCGATTTCTTAAGGCTGTGGGTGTGGCTATTGCCATTACACAGATCCGGCTTGACATTTATGGTGCTGTTGGCGCTGCTGTTGCTATTGCCGCTATTGGTGCACTTTAGCAATGTGGCCGCACAATCATCGAGCGCCGTTTTGGTGCAGTCCTCAAGCAGATCGCTGCTGCATAGCTGCGACATGCCCATGGCCAAGTTGTTGTTGCTCTTGTTGACAGCTAACGGCAACAGTTGCTGCTGCTGTTGATGTTGCTGTTGCTGTTGCTGTTGTTGCAGCTGCTGCAGCAGACGCAGGCTGCGCATGCTGCCGTTGCGTTTGAGCGCAGGCGGCGGCGGCACAGGCGGTATGATGTCCACATCCGACAAGCTGGGCGTGTCGCTAAGCTGCAATGCACAAGAACAAGAAGGAGAGAACAAGAACAAGGCGTTAAATAAATTGAAAATTTACAGCTGTCACAAAAGCGGAAATCGCATTAAATCAATTGACATGGAAAACTTCCGGCCAAGAATTAAAAGCAAGAGCTGGCTTAGCGTAAGGTTGCTAAACGATTTTACAGACATTTTAAAGGGATTTCTGTAGAGTTTTATTTAAAATATATATTTATAAATATATATATTATATATATTAATATATATGTAAGTATGAATATAATATGCTTTAACCCTTTTCCGATCAATAGTTAAGAGCAAGAGCTTATGCTTAAGAGAAAGTTTGCTAGACGATTTCACAGGCATTTTAAAAGGATTTTTGAAGAGTTTTATTAATGATGTATTTATAAATATATCAATATATTATATACATCAATATACATATTAAAATATATAATATGCTTTAACCCTTTTCCGGCCAAGAGTTAAATGCACGAGCTTTCTATATGGCTAAAAGAAAGTTTGCTAAACGATTTCACAGACATTTTAAAGGGATTTCTGAAGAGTTTTATTTAAAATATATATTTATAAATATATATATTATATATATTAATATATATGTAAGTATGAATATAATATGCTTTAACCCTTTTCCGATCAAGAGTTAAGAGCAAAAGTTTATGCTTAAGAGAAAGTTTGCTAAATATAATTCACAGGCATTTTAATAGGATTTTTTTATGTTAATGATAGATTAATAATTATATCAATATATTATACATATTACAATAAATATAAATATAAAGTGCTTTAAACCTTTTCCTTTTAGCTAATCAAATTTGTTATTCCATATTCTACATCCAATAGTATCGTAACAGTTTCCTTTACTTATATATGGACTTTCACTTGCCTAAACTTATCTAAGCTTAATCAATATTAACTAAGAATATTGATGCTCAAAGAGTTTTATATTAATGTGGCGCCTCAATGTTTGGCTATACTCTAGCAAATTG
The DNA here is from genome assembly GCA_035047405.1 of Drosophila stalkeri. Taxonomy (NCBI): domain Eukaryota; kingdom Metazoa; phylum Arthropoda; class Insecta; order Diptera; family Drosophilidae; genus Drosophila; species Drosophila stalkeri. Next base: position 11,909,325 of record JAWNPR010000039.1, read on the forward strand.
ATGAAATTCTATAGAAAGAGATTTTTTGAGGGCCAGCGTCATGCGTTTGCAACTGCCCTAAGGCTACATGAAATTTAATTATGCCATAGACAGAGAGAGAGAGAGCACACACGGGGCGCATTAAGGGCGTGCGAAAAGAGCAAGAAAAAAGGTTTATTTGAGTAAAAGGAAAACTTCTCTATATGTATAGCCAGGCTATTGCTATTGCCCAGCTTTCAGTTGGCCATCTAAGTGCGCAGTGCGTGGTGTTGGTCTCCTAATTGAATTTGTTACGGTCAGGTCATGGCGTCATCATCATCATCAGCAACATCATCATGATTATTATTATGATTATGATTATCGTTGAGCATGAAACACGGACGCTCCGGGGATTTGAAATTGAATTCAGTTACGGGAAATACATTTGCATTGATTTGCTTTTTATTTTTATACGTCTGGCCGAAATGAAACGCATTGACATTAATAAAAATTTCCTTTGAATTTTGATTGCTTTATGTTGGGGCCTCTCACAGCAGGCCCACAAGCCACGCCCACACTCGCTGCCAGGCCAGCCAACCAATCTGTGTATTGTCCCCCTCACTTCTTATTATTGTTGTCGCCTGTCGTGTTCCTGTTGATTATTTTTATTATTTACTTAGTCTTGTCCTGTCCTTTCGCCCCGGCCTATACCCTGCCCTGTTGCCGTTGAACGAAACGGGCATGTCCGCTGCTTAAGTGGAAATTGAAAATTTTCATATTTTCATTACACGATGCTGGTAATTTCCTACGCCTGTCGCCATCCGAGAAAAAAACTTAAATAATTTATGCAAATATTCTGCGGTGGCATCTCTTGCATATTTTGCCTGTCCAACGGGCTGGTCAAATTTTCATGATTTTATGATCTTCAATTTTTTTTTATGCTGCCCGAAAAGTTTCTAATAGCCAATTAAGGCAAAGAGAAAGGTTTTTTTTTTTTTTTTTTTGATTTGTTTTTCCAAAAAAAGGAATATATAAATATTTAGTGGGGTGTTAGGTTCCGAAAAGATAAGATAAGATAATTTTTAATATAATATTTTCATATGCATGAAATTAAAGTTCAAACTTATAAATTGACTTGACATAGGCAAATTAGCGAGCTCTGTATATATTCAATCACTATAAATATATTCATATTTATGCAACAGAAATTAGCGAGCTTTGTATATAATGTATTTCATATATTCATCTTTATTTAACAGAGATCCAATCCTTTGCTTTAAATCTTCATGAATGTCGCACAAGTGCAATAATTTGTTGTTTTTACATTAATTAGTCAGTAAGTAATAATAGTTGTTGTTGTTATTTTTTTTTATCATTGTTTATTGTACACAAGTTTTCAAGCTGTTCCCAGTGGCTGGCTGGCTGGCTGGTTGGCGACCTCAACTTTACAAAGTATATTTACTAATTAAAGGCAGAGAGACGGAGCTGTGTGCAGGTCCCAGCTCAGGCATCATAAATATGCTTGCATATGCACTTTGAACTTCTTTCGCATCTTGCGCTTCTCACTGTTGTTGCTGCTGCTGCTGCTTTCGCTTCAAGTAGAAGCCATTCTAGCATGCATATGCATATGCATAACTCCCCCTGGGTATGCTGGTTAACTGCGCCCCAAAGTATGCAACATTATGCTGCATGCTGTATATGCTTATTTGGCGTTTATGCCACAAATTGGACGCCATGTTTATGACGATGAGCGAAAAGAGATGCGGCAGACGAGCAGCAGCAGGAGGAGCTTGGGCTATGAGTGGCACCGCAGGACTTGGCTAACCACAGCTAGCTTGCTTTTTTGAGCATTAAATTGCTTGATATATCGTTGCATAACTATATATATATATCTATATATGTATATAGATATGATTGTGGTTATATATATATATCTTTTATTTTACATTCGCGACTTTTAGCTTAGCTTTCTCTTTGCCAAGTTTCTGCGTGCGCTTTTATTCTTTTGAGTTATGCGCGTCTTTGTCTCGCCTTAAATTTCATAATGCGCATTTTATAATCATTTTTCGTCTACTTTGCTGCAATTTTCTGCAATTTTTTACCATAATTTATGTAAGTATGTGTGTATGTGTGTGTGTGTGTATGTGTGTGAGCATTCATCATTGTTTTTTTTTTTTTTTCTCTTGCTGCTTCTCTTCAAGTTTCTCGCTACAGTTACGAACATTTTTGCAGCTCAGCGTTGCGAATATGCTCACAGTTGTATCTGAGTGTGTGTGTATGTATGTATGTGTGTTTGTGTGTGTGTGTGTGTGTGTGTGTTTGTTGGGTGTAATGTTGAGTTATGGCAGTTTTGTAGTTTGCGCCAAACTTTTTTATGCTCCGCTTTCGTAGCTGTTGCTCCGAGCAGATCCTTTTACATTTTAGTAGTTTTCTCCTTTTTATTCGCAATTTCTTTGGTTTTTAGGGACTGGGCAGTATGCTTCTCTGTCAGGGTATTTAGTTAAATGTTCGTAAAATTGAGTGTTGCTTCACTCTCTCTCTCTCTATATATATATGTCTTTAATCGATTTGCCAAAAGCAATAAGCAAGACAAAAACTTTTATAAATGCACAAGTTTGTTCTAGTTTTATTTCAATATTTATTTTATTTTATTTTTTTTTTTGCTCGGAATACTATCAGAGCTGGACTCGTAATTATCCGACAGCCTCTTCACTTTACGACTCTATCAAGAGATATTTGAAGATTTTATTTTTGTTTTTAGACTACGTAATTATTTGACATAACTTTGTTTAAGACACGCTCATAAGCAGGCAATAAAACTGTTGGCTTTTAGTGAGTATAAAACATTTATTGCGCATACGCCATGTGGCTCGAGTGTTAATTGAAGCCTGTTAAGATTATGCTTAAGCTTGGCAAATTCAAAGACGTAAATGAAATTTTTAAAAGAATATTTGAAAGCTATAGCTAGAGCAACTCATTAAAAAGAACTAACATATTCTTATAAATTTAGCATTTTAATGAAATCTTTAAAGGTTCAGCTGCTTGCAATGTTAGCGAATGCTTAATTTATTGCAGTGTTTTTTTTCACTTTCATTTGCCTTAATTTATCGAGCCGGCTCTGGCTTAAATATGTACTCAATTGTCTGATTGATTTATTAAGACAGAGTTCACAGTTCAGTGGGTTAAGTGCTTGGCTGGCAGGCGGCGTTAGTTGACTGAATTGTCACATAAATTGCGTATACGCCGCATGGCCTCGCCTCGAACAAGCAACAACGGCAGCAGCAGCAGCAGCAGCAGCAGCAGCAGCAGCAGCAGCAGCAGCAGCAGCAACAGCAACAGCCGTCTGATGAATTTAATGCCGCTGGCTTGACTTACAGTCTAAAGTCAAAGTGGAGCAACTAAATGGCGCTAAATGCAAAGCATAGCGTAAATAAAAAGTTAAACGATGCTACTAAATAACGAGTATGTTTGCCTAGCCAGAATCCGGCTGGAATGCACCCACGCATGCCACCAAATTGTTGCCGCAATTTGTTGCAACAACTCGGCAAAGTGGAGCAGCAGCAGCTGCTGCACACACACAACTCTTGGTGCCGGGGGGGCCCCACAGTGAACGCATACATCAAATGTGTCAAAGAGATTTGTTATGCATGACAGCGGTCTGAACTGAACACAAAAAATAAGGACAACTAAACAGAAGCATATCTAGCTATAAAGCCCAGCTGTGCGAGATAATGCGAGCCTGCGAGTCCTTTTTTTTTTATATATATTTTTTATACGTAATTGAAGTTCCGCCGTGCTAATTGTGACACAAATGGCAGCACAGTCAAAGGCCAGCTCCAATGCACTTTTAATATGATGTAAAATTGAGGAAATTGTTTATATTTTTACTGGAGGGCAGTGTGTCCTTAAAGGGTGCTTTATTTAAACGAAGCATATCCAAACTTCTTCAATCAGTCTTCTGTGATATGTTCAAATAGTGAGAGTAATTTGGTTGCCTGTTATATATACACACATACATATATATATATATATATATATATATATATATATACACACATATAATGCAAGTGTTTTTTATCGTCATTTCCCCCGTGCCATACCTGATGTGTGCATGTGTTATGCGAGTTATGTGAGCCTCAAGAGTCTAAGAGTCAAGCCTGCCTAAATCAAATTGGTTTTCTTCACCACATTTAAGTACTCTTCGCGTGACACTTCACCATCGCCGTCCAAGTCGGCCTCATCGATCATTTCCTGTAGCTCCTCATCGGTTAGTTTCTCGCCCAGTTCGGTGGCGACACGCTTCAGATTGGCAAAGCTGATGTGACCGGTGCGATCGTCATCGAAGAAGGAGAACGCCTTTAGGCTGTCCTGTATGGCGTCCTTGGCGGCCATTTTCAAGCGCATCAAGCGTAAGAAATCATTGAACGCAATCCTTCCTGTCTTATCCTTATCGATCTCATCCATCATGTTTTTGATCTCCTCCTTGTTGGGCTCAAAGCCCAACGCTCGAATGGCCACACGCAGCTCCTTCACCTCGATGAAACCGGTGCATTCCGTATCGAACAGATCGAAGGCTTTCTTAATATCCTCCTTCTGCTCCAGTGATAGATCGAAGGTCGGCAACAGTTTCTTGTTCTTCGCCTTGCGCGCCCTTATCATCCCCGAACCCGACTGTATGGTGGCCGCCGAGACGGCGCTGCTCATATTCATTTCCATGCTGAAGTCCTTTGCCTTTGTGTGGTATGTTAACTAAACCAATTTTTTTTTTGTTTTCAATTTTTTAGTTTTATACAACTTTTTTTTTTTTGTCGCGTATAGATAAAAATTTGAATATTTTTTAAATTTTTTTCGTTTTATTGTGTATATGTTTACAATCCTCGCTTTTGGAGAACTGAATACAATGTGGTTTCACAAATATGATCTGATCATCTGTTCAGGTCAAATTATTGCCTGCCGCCTACTTGGAGGCGTGGCATGAAATATTTGCTTCAGTTTGAAGTAAGCAGCAGAACGACTACAGAATTATTTTGTTTACATTCTACAAAAAATTTTGAATCTAGTACAAATAAAAAAAACTTTATTTTTGAACCTATTTTCAACTCCAAGGTTCAGGAATATATAAAACGTAAGTAATTTTTTACCTCAGCTAAAAATTAAAAGTTTGATTTAAATTTTTAACTTAAGCTCCAACAAAATTCTTTGAGCACGATTTTTGTCGCTAATGCCACACGCAAAAAAAAAAAAAACTTTGTTATCTTTGAGCTGATTCAAGTTAAAATTTGCCCAGCAGCGAGCTAAGCCAGCTTTAAAGTCTAAATTCATAAATAAGAAGTAATTTTAAGTCGTGGTCAGTCACTTTTGTAGGATTTGAACTTCCACGAAGTTTGCCTTATCCGCTTCAGCAGCTCACGAAGCTTTTTTTTTTTTTTACATGCTGTTAATAGCATATTATCTTATTAAATTATTATTTTTTTTCATTACTCGTTAAATTTTCTTTAATGAATATTTTAGATTTTACATAAAAATTCATTTTAATTGATATTAAATTATTTGTATAATTAAATATTTATATTAATATAAAATGGTTATATTAACTAATATATTATTTTCATTGTAATTCAGTTATTATTATATTTCATAAATACATAATTAAATGAATATAACATTTGTAAATAATATTTTTAATATATAATTATTTAAATTAAATATTTAAATATATTTAATAATTTAGTAGTATTTATTTATTTATATTTCTTATTATTTTTTAGACATGCACATTATCATATTAATTTTTAAAAACTTATTACTTAATTTACTTTAAAGAACATTTTAATAACATTTTTTAATAATTGATATTAAAGAATTTGTAAAATCTATTTATATATATTTATATTATTATACAAAGATTATTAATTAATTTAATTAATACTTTTTTTAGTAATTCAATTATTATTATATTTAATTTATATAGTATAAAATTTGTTTGTCATTAAATATTTTTAATATTTTATTGTTGAAATTATATGTATATTTTATATTTTTGTGATTCTTATTAGTTTGAATTAAAATTCATATTTAGATATCTTTTTTGTCATGTCATCAAAATTATTTAAAAATCACATACGAAATAATCTAAGAATTAAATAAATTTCTTTTTGGCTTTGATTCATTCTCATTTTCATTCTCATTTTCATTTGTAAGCTCAGCTCAGCAGCTATGCAGCTATGCTAGTGAGTAGCTTTAGCAGCAATTTATTCATAATCTATTATGAATATTTAACAAAGTGCTTGCTCAATCTGTGCACTTATGTAACAATGTCGTGCCACCGAATGTTGCACACTGTATTAAACACTGGCACAGTTATATGTATTTCGATAGGCAGCTAGTTGGCAGTTGGCAGGTGCTATGTGCTATGTGTGCTATGTGCCGTGTGCCGTGTGCCATATGCCATGTGCCAGCTGCCCAAATGTCAGTCAAAGTTCTTGCTGTTGTTGTGGCAAGTACGTGCCGCGAATTGTTTGCCTATCAAATTTGTCTGCAACAGGCCGTATATATATATATATATATATATATATATATATATATATATATATACATATGTATATGTATATATTGAGACAGGCCTCTCAGCTCGACACGCGCAGCACGTGCCTGGCACACAGGCTGTGCTGCTCATGATTCCAATTACATAAACATAAGCATTTGCGCTTACCTGCGATTCGCCAGTGCCCTGACTGCCGCTTCCGGCCATGCCACCGCCAATAGAAGTCAGTGATAATTTACGATTACGTTCGCGCTCCAGTCTCATGAGTATCTGAGCGTTCTGCTCACAGGTGTAGGTGTGCGTCTTGCGGCGTCTCTCCAAGCTGTACTCGTACAGCGGACGCGCTGCGTCCGGTTGCAATTGCGCCTCATCGCCGGCATCGCAGCTGCATAGCGACTGATTACTGCGGCCCTTGGCACGCTTAAGCGAACCACGATGTGAACTGCTTATGGAAGCGCCACGTTCGCTCACATAGTCCGAGAAGGTGACAACATTGTGATTGCCATTCATATTATTGTTCGCCTCGTAGGCAGTGGCCGGCCTCAGTGCTGGCCCAACAGGTGCCACGCCCGATTTTCGCTTGGAGGGTGAGACATAGTAAATATCATGCTCATCGAACTCAATGTTACGCTGCTGTTGCTGCTGTTGCTGCTGCTGCTGCTGCTGCTGCTGCTGCTGGTGCAGCGCTGTGGTGGCAGTGGCTGTGCTGCTGCTGGTGGTGCTGGCCACGCTGTTGCCGCCGCTGCTCAAGCTGCAGCCAGCCAAGTCAGCCAGCGAACGCTGCAGCAGCAATGGATGTGGCACACGTTCGCTGCGCAGCGAATGCTGCTTATGCAGTGATTCCAGGCGGCGCAGCTCTGTCATCTCAGTGCAACTGTCTCTCTCACTCTTTAGAGCAATATCTATTGTGAATTCTCTTAGTTACGCTTGACTCGCTTTCGCTCTCTCTCTCTCTGTCTCTCTCTGTCTCTTTGTGTCTTTATTCCAGCTTGCTGCTGCTCATCTTGGGGCTTATTGTCATCACTTGGCTGGGCTTAGCTGCCTGAGTCATGTTATATTCATGGCCCACTCACTCGCATTAGCATAACACTTTGTCTGCCTTCACATACATATATATATATATAGACACTTATATATATATATATATGTGTGTGTGTTTCTATCTTTTCGGCAGATTTTTTAATTTTAAATGTGCCTGCAGGACTGGCAGCTAGCTAAGCCGGCTAACGATTTCCTTATGTCAATATAGCAAATTTTCAATCGGCTTTTGCCAAACCGTCCAACTGTTTCGATTGCTTCCAGCTCCAGCTAAGCCAGCTTCCAGTTACCAGCTGCTGCTGCTGCTGTTCCAGTTGATGCCTTTGCTGACAGCAGTGTGTGTAGCGTCTCATTGGCAGCCGCTTAGCAATTCGATTTGCCAAGGATTTTGTCTCCTTCCACGCTGTCCTGCTGCGCCCTTATTCTTTCTATCTACTTTTAGGCTGTTTGTTCTGTTAATAGACTCGTCTTTCGGCACTGGCTGCGCTTCTAATAACTGCAAAAAAAAAAAGAGAGGAATAATTTGTTTTTTTCTGCTTTAGAATTGAGTGGCAAAATAAATGTTTGTTGTGTTCTTTTTGGATTTTCATTGTGTGCCTTATGGCCGTACAAACAGGATCAGCACAAGTGTGCGTAATCTCTCTCTCTCTCTCAGTGTGTGTGTGAGTGCATGTGTGTGTGTGTGTGTGTGTGTGTGGGTGAATGTATTTATATATTTTGTTCCGCTTAATTGGTTTTTGGTTACGCTTAAGCCGTTAATTTGCAATGAAATTAAATCTTTAGCTTTGACTGAAGTATTTAGATTTCAAATGAAGAAATAAGGAAATAAATAAATAATTGAATAAAATAAGAGAATAATTTAATCCAATTGAAATTAAATTAGGAGAATATGTCAATACCTAATTGTATTTAATATGACACATTAACTGAATTTTACACTAATATTAGGAAATGTTTAGTATGGGACAAATATGAAATAATTATAAAAAAAATTATATTTAAATATTATTGAAAATATGCAATAAAATAAAATACGAAAAAAAGTAAATAAATCAATAGAAACAAAAATTACAATAAGAAAAGAAACAAATAAATATTACAATTTTATAATTAAATTATAAGCTAAAGAAATTGAATAAATTATTGGAATGTATTATAAATTATTACACAATTTTTTTACTTTTTAATTAAAAAATAAATTTATTGAATAAAATAAAATTTTATTTTATTATGCAAATTTTAAATTAAGTAAAGAATTTAAATAAATTAATTTATGTATTATTTTAATTTAGTTATTTAAGCTGAATTTCATTACAGAAAAGAGTTAATAAAAATTAATGTAAAACATTTTGTTTATTATCTTCAACCAAGAAAATCATTAAAATATTTATTTAAAATTCAAAGTTTTCTAAAGTTTTCGCAAAGCTTTTCTTGTAAATTGTTGCAAGTGCTATAATCGGCAAATACTTTGCAAAATTTCTAACTCGCTTTCTCTCTCTCTCTCTCATACACACACACACACACACACACTTTCATATATATGTATATGCACTTGAGTTAAACTGTTGTCAACTATTTAAACTCCGCACTTAAAAACTTGACGCTTTGCAACAGTGCAAAAGAATTAACTCATTACATGCGCTCATTAAGCTATAGCTAAAGTTGATTAAGGCCTTGAAAAAACTTTTGTTCAGGAATGTCTCCTCAGCGCCTGCCGTCACTGCCGCCACTGTCAAGGGGGGCGTCGGGGGCGTGGCTGACTACAGAGAAGACAGACACGAGTCTGACAACTTGAAGTGCCACTCGAAATATGCCCAAGACAAAATGTTTGTTGTCGTCGGGCGGAAAGTAAAAGTTGCCGTGGCAAACTTCTTAAAAATACTTAAGAGGCGATAAATATCGTAAAGCGTATATATATATATATATATATATAAATATATATTTACAGCATATACACACACACACATGATATGCTTAGGGGCTGGCAAATGTTTTGACTCTTCAAACTTTTGCTCAAGTTGCCTATTTGTTACACTTCATGTTGTTTGCTTTTCGCTGTGGTTGTTCGCTGATGGGCGTATGCCTGCCACGCCCACACTCAATACGACAAATTTTGGCATTGTTTTCGTTGCTGTAGCTATTGCCCCGTGCACATTATATTTTAATGTTATTATTATGCTGCACAAAGTTGCCAATTTTGTTACTGGCTTTAAGCAAATTCCTTCGGCTTTCCATCCAAACTTTACAGCCTAGGCAGCTGCCTCAATTATATAGTATATTTGAAATTGTTGCTGTTGTTGTTCTTTTATTGTTGTTGCTGTTGTTGTTGCTTATTAAAAACTTGCTAACGTTTGTGCAAAATGCTTTGCCATCAAATGTTGCTGCAAATGTTTGCCTCAGCAAATGGCGTCTCAATTTTTGCTTTCAAATCATGGCTAGAAAAAGTAGGAAAGTTCATGTTGAATGTAAATGACTGCACAATACTCTGTTGGCTCTATGTGAAAAGTACATACGATATTTTTGGCAAAAAACCAAAAATAAATAAATAAATAAAATAAATAACATAAAGACTAGGCTTAGGTTCTAGGCTTTAGGCTTTAGGTTGTAGACTCACGGCAAGGCCTTAGTCATCTTCATATTCAGCCCCTTTTGCTCATTTATATTTGTAGTCCCTTTACTTTAAACATTATATGTAAACTCAATATACACTCTTTTACAATATCAATAAAGTGTATAAAATAAAGGGCTCATGAAAATTCTCACAAAATTCACATAAATTCTGATGAATTTGTCTGTCAATCAATAAAGGTAACAGCCAAGGCGCACGCGATTTCGTTGTATGCTTTCTCGAAATTAAAAACAGAAATGCAAAAATATTTAACTGTTCAAAGACTACCAAGAAATATCCTATATAAAATTTTATATGTAATAAATAAAAATAATATTTAAAAAAATAATAATAATAATAAATAATATATATATATATAAATAAATAAAAATATTAAATAAAATAGTTTAAAATTAAAAAAAAAAAATCTGTATGCCCATAGAAAGTACACTTAACTTTTATATAAATATAAGAATCTGAATAGAAGAAAAATGATTTCTGAATGCCTTAAATATGAACCAAATAAATATATGTACATATATGTACATATTAACTACTCTCAATTTCAGCAAATTATCCCTCAAGCCTTTCAATTCATACCACCCTATTTACATTCTACAGGGTATAAATGCTTGTGGTGTCGCTCCAAGCATTTGTAATCAATAAAAAATGGCAACTGACAGCTGTTGACGGGCGCAGGCCGAGACTTTGAGCTGTCTGGCTGAGTCTGGCTTTGACGCATTCACTTCTAATAATAATAATAATAAAAAAATATACATGCATTTTTCTGGCTTGGATTTTTATTTGGAAACTCTTAAAGGCGCATAAATCTAAGAGAACAAAATCAAAATAAAATACACATTTTTGAGTCATCGTGTCATGTAGGCAAAGTTTATGTATGTTGCGCCTAGTTTATTGCTGCACTAATTTGGATTAATTAATTTTGGCATTGATTTTGCACAAAAGCTGGCGAAATGTACGCTGGGGTCAGGTTCAAAAGGGTTTTATGTGTCAGGTCATAAAGTCTAAGTGGGCGCAGTGAATTACAAAAGAGTCGCATGGCGGAGGACGTCGGTGGCCTACGCAAATGAAAATCTAATTTAGAGCAACACGCACACAAAGAAAACCCAAGCAGAAAGCAAGTGCGACGTGGGAGAGCGTGGGGCGGTGTATGCCGTTAAGAGGGTTAGGTTAGGGGCTGCTTGGCATACACAAATGATACATGAGCTCATGGCAGCAGTAAAAGCTTCGGTTTGCCTTTCATTTGCGTTTAAAGACCCAAAAGGACTTCCGCCTGCAGCGGCCTACAAATTAACATGGCCCCAATCTGTGATTCTCCCCATGAGTGTGTGTCTGTTTGTGTGTGTGTGTGTGTGTCCCGGCGAGCGCATGAATTATGACGAAGCCAGCTGCAGACTTAATGGAAAAAGCTCCACCGCAGCCTCAGTCGGAGCCCAGGCGCACGCAAGGCGTAAATTAGAAAAAAGTAAATTTCCTATAGCATACTTATTTGGGCACGCCGCACGCTGCGTATGTGTAATAAGTTGTTCTACGCCACTCGCAGCCCCAGCCCAACAGACACCAAATTGGACACGATCTCTGGCTCTGGATTTGCTTAGAAACATCGCACGACCTCCCTCCAAACGAAATTGTTCTTGCCTGGGCACTTTTAATTTTTGACACGTTCCGCAGAATAGCGAAACAACAAGAAAATAAAACACGTGTTCTTTGACATTGTGAAAGCAGACAAGGCGTAACAACTGGCAAATACAATACAGCAGAAGATATCCATATACATATATATATATATATCTATATACACACATATATATATATAGGTATGTATGTATGTTCTTTATATATATTTTAAAATTCCAGCAGGCAGCGCGTATAATGAGTTTTCTGGTCGTAAATACATTCGCCAAGCTCGTAGATGCGCGTACAGTCGCTTATATAAGTATGCGCCCATAGGTGGGCTATAAAATTTGTTTAACACCAATGCGCCGCACGCACTCACGCCAATCAAATTTATTTCATTTTATATATGTATATACACAAAAATAAAATAAAAAGTAAATATATATTTTCTTATACTGTTGCGAGTTTTATGACAAAGCAGCAAATTAATGAAATTTTTGCAATAAATCATTGGGAAAATGAATAAAAACGCACAGCGTATATATATTTAATATATGACATATATATATATCAGCCATAAACCTAAGAAATAAATAGCAAAAAAATGAAAGAAAAATAAATAAATAAATAAAACATGTAAATGCAAAATGCAAGCGTCAAGTGCCTTAAATATTAATTGGCTTTTATTTCGTTAAATAAAAATATGTGTTTATATATTTATTTAAAGAGAAATATCAAATGTCAAATCAGTTTGAACACCTTCAAAATTTAAATAAATAATAAATATTATTTTAAAATGGTTTAAAATTGTTGTAATATAAAATAATTTTTATTTACATGGAACGAATATTTTATCTAATTTATCCTTGCGTAAAGTGAAGAATTTAAATATATATTTTTGCTGTTTATTTATTTATTTATTACGAATAGAGTTGATTTCTTAATCAATCACAGAGAGCAAAAACATATTTACAAAAATTTTTAAAGACTTGTAAATATTTTTCCTCTCTCTGATGCATTAAGAAATCAAACATATTAATAATAAATAAATCAACACAACAAAAAATACATATTTAAATAAAGAAATCAATCAATAAATAACAAAAATATAAATATTTAAATTTCTTTAAATGCTGCTTATTCTTATTTTCTCATATTTTCATTTTTTGGTTTATTGCCTATATATAGAGATTACTTCCTTTTGCTTATTATCCATTATTTAACGCACTTATTTCAAAGATTCTTAAACAGCTTTCTAAGTAACGTGTCTGATTTTTTCACTTAACCCTCATCTCATATTCCCTCATAATTCAGCAATCAAACCTTGAATAGGCAAAAAATCAATTTCTACAAAATTCCTTATAAAATACCTTCAAAAATGCTTTTCAACAATTCCGTGCCATAAATTTTCTAATCATTTTTTATTTTTTTTCTTTAACATATTTTCAGCCATTGCACACACTTTCCAAATTCTTTTATATGTATTTTACCAAAACATTCTCGCACTTATTTAACCAAATAGTCAAGCATAAGCCAAGGCAGACGCCAGACACATTCCAAACTCTTCTGCCCAATCCCATTCCCATTCCCATTCCCATTCCCATTGCAATTTCAATTCCTAGTCCGAAAATCCATTCGCAAGTCATATTTTTTGGTCACCAAGTGCGTTGACTGCACTTTTGGTGGGCGCGCATAAAACTTTTGCCACGACCCACTCACCCACCACTCACTTCTTCTATTGCTCTAGTCTCTAGGCGCCACTGAAAATAGTCAACTGTGGAAAAGTGGAACTAGTTCTGGAATATATCCCTAAACTCGCTTTGCCTGGCACACACTCTGTCTCTCTCTCTCTCTCTCTCTCTCTCTTCCTCGCTGGTAATTCAGCTTGCATCCGTTTCTAAAAAGTTGTGACCAAATTCAAGTGGCTGGAGCCAAAGGCTTTTAGCTGACTTAACACCAGCGTGGAGGACATACACTCTAATATATTGTGCCACCTCCCTCTGACGCCTGTTCTAGAGCCTTTAGTAGCCTCATAAAGCTCGAGCTTAAGCATGTCGGTCCAAAAAAGGGTTTCCGGCTTTGACTTTGGCCAAAAAATTTGCACAAAAAGCGCCCACATGAAAATTGTGCGTATTTGTGTGTGTGTGTGGGTGGTTGGGTGGTTGGGTGTTCGAGTGGGTCAAAAACACAAGTTAACAATGGCGTTCGTGACTTTAAATAAAGAAATAACTTGCGCATAGTTCAAGTCAAACAATGCGCGACGCAGCGCTAAGAATTTAACATGGATACCCTTTTATATATTGCTCTATGGTTACAGTGCGTGGGCGTGGCCGCTGCTTCACTAACAATGCGCGGCAGTCTTTGTAGAAGTTTTGCATTTTTTTTCTTTCTCTCTCTATGCCAGTCGCGCCTCCGTCTCTCTCTCTCTCTCTCTCTCTCTGGCTGCCACTTTTTTTTGACAGCAGCGCCAAAAGTTTAGCACTTAATATTTTCTTTACTTCTTGGCTTGTGTCTTTGGCTTTTTGCTATGGCCTTATTGGCCAGAGTCGTTTAGCCCTGGTTGGCTATAAAACATTGTTGTTCTTCATCTTTTAGCCATCTTCTTTTTATTTATGACTCCCACGCATTTTAGCTGCATTTCTGACTTATTTACGTACCTTGCACTTCCGCTACAGTTGCCTTCCGTGCCACGCATTTGTTGTTTCAGCCAGCCAAAGGAAAACGCACTGCAATAGAGAAAGCATAATATATTTTTAATAAAGAGTTTGCCAGTAATGGATTGTGAGTCCTCGTCTGTGTGCTATGGAGTGTGTGTGTGTTTGTGTGTGTGTGTGTGTGCACGAATGCCTGTTTTTTCCGGTTGTTGCTTTATCAATATTATGGCAGCTGCAATTCTACATTAAAATTTTAAATATCTCTGTGAGATATAGATAAAGAGAATATTTGAAAAAATATTTTACAAATGTATTTAATTTATATATATTTTTTTATTTTTATCAAGCTTGAGCTCTTCTTTATAAATTTTAAATCGATATTTAAGTTTTTGTTTTCGTGTTAGTAGTATTTTACTTGATGTCTTTAAATAATTGTGTTTTTATGTTAAGTAATTTTTTATGACGTATTCGAAATATTTTTTCTATAACTGAAACCTTATTTTAAATATAATTTATGTGTACTCATATATGACGTATTTTTTTAATTATTTTTATCTTTTTATAAGTATACTTTCTTTAAAATTTTTTGTATTATATATATAATTAAATTATATACTTAAAGAAAAACATGAACTTTGAAAAAAATTATATATATTTAATTTCTATAAAAGTTTCTATTTGAGGCCAAGCAAGCCTCTTTTATATATTATACCTATGTACTAATAAAATAAACAGGAATAAAATAAAATAATTATAATATGATAATAAGTGTTATATATTTTAATCCTTTTACAACAAATTCCCTTTGTAAGTAGCTTGCATAATCTTCAGTTATTCTGCATTATCCCAGATATATTTTTGTATAATTTAGCATCAAGCATTACAAAATGCACACACACACATGCTCACACAGAGAGATAGAGAGAGAGAGAGAGAGAGAGATAGTGACACACACATCTATACGAATGCATTACAATGCCAGTTCAACACATTGTCATAACTAACACAAACTTATTTATCCCCGGGGTCCGATTTATATTACTTCCCCGTTAGCCATGTGGCAGGCAATGTGCTTTGGCCCCTAGCATTTTGCCCGGCCTGGTCCATTTTCAACAAATAGAGAATGCACAGTCGTTCTGTCGTAGGTTACAACTCCAAGGTCTGCGCTGTAAATTTATCAGTGTCAAAAATAATAGCGCGCCCGTTTTCGCTTTTAATAATTTCCCTCGGCAACGAGCCGAGTGCGAGCATTTGGAGCGGAAATTGCTGCTCGAGCAACGAGAAACGGCAATAGTAGAACAAGTCTGAGTGCTTAGCTATTGCATGCGTGATAGGCAAATAGATACTCAGTAGCTTCTTGTTGTATTAAAGTTTTTATTATATTAGCATATTAGCAAATAGCAAGATAAATCATTTTTTCATATAAGCTCAAGAGAGACTTAACAAAAATAAAAATTAAAAGCTCTTAAAAATTATAAAAAAAAAATTTTTTGTATATTGAAAATTATTAAAAATAAAAAATTTTCATTTTTTGACAAAAATTTATTGATATTTTCATTAGAGATTAATAAATAAACTTTCCTAAATTTATAAAATACATTTATCATGATTTTAAATAGTTTTCAATAAATATATAAGAGCTTCCTTAAATAAATTTTAATTTTATCAACAGTCTATCATATCATCGCCTGCTTTACTTAGCTATTTACAGGGTATATTAATGTCAGCCAGCGACAACATCAGTTGGGCATTAGAACAATGGTTCTGCCTTAGTGCATGCGCTGCAGGACAGAACCATACCACATGCCACCTACACACACGCACACAGAAACACACACACACACACACACACTCGCACACATACATGCATTCATACTATATGGTATATTTGTTCTTTGGTGTACCATCTAAATAATTTTAGTTAAGACTTGGCCGCGTCGCCTGCGTGGGGTAATGGAATTTGTGCAGCCCAATTTGGGCTAAAGGAAGCACAGCTCGAAATTTCCGCTTGTCGGCCGCGCTGCTTTCACATTTTCCCACACATTTTCCACATTTACGTTTCGATTTAGTATATGTATATCATATGTTAGCTTTGCCAGTGTCAACATCAAAAGCCATCAATTATTTAATTAAAGTTGCCTTTGTGCTGCGCCCACTAAAAAAGACTTTATTTGATATTTGTTTGATTACGTCACAAAAAAAACTTAATTTAATTACGTTCGTTTCATTTTTTTTTTTTGTTAAAATTATTTTAATACTAGCAAATTACTTTTGACATTTGTGCAAATGGAACGGCATAAATTATTCCACAAAAAGCTAATTGCAAACTTACAAAAATTCATTTTCAATTTAATTTGAGTGTGAAAAGTTCATATTTTATGCAATGGACTTAAACTAAAGCTTAGCGAAAGCAAAAAATAATTTTGTTTATTTATTCAATGATTGGACGTCTAAGCCACTTTGTGCTGAACTTTGCCAAACTGTTACACTCCTGAGAATTCTTTTAATATTTCCATATTTGTTAAATTTTTTTTTTTTTCACAATTCTTGCCTACCACAATATCAAGTGGCTGGTCGTGAAGACTTTCCATTAGGATTTCAGTGCCCTTCAGTTGTGCACATTAAACTGAAACTTTGAACATAAATTCAAGACCTCGCCTTACATCGATAAGATGGCCCGTCCCCGAGTTGCCAGAGAACTCACATAATAATAAATAAAATATGCAGCCAACTTTTTGTTCATTTCGGTCTTTTTTTTTTTGTTGCTTTCTTTAAGCTATTGACTAAATACTTTGGCAAATTCATAAATTGAGGCACATCATAATAGCATAAATATTTAGGAGATCCAAAGATGCAAAGCAACGAGAAATTACTAAGCAAAATGCCCAAGAAAATTGAGTTGAAAACTTTCGCCTCCTTATTCATCGTTGTTTTTTTTTTTTTCTGCTCTCTTTTTGGATTTGCTGCACGAGCTCGTCAACTTTATTGACTTGATTTTTAGCGAGTACAGCACAGAATGAGAGAGGGGAAGAGGGAGAGCAAGTATGAGATGGTTGAATACTTTGCAAATGTAAGCTTATTAGAATTTAAAATAATTTGCCTGATCAAAAAAGATGTGCTTCGAGGCACTTTTGATTTGTAAATATGTTTGAACTGCCTTTCAAATTCAAAAATATAAAAAATATATAAATTATTAAAAATAAATAAAAATAATAATAATAAAATAAATAATATTTCAAATTTATATATATATATATATATTTTATTATAATTTCTCAGAGCTTGGAGCTTGAAAGAGATAAATATAACATCAATGCTGATGACACTTGACATACAAGACAAAACTTGGTCTTTCTACTCCAAGAGTTTCTTACCTTTAAGACTAAAAAGAGTATACATGTGCGTAGTAAAACATGTCAGTTGGTCAGTTTGACACGCTTTCTTATTCATGAGCATTCATCAAAGCCCACTTAATGCCCCATATTGGCCAGGGCTTAAACAGTTTTGACCACAACTCTGACACGCAGCACACAAACTTAGATATTTGGTAATGTCATGTTATAATCCACATTGATATTAAATGGCCACAAACAGACAGACATACAGACAGACAGATACAACTTTCTGGCATTCATATGCACAGCATTCAGCACAAGGCACTGAGACAATTAGGGCGTACGCCTGGGCGTGGCACATTGGAAAACATGTCTCGGTCGAGTCAAGTCGAGTGGAGTAGTGGTCCATTATCACACTCACTCCACTCAAAAAAAAAAAAAAAAAAAATGGCCATTAGACTTTAATAAGCCAATAAGTTTGCGCTCAGGTGCCCTACGTCCTGGCAGCGCCCTGGCTGCCATTCAAAAAGGCAGTGCATTAATATTTATGCGCGTATTACGCTTGATTGTGGCATAGACTCGTTGCCGTTGAGCCGTCGTTGTTGGTAGGCCAGGCCATGCGTGCGTTATAAATAAAATTAAATGTGTATCAGTTAAGCTGAATTTGGTTCGAAGCAAGACGAAGGCGTCGATAAGTCGACTCGGCCAGCGGCTAATGAGATTCCACTCCTCGGACTGGTTCTTAGCGGGTTAATGATGCGTCCGTTAGCATTTAATGTGCTGATGTACTTTACAGCGATGTGATTATCCTCGAAATGTGAGATTGCTGCTCATTCAGCAGAGTGAGAGTGAGTGTGAGTGTGAGTGTGAGTGTGGGTGGCAAATGCCACCAATTCAACCTTCACGCCCTGCCCATGTGATTTGTGGTTATTATCAGGAAAATTGTTTGCCAAACTTTGAAACATTGTGTGTTTATCTACAGCAGAATAAACAAGCCATTAAATATTGCCTAGCTGCAATATTTTATAGATATATATGTTTATATATAGGTATATATCTCTGTTGTAAGCTGAGAAAAGCCTGGATGGAAATTTAGTTGTAATTTATTTATTCACAATTTGAATTTGTATTGATAAAAATCTTACAGATAAATCTTACAGCATAGCTCATCGCGAAGTGATCTATTATAAGGCAATTAAATAAAGATATTGAGAATCGTTGTTCTTCTATTTTTTATTTATCATTAATAAAAAATATCATCATAAACAAATTGAATACTCAAGTAAAATACATGACCAAGAAGTGATGACAGAAATGATTTAAGCCATTTTATATGTTTTCCTGATACTCAGACGACAAAAATAAAATTAAAAAAAAAATATATATATACATATCATTTTTTTTTTCATTTATGTTAACTTGTTTATAATTGGAAATTTAAAAACAAAATTTTTTAATTAACAAAAAAAATATAATAAAATAAAATAGAGCAAATATGTTGGCTTTTTTCCTCTCTTTTAATTTTAGGAAATATTAAAGTGGATGACAATTCATAATTAAAATAATTATGAAATAAAAATGTTTTAAATTTGTAATTTGATTAAATTCAATATGTAAAGCACGACTAAGATTTACCTACACTTTAATATTATTAATATAATATATATATTAAATACTCTCATATTTGCTTTAACAACTCCAAATTGCAAACAAAAATAAAACAATTTATGTGAATATACATTCCTCATTTTTCTAAGGTCTGCAATGCATTGGCAACTGAAGATCACGTTCGCCGTTCATTTTATTAAACTAATTTATTTATGGCAAAATTCGGAGCCAATCATTAAGCTTATGTATTTTATTTACAAAATTTAAGTAAACTCTTTCAAGTGCTCCCTTTGCCCAACGGCTGCCCTCGAAGGATATCCTTATCAGAGAATGTTTTCGTGTAACATGCACGCGAATGAAATAAAAATAATGAGCGGTATGGCAGGGATATACAGGAAATTTGTAGGGAGTGGCTACAGCTAACGTAGCTGCTGCTGCTGCTGCTGCTGTTGCTGCTGTTGCTGCTGTTGCCTGTTACAGGCAGCAATAACAACAACAACAACAATACGAGGAATTAACTCGCATGCTTGGCATAATAAACATAACGGCCCAGGATTCATCTTTGCAGCATCTTTTCTCTCGCTTTCACTGTGTTTTTTTTTTTTTTTTTTTGTTTGTCTTGTTGGTGGCTGCTCCTTTGACTGGATTTATTTGCGCTGCTTTCGCGCTGCCTGCTCTCGCATACAGAGAAATCCTAGTATGTCGCCTTGGGGCGCGATACTTTGCTTGTACATGTTAAGAAAATGGCAAAAACTTGTAGCCTTTACGACTCCACTCGACTCGACGCAAAGGCCACCAAAAAAAAAATTAAAAGAAAAAAGCACAACCCAAACCCGGCTGACTGCAGGAGCTGATGGCTGATGTTGCACGGCCAACAAGCTCGCAATTAGTTGAGCGTTGGCAGCTCAAAAGGCTTTGCCGGCTGCTGCTAACTAATTGAGTGGCTGTGCGATGCTGTGGGCAACGCGGCGTATGAGCGATGCCTTCGTTTCGCTCCCCCCTGCCTTGCCTTGCCTTGCCTTAAGCCTAACAAATTAAATTGTTGTATTTGGCTAGCCACTTCATGTGCCACACAATTTCGTTGCCTTCATATTTGTGTTTCTTTGTTGTTTTTGTAGATGTTGTTGTTGTTGCTGTGGTTATCCCCCAATCGGTGGCTGTAGCACAGTTAATATGATGTCTAGCCAAGATTTCACTTTATTAATTTTGGAAAAAGGTCAATTAATTTTTAAAAAAACCAAAATTCAGTTAAAAGTCAAACGATTGCTGGCTAATCTTAAAAAGAAAATAAATAAATAAAAAATTGTTTTTAAATTAATCAATATTAAAAAAAAAAAATTAAATACAAAAGTAAGAAACAATGAAAATTAAATCAAAATAAATTATAATTCTCAGTTAACAAAACTATATGGCATATTTCTATAGCCTATATTCATTTATCTAACCAGTTTTAGCTTTAAATTTATAGAATATAATAAAGGAGGAATCTGCACCTATTACAGGAGTTTGCCCTGTGTCCACAGCGACGCATTCAATCAACGCCAGAAAAAGTCAACTTTAGTTTTGGCTGATATGAAATAACCTCCATTATTCATGCCTCGTACAGACACACACACACACACACACACACACACACACTCATACATGCTCTCCAGCTCTTTTGCTTGCTGTCTCTTTTCATCTATCACTCATTTTGAATTACACAAAAAAAGAAAGAAAAAAAAAAGAGAAAAACTTTCTGTTCACTTGCCCTGTGGCTTTAAAAAAAAATAAAATAAAAAGAAGAAAAGGTTTTTTATTTTTATTTTTGTAAAGTTGTGGGTTGGAGTTACGCGACTGTCTGACTGTCTGACTGTCTCTCTGTCGCATTGTTGCCTTTTACTTTGCTCTTTGTGTCTGTCTGGCAGCCATTTTTGGCACATCCAACAAACAAGAGAGAGAGAGACAGAGAGAGAGAGGGAGAGCAGCGAGCGAGAGAGCTGCCACTTATGCGCTCTTGGCATGCTCATAAAATTTTATGATTTCGATCAACTCGAGTGCGGAAATTATTAAGAGTCGAATCTGTTTCAACATCCTGTGCCGCACACTGTATAGGCGCAGCTATCTATATGTGTGAGTGTGCTTATGTATGTGTGTGTGTGTGTGTGTGTGTGTTACAAAATTTCATATGACAGCTGCCAGAGGGCTAAGTGCAAGCCAGCCTCAAAGGCAAGAAGCGATTGTGTGAGACAGAGAGCGTGATATTGAGTGTGTGAGAGAGAGAGAGAGCCTACAACGCACAAGCACATAAACTTCAATGGCCTACATTGCCTGGCCCCCTCACTCATTGTGCCCCGCTCCCTACACACACACACACACACATACACACACACACAGAGAGAGATATTCTGCATGTGAAGTGCCCGCCATTTTAATTTATATTGTAGCTGTGTTAAAGTTCAAATATAATAAAAGAAAAACATCGCATATGCCGCTTCGTTTGCTCATTTCACATATTTTGCTTCTTTTTTTCGAGTATTTCTTTCTCGCTCTCTCATGTTGTTTTCTTTTTTTGAGTGCCTGGCACTGTAAAGTGCGTTTTATCTTGTGGCAGGTGGCGCCCGTACATTTTTCTCGCCAACTTTGCCAATGGCCAATTTCTTAGTGCTGCCAGTTTTTATGAACAACTCGGCAATGAAATTTCCGTTTCCTGTGGCCGCCATTTCATTTACTGAACGCTTTTACTTATATGAAATGTTTCGGCCCAGTTACATTTTGTTGCCATTGTTTACGCACAGTTTGAGTTCTCACTACGCTATATATGTATGTATGTATGTATGTATGTATGTATGTATATATAGAGAGTGATATGCTATTCGATATGTCATCTGTGATGAAATCTATTGCCACAGTTGTGTCTCTTTGTCAAATGAAACGAAAGTTGTCTTTGCTTACTTTTTGCCATATTGGTAAAGTGAGTTAATTGAAAAGTAGAGTAAAATGATTGAGCAAATGAGAAGCAGTAGTAAAAGAAACTATAATTAAAGAAACAAAAAAAATTTAATTTCAATGTGAAACCTTTATTAAACAAAGCAGCCTTTGAATATCTGTCTTGACTTTGCAGTGATCAAAGAAGAGCAGTAGAACTAGAAATTATCGTAATGCAAAAATTTTGGCAGATATTAACTTGGCTATGGCTTCACTTGGAAGTTACATTTGTGCCATTATAAAGGAAATTTCTGGGATGTTTAATGAAGAGCAGTAGAACATGAAATTTTAATTAAACAGCAATTGCATAAGATATTTGATTGCTTATGATTTCGCATTGATGACTGTTGATATATCACATGATTCAAAGAGATGATTTTGGGCTCTGCTGGCAGTGCTTTGATTCGATTTGACTTGGTGCCTTGATCCTCTAAGATCTTTTTGCTCTAAGAACTTTTTGAATATATAAAATTCTCCATTC
Organism: Drosophila stalkeri; assembly: GCA_035047405.1. NCBI lineage: Eukaryota > Metazoa > Arthropoda > Insecta > Diptera > Drosophilidae > Drosophila > Drosophila stalkeri. The sequence goes on from JAWNPR010000039.1 coordinate 11,932,156, forward strand.
ATGAAAAATTTTCATTTACTATGGAATATTTCAGCTTCATTCTAGATTTATTTAAAACTAATGCTTATGTAAATTGATATCAAATGAAAAAGCTAAATACGTTATTCGCATGGCAGGCAGTTCAGTAGAATAATTCTTATACATTTTAGGCCAAGCCACGTCAGGCCAACACATTGAAGCAATGCAAAATTGTAGTTAAAGCATACGCAAATATTTGATGATAAATTATAGAAAACTATGCATTATGCTTTATTGAGAAACGTGCTGAAATATAATTATTAAAAATAATATAATCATTAAAAAATACTTAAAAAAAAAGTGCCAATTGAAAATTACAGAATATTTTAAAAATTAATTTTAATATGATTTAGTTTGAAGTATGTACTATTTAATATACTTCAATATTTCTTTTTTTTTAATTAAATTTATTAAATATACATGATAACATATAAAAGCCTCGTTTATATAAAAGTCTCGTTTATTGACGGGAAATATGTCTAATTTGAATATCTCTGTAAATCGAAAAAAAAAAAACTGATCCCCTTGCCATTTCCAATTATTGGGACTCGACACTTGAGCATAAATATTAAATCATTTTTGCTATGCTGCCTCTATATACTGTAAAGACAGAGCAGAGATATGCGTAGAGCACAAATGTAGACACTCCTATAGCAGCAATATATTTCATGCTACTAATAGGCCATTCCGCCTCTCTCCATCTATCCGCTCAGCTCTTACCGTCGTGCATGCCCCCATAAATTCTCTCTCACTTTTCCAATCACTTTTCGTTTAAATCAAGTTAATCAAAAAATAATTAATATTGTTATTTTATAGGCACTTTAATTTTTAACCTTATAAAATATACTTAATCTCCTTCTAAGTCAAAAATAAAACTTTTTCTTTCACTCAATCACCATCAATAATAATCTACTTAAATTCATTTCAACTTGATATGTATTCGTATATGGCTCGCTTAGAGCTAACAACTGGCTTTAAATTAGGTTTGCCATTTGGGCATTTAAGCCCATTAAATCCAATTAGCGGTGGCAATTTTAAAGTGTCGCCTGGATTTGCCAGGCGCTGCCATCAAAAGGACATAAATAACTTTGCGTTCGGTTTGCGCATGCATGAATCCCAGGCAGGCTGCTCAGTCCAAACAGCATTTCACGCCCACCAAACAGCCAAGCAAGTGAAGCTTTAAAAATAGCAACAAAAAAAATAAAAAAATAAAAGCATTATAAAGGAGTGAGTAAACCAAAAACTGGAACAAGTTGTGACCGCTTCACGGCTTTGTGTTGGTTTTTACCCCCAAGCTCCGCACCCTTAACTGATGACCCGATACGCAACGCAAAGCCGACCCATAAATTTTGTGCGTGCCTTTAACGAGATGCTGCCTGCCTCACGTTCACCTGGTCTGTGGCCCGAATATTTAGTAAAATGACCGCAAAGTTATACATAGTATATACATATATATATAAATATATGTATAGACATATTTATATATATATATATATTTATATAAAAAACATTTTCAAACAAACACGAGAAAATCCACACTGGGCAAAAAGTTTGAAGATAAGCATTGGAGCAGCTGTAAAAAGCGCATAAACATGCGTGTCGGGTCAGTTTGAACAAGTGACTGAAAGTGGAGTTGACTCGCTGGCTAGCTCTGAACCATTCCACTCACACCTGATAGCCTTGATGTGTGCACTTTTCTTGCTGTTGTTGTTGTTGTTGTCGTGCTACTTTAAGGGTACTTAGGAAGTTTTGAATTTTTTATGAGCATTTTTCCTTGGTCATAATGTTCAGAACGAATATTGAAATAAATTGTGAGTGCTTTACTTTGTCTCCCTTTACCGTATGTGAGTGTGTGTATTTATTTATAAATACAAACACTGTACTATGATTTACATATCAAAATGTTATCTTACTGCTTTTGATCGAATTTTAATTTGTTTGTTTTTCTTTTCTTTAGAAAGTTTTTTATTTTTAACTTTACTTGCAGCTGGTTTTAAATTTTTTGTGGGAAATATATTAGAACAAAGATCGAAGAGCAGATGTTTATAAGATGATTGCTTGAGCTAATTTTAGGAAGAGCTTAGTTAATCCTCATATCTTATCACAATACTATCTCGTAAGACTCCTTCAAGAACTTTCAATTTATATTAAGTTATATATTCCAACACCTCTGCCTGCAATCTAAGCATTCTCTCTTTTATCTCTTAGATTTTACTTGAAAATTCCTCATAGCCTGTCATATCTCTCTATAATACATCGCATCTATAGAGTAACGAATATTCGCTCATCTGGCTTTAAAATTGTATTTTGATTAATTGAATTGTTTATCGTAGCTTTTGCTACCTTCAGCAGCTGCTGGCACCTCTGCTCTGTTTATATTTGAAGAGTGCGGCTAATGTTTGCCAGGCTAATGTTTACCTGTCATGTTTATAATACTCACTTTTATCCCATTAATAATGTTTGGCTTTTGGCTTATGAGTTTTTAAAGTGCATGCAATATTGATTGGATTTGTGGTCAGCACTTTGTTTGGGCCCGCTCGACTTTAAGGCCAGCTGCGTGTACATTATAAAATGATTTTTGGTTTGCTTCAGCTGTTTATGTAAATTTGGTAGCCAAATTTTTTTTTTTTTTTTTTTTTGTATTTTATGTGTTTGTAGTAGGTATTATAAAGTTGATATGAAAATGTGTTAGGGCATGGCCAGGAGAGTTCATTTATCTCTACTAACAGCAGAGGGCCAATGAACTTACTTGGAGTTTGATTCTTTGCAAAGTAAATGTTGAGCTTGAAAGCTATTTTATAAAGATGTATATATATTATTAAAATATATATATATTTATCTTATATATCTGCGACTTTTCTTTTGATATGTAGAGCTATTGTTAATAGCTTTCATTAGCTCGTGATCATTACACTATAAAATTTATATAATTATAAATATTTAAAATATAATTAATTAAATTTATTTATGATTTTTCTCTTGAATACTTTTCAATAGCAAATTATTTTCAATATATAAACTGCATTTGTTTTTTTCCAGCACCTGCTTATGTGTACTTAATTTTATTTAACTTTTAATTTAATGATCAACGAAATTATAATTCATTAATATTTATTATATATTAAATTATAATGTCATATTCCTGCTGCTTGGCATTTGTCATAAAATTCTCGGTTGGCTCTTCAATCCTCATAATTGCCGCGAAATTCTATTAATGGATATTGCCAGCCATAAACAAAATTGTAATATTATTACATTTTGTTTTATTTTTGTTATTTTTGCTTTCTCTTTTTTTATCATTTTGCTGTTGTTGTTGTTGTTGTTATTGTGGCAGCCTTTGAGTTATGCATTGTTTCGCACATTTGGCGCTCCGATTTATTTTGTGGCTCTCATAAATTTAGCCTCGCGACGCGCATCGTCTGCTGCTCGAGCCTTGCGGCCTGTGGCAGCACTCTGTCACGTGTTGCATGTAGCACGCACACGCACACACACACACACATACACAGAGAGAGACACACACATATATACTTGCTGCCACGCGGTTTTTACCATACAACAGTTGGAATATTATTCATTTTTATTATATTTTGTCGCCTTAACGACCATAAATTGCATTAAAAATGCTGTCATTGAATACGGCCTCAGATGTTAATGGAGGTGCAGGTGGCAGCACCTAAAGGATGCTTACAGTGAAGCTTGCTCATATTTAAATATATACATACATATATGCGACATATACACATATATATTTGTAACAAAGTTTATTTATATTTAATGTAATGTAAATCGCTTAAAAGCAGAATTGTAAAAAATTCTCATAATTAGCTTAAATATGCATGATAAATATTTCTTAATAATATTGAAAAAGAAATGGCTATAAAATAAAGTGAAATATTTATTTTGAGTAGCTTTAGTTGCCTCAGAGCTGGTGCGCATTAAAATTGTTGAAACGAGCTCTGAAGTGGAGCAAATGGTAATATGAAAGGGCCTGTTAAACCTGCGAGTCCATCTAAAATTTATAAGCTCGATATTGATTACTTGATGAGAAAAAATCATTTTACACATTCACAGAGTTCTTGTGAGAGTTTAAAAAAATAATAATAATAAATATTAATTAATAATAATAATAATAAATAAGTAAAGTAAAATAAAATAAAATAATAAATAATAATAAATATTAATTAATAATAATAATAATAAATAAGTAAAGTAAAATAAAATAAAATAATAAATAATAATAAATAAAATAAAATAATAAATAATAATAAATATTAATTAATAATAATAATAATAAATAAGTAAAGTAAAATAAAATAAAATAATAAATAATAATAAATAAAATAAAATAATAAATAATAATAAATATTAATTAATAATAATAATAATAAATAAGTAAAGTAAAATAAAATAAAATAATAAATAATAATAAATAAAATAAAATAATAAATAATAATAAATATTAATTAATAATAATAATAATAAATAGGTAAAGTAAAATAAAATAAAATAATAAATAATAATAAATATTAATTAATAATAATAATAATAAATAAGTAAAGTAAAATAAAATAAAATAATAAATAATAATAAATAAAATAAAACAATAAATAATAATAAATATTAATTAATAATAATAATAATAAATAAGTAAAGTAAAATAAAATAAAATAATAAATAATAATAAATATTAATTAATAATAATAATAATAAATAAGTAAAGTAAAATAAAATAAAATAAAAATAAAATAAAATAATAAGTAAAGTAAAATAAATAAAATAAAAAAAATCAGCATGTTAAAAAATGGAAAATGTATGCCCATTTAATATTTGTGAATTGTTATTGCAACTTCTCTCAAAAAATATCATAAAATATCATATATAAAAATAAAATACGATAATAAGATTGAGGTGTATGAAGAGCCTTGCCATCCATATCAATAACTCCATAAAATCAAACCATTTTGCATATTTCAAGGTATTTCAATATTCATTTAAAAAGTGAATGTAATGTAAAATTTATTTTATATACAAAAAATATTTTATATATAGTAAAGGTGAATATTTCGGATCCACTTTCGTTTGCTTTCTCATAAAAAATAACTTGTATATATTTCAGTCAGCTCAGTCAATATCTACTGTAACTGCGTCCATTTGGCTGGCAAAGTATTTTATTTAAAAATATGCAACAAAAAGTATTTTGAAGTAGCTGTAAAAAGCATTGGGAAAAATCATTTTCCATATATAGATGACTGCGTTGCGTTGCATCAAAGAAAAAAATTGAAAATGTGTGTGAAAAATATTTTTAAATAAAACCAAAAAAAAAAAGAAAAATTTAATAAAGCCATATTCAAATTTTCCAGCGTGTCGCATTCGGCGGGTATTTTTACTTTTTTATAGCCAAGTCACACAGCTGAATTTTTTTTTTTATGGCTAATGGCTTTTCACGGAGCTGAATTGAATAAGCAAAATGCCAAACTGACAACCTAATGCAAAACTTTGACTTTCGCCTGAAAGCAAGCGGCAACAATTTTTGAAAATGTATTCTAAGCCAAATGACAAAAAGTTGGCACGAAAACTCAACCGCATGAAGGGGTGTTGCGTCGGTCTTAAAGGAGAACAAAATGGGGGCTGAGGGTCTAAATACGAAAATAAGACGAAAGAAATGTGTAACTTAACCCGCATCAAGAATTTGTCACGATTTGTAGTCAACGTCCTCGTCGTCGTCGTCGTCGTTGTCATGCGGCATGAAAAATGACCAAGCTGCCACAGTGCGTATACGTAATGTGCGCTGTATCTGCGCGTCTTGTTCTGTGATAAGTGTATGGCTAGATTTGGCTACCTACCCAGCCCTACCCTACCCTCTATGATTATCCCTCTCTGTCTCTGCCTGCCTCTGTCTCTCTCTCCTGCCACATCAGCTACGAAGCACTTCACGCTTTCAGCTAACCCAACAGCGAACTGCTTCACACATCGTTTGTCACATTGTTCGCAAGGATTTTTCGTGAGCTCCAAATCTACGTCCTTTGCTTTTGCTTACAAATAGTGTCAGCTATTGTGTGTGTGTGTGTGTGTGTGTGTGTGTGTGTTGCTATCGTTGTTGTTGTTGTTATTGTCAATGCCATTACTATTTGCTATTGTCATTGTTGTTTTGCTGTTTGTTGTTAATATTTGTTGTAATTTTTCATCTCATGTTGTGTGAAGTTTTCTTTCAGTTCTTTTTTCTATCTCTCTCTCTCTCTCTCTCTCTTTCACGCCGTCTGATATTTGCTTTTTGCCCATTAGCAAAGCACTTTCTGTATGTGTTTGTGTGTGTGTGTATTTGGGGCGTGTCATGTGTAATCAATTTTCAAGCCATTTGTGTGAACCAAGCTACCTGCAGAGATAGTTAGTTTGTTTGCGGCCCAGGTGTGCAAAGTGCTCAGTTGATATGAAAAGCAAAAATCGTTTGACTTGTGATTCGCAAACACTTCAAAAGCAAACTTTCTGTGGCAAGAGCTAAATTAGAAATAAGCTCCACAATTGCCTAGATGAGAGCCAGGCAGCTTGTGCATTAGAGCACAGCTGGATAGAGATTGGACAAAAGATTGTATAGAGCTACCTTTAGCTAGATACATGGTCAAAGTGAAGATAGTTTAAATATAAATAATCTAATTTTTACAAATTTTAGCTAAATTTTTAGCTTAAAGTAGAGCAAGACCATACAAAAATTGAAAATATTTGTAGCTTCAATTTTCCAACATCTCTCTCTCTCTCTCTCTCTCTCTCTCTCTGTGTGTCTCTCTCTAGCTTGTTAAGCAAATAAAGTAAAGTTTTTACAATTGAATAGTTTTCACAATTAAAAAGAAAGTTTTTCCCAACTGATTCACACAGCTAATGCCAATCTAAAATCTCAATTATCTCCAGATAAAATAAAAAAAAAAAAGAAAAGGAAAATAAAGAGAAAAACTAAAACTTAAGCTGCAAATATAACAAATTCAATTACATGGCAAAGTTGCAGCTCAAAAAACTTTTCGCTGATTAAATTCCAAAAGGCAAAAAGATAAAAGATCTCTTCTATGTGTTAGCGAGCAAAAATTGAAAAGGCTATAAACAGTGCGCATATATTTTATGGCGCACAGTGCGTATGATTGACATTAAAACATTAATTATGCAAAGCGCAGACTGAGCATAAAGATAAAGAGATAGACAGACTGTTAGACAGCGGAGCCAACTTTGCAGCCATGTTGAGTGCTTTGTAAATGCACAAAAAAAAAAAACGAGGCAAAAACAATAATAAAAAAAAAAATTATGTACAACTTGCTCGACAAATGTTTTGAAAAAGTTTTGCGTCACTTTTCGCATTTGGCCACACGTCGTATACGCAATTTCTGCCTCTGCCGGCACAAAGTCAAGTTTTAATTGATTTAAAATGCTGCCACACACCGCTCACCCTCTCACTTGATCATTCATTTAAGCAGGCTGCCAGGCAGTCGACCTGTCTGCCATCCCGCCTGCCCGTCTGCCTGGCAGCCTGTTTCATTAATACATCAGACACCCTTGGACTGCGCCGAGTGCGTCTGTCTCGTGGGCTGGCAGCAAGTCTAAATGGCCGCATCGTGTAATCAGCAGCGAAAGGCGTGATTGACAGGACAGCAAGCGAAAAGGAGCCGCGTATAAATTAAGGCGCACAATTTCAGTCACTGTCGCAAGCGAGCTGACATCTTTTATTTATGAGTGTGAACTTCGAGCACCCGCAGGATTTTCCCAGTTCATTGTCTGATTGCGGCTGTGCCCGTTGCAAGTTTCAATTAAATGCACAGATTTCTGCATGACAATTCCATATTGTTTTTTATTATATTTTGAAAATGTTTACGTTGCGTGGAGAGGGCGGAGCAGCACTTAATTGTCTATATTTAGAGGCGAGCGCAAGGGCAGATTCAGAGTGAGCCACACGGCGTATGCTTAATTGAAGCTTTTGGTTAGTTGAAATTGTTTTGCTGTTTTTGCTTAATTAATGGGCGTAGCTCAAACTTTTGTTGTTGTTGTTGTTTGCTAGCAATAAGCAATTGGGCGTGAAAAGTCGCTTATGCAGCGCTGGCTGATTGATAATCCAATTACCTTGGCCAGACAGAATCTGCTCCACAGACCGAAAACACTTTAAACTTAAAGTTGAAGGAAAATTGTATAAAATTGTGAAAGGATATAAATAAATTGTAAATAATATTTTATAAATTAAATTTTTTTAAATTTATTATAATAGACATTATAAAAAATTCTCCAATTATATATCACATTTGTATTACATTCCAACTCATTCTCTTTTCTCAGCCCATTCTACAGCTAAAAATTATATTTTATTCAGAGCAGCCCACAAAGACGTGTATTTCTGATTACCCTTCAATATTTCACTTATTTTGAACAGTCTTAAAAATCCTTTCTCGATTCCATGTCACTTCTAATTAACACATTCAACATTTAACACAGCTGACCCAAATTTACCTGCCAGTTAAACCCGAACGTGCTTGGTCTCTTCATGCCCGCATTTGCTCGACCCCATTAAAATTTCATAAGCTTCGAATGAAACAAGAAAAAGGCATTTAATATGTGCCAGCCTGACAATCAAATTCTAATAAACCCAATTAAACAACTTTCAACGTTTTCTTGACAATTTGCGAACAGAAGCGGCTGATGTTGCCCTGTTGATGGGCGGTTGGGCGTGGCATGGAAAAATCAATTTGTTCTTTTTATATACGCCACATTCAATTAGTAAAAAGCCAGCACGAGTGCTGCAAAGTTGAGGTATATAACGAGAAGATACTCTGTACGGGTTTCAAAGAGATTATAGATAAAAAAAATATATATATGCTATTATCTCTTGAGAGAATTGAGTTGAACAATAAAAAGTCTCATTTAGTATACACAGTAAAATTATTAAACTAACTCGCATATAGTCCTCGCATATACCCAATCACACATTTTATTTTCACAAGGGTATTTCAAAAAAAAAAAAAAAACTAAAGCCAAGCGTTGTCAGCTCTTTTTGCTAGCACTCTCGCTGCTCGTCTTCCTCTTTCACATTCCCTCTCACTGACCAACTGCATCTGGAGACTGCGGTAATCAATGTGTCAAAAGTTAATGCAGCTCGAGGTCGGAGTTCAGATCTGCATTTCAAGGGGCACTTAAGCTGGCTGCCAGGATGGCCAGCCGTCCGTTGGCCATCCAGCCCGAACCGGTTGCCCGTCTCGCTCCGCTCGGGCTGTCAGGTTGGTTGAATGAAAAAAGCATTGCACAAATTGCCTGGCCACTAGAACGTTGTCCACGCCGTCAACGTTGGCGGCCATTTTGCAATAAATTTTGCAAAATGTCGTCGTCTGCGTTTCCTGTTTGGCACTTTTGTGAAATATGTATGCCACACACGACATCCGCTTGTCACACTCTCAGCTCTTCGCTCTCCCCAATTGTTTATTATTTCAACTAAGAGATAAGGCGACCACCGCTGCCACGCCCACATGCTATTTGCATAAACCGTGTGCGTGTGCGTGTTTCTTTCGTGTTTTTGTTGCTGGTAGTCAGAAATCAAATAAAAGTTGACTTTTTGGAGTAGGAGTTGAACTAGAGCTGGAACTGGAGCTGAAGCTGAAGCTGGGCTGCAGCATCCTCAGCCTCGCTCCTCTTTGTTGTTTTTCGTAAATTCTTGTTATTTATCTTATAATTATGCAAATGTTCGCGCAGTCTCTCACTTTTCATCTCTGTCGCTCTCGAGTTGCCTAAATGTGCCAGCAACATTTTTGTTTTGCATATTTTCAGTCGTAAGGGTCGACGAGTCGAGTCGCAAAGCCAGCCAAAAAGTCAACGGATTTTTGTGTAAGTCAAAAGCAAAAATCAAGTTGACTTTGAGCAATTGTGATCATTGTGAATGAGTTTGAGAGAGAGAGAGAGAGAGAGAGAGAGAGAGAGAGGGAGACGAGAGGTAGGGCAATCCAGATTTAAAGAAAGAGATAAATAGTTGGCAAGAGAACAAAAATCAAAAGAAAGAAAAAAGATCGAAAGAGAAAGGCAAGGAGAAAATGAGACAGTAATATAGAATAAGAATATAATGAGGGTGATAATGAGGGTAAGTGAGAAAAGTAGACATGTAATATCCAATGAAGAAGAGAGAGAGAGAGAGAGAGAGAAATACAACGTGACAAGGCAACAGAGAGAGAAATGCAAACAAACCGTGGGAGAGAGATAATGCGACAGATGGAAAGCGAGAGAGTGAAGTGAGAGATATATAAAATAAGTCAAGACAGCTGTCTTCACTCTCTCTCTCTCTCTCTCTCTCTCTCTTTCTGCAGTCTCTGTGGTCTGAGATCACGACTAGCGAGATTTGGACACGTGTCTGCATTCATTTCTCAATTTTAGTGCTCGTGAAGCATTTTGTCTGTACGAATTACTGTAAAAGATTGCAATTGTCTAGACTCTAGAGTAATAAGTATGTTGAAGTTAGACTAGCATGCACCAAATCAACTCATCGAGATATGTCAAATCGAGTTATCGTGGCCGACAATTGTCGAGAGAAATGCTATCAGCTGACTGAGTCGCAAAATTATTCTCTTACAGTACATTTCGGCTATTATTTTTACAAGTTAAACAAGCGTAAGACTAAGCGTAAAAAAATGGAAAATCATGCTGAGCATTTGCAGTTCAGTTAACAATTTAAATTGCTTCAGCTGAATTATTACTAATGGGATTGGAATCAATATTCTTTAAGATAATTTGAGACTTAGATCAAACTAATATTTGTGGAAGTATATAAAATAATAGTAAGTATATTGATAAGATAATTAATATCAAGTATACATAAAAAATAATTAAATAAAAAATAATAATAAATAAATAAAGAAAATTCAAGAAAATGTCGTATTTTCTATTTAGATTATTGAAAACTTTAAAACGTTTCCTTTAAATATACAATTTGAGTTTTATAATGCTATTTACGAATACTATGAGATTCTATTTTTTTAATTTTTTATTTATTCATTTTTTAATTTTTTTTTTTTTCAATAATTATTTCCATTTCAACCCAACCCAATTAAAACAAAAGCAAACTCAAATTTCTAAAGCGCATTCACAATTCTTACCTAAGAAATTTGATTCCCTAAATGTTAATGTCCATTGTGAAAATTTGTTGTAAAGATTTTGTAGCTTCAGTTGTTGTTGTTGTTGTTTTTATGTGGTTTCTGTTTTGCTTGGTTGGCAAAATAACAAATAATATTATTGTTGAACTGTGCGCTCGATGACACAAAAGTTCTGGCCCAGCTGAGCAGGGGCAACGAGCTAAGGACATGGCTAAGGATAATAAAGATGATGATGATAATGATGGGGCCCGTTCAATTAACGGCAATTCAATTACACATGTTGGCTCCAAGTTCTTGGGTCGGCCGTTTTGCGGCATATGGCACAACAATTAATTAAGCAAATGTTGGTCAAGTAGCTCAGTGAAAGGGGAGCACGATATGGACAAGTCGATGGGACTCACTCTGATTAGGCTCTGTGTGGCTTATGCAACATTCCAATTAACTGTGAACTCCAAACGACCAATAGAGCTTTCGATACGCATTTGAAATGCAAATGCCAAAAAAGGATCGAAAATCATTGGGGAAATCCACTCGTTGGCCAACAACGAAAATATACATATGTGAAAATTTCACTGACTGCAGCATATGTATTTTCAGCTGTGTTATCCTTTTGCTACAGTATTTTGCCTTCTTCTGCCTTATGCCACGTACGTAGTTCAAAGTCAACTTCCGTTTCATCTGCAGGCGGTTTGCCTTATTTTCTTTAGATTTTCCCTAAATTAGGCAGCTGAATAAAGAGCAAAAGAGAAACAGAGAGAGAGAGAGAGAGAGAGGGAGAGAGTGGGATGGATAAAGAAAAAGATGGAAAGCAAACTCAATGTTGTCTTATTTGTTGTTATTGTTGTTGCTGCTGCTGTTGTCGTGTTGTGACATGTCGTGTTTATGGGATTTTGTTACTTTTGGGTTTTCATTCGTCTGGCTCCTTTATATATATATATACTTTGTGTGTATGTGTGTCGTCTTTAGAAAATGATTTCATTTTATTTAGAATTTTGTGAAATAAGATATTTATTTGGTTCTTAGTCGGTTTTCGGTCTTCGGGCTTGGCCTTTTCCAAATTGGCAAATAAATAGACCGGCGGTCCGGTTTGGTTCGCTGCTCGCTTTGTCGCTTTTTGTCAGCTTGGCTCCCAAGTCCCCAAGTCAATTGTTTGACTTAGGTCAGTCCTTGGGCGCCTCGCATTCACATTTGTTTGGCTTTTCGCAGTGTATTAAACATTTTCGTTTTACTTTTTTTTTCGCTCTATTTTCAATTTTTTTTTTTTTTTTTTTTTTTTATACTTTGGCAAATCTCTGGCCAAAAGCAAAGCAAATTAATTTTGTCATCTGTTCGGGCAGCTGAATGGAGAAAACTTAACTTAAAAGTGAGTTCGTGCTGAGCATGTGAGACAGTTCCTATTCATCGATTTGAATTGCAAATTGATCCGGGTTGACGGACTCCACAGAAATATGAAAATGTAAGCCATCGAAAAATGTATAGAATTTGATTAAAAAAGAAACGATATACGACGAATGACGAGGGGTCGAGAATTTGTAGAGGGATGAATGCATATACAGGAATTTATTACAAATTTACAATTAACTGTGTCATTTACTTATAGAATGTGAATGTTTATGCTTTGAAAGCAATGAAAATAATCATTGAGAGCAGTTCAGTCAATAGCTATAATAATTTGCAGCAGAAAACTAGAAATCTGCTTGTTTGATATGTGTAAAGATAAATAAAATATCATATCAAAATCTACTCGTTCTAATATTTAAACAGCATTCGAAACATACACATATACTGATGCACACATACACACACTCACAAAGATATATATTAAGCTATTTATGCTGCGTTTGTTCTCTTTTCATCTTCAGCCTTCCTACTATGGCAAATAAATTATTGAATAACTTCAGAGCTGCATAAGCAAGCAAGATTAAAATTTAAGCGCATAAATGTGACAACTAAAAGGCTAAGAGCTTTCTAATTTTGTGTAAAACGAAGTGAGGAGGTTAAAGAAATATTTATAATAAATATAGTTATTATGGAATTTAATAAGTTTGGTCTTTATTTATAATCTTATATTTAAAAATAAAAAAAATAATAATAATAATAATAAAATAAAAAAAAAATAATTATAATAATAATAAAATAAAAAAATAATAATAATAAATAAAATAAATTAAAGTTAAAATATAAATATAAATGACTAGAATAATAATAGAATAATTGAATAAAAATAAAAGTAAACGATAAGAGAAAACGAAAATAAAAAGATAAATTTATATATTATTCGTATGTCTATTTCTCTATACATATGTCTATCTATCATGGACTAGCAAATAAAACATGAATTTTAGTAAAAAAAAAATTTTATATATATAAATAGTAAACAAAATTTATATAATATAAGAAATTATATTGAATATTTTAAATATTTCCAAAACTAAAAAAAAAATAAAAATAAAAATAAAAAAACGCTAAAATTGTCACGTACCTCAGCTTACTTATGATTGTTTGGCCTCGCAAATAAAGCATGAATTTTAATAAAAAATAATAATATTAATAATAATAAAATATATATGTAAAATATGAATAGAGGAAACACTGAAATTGTCATATAAATCGGCCATACTTATGATTACAAAATAAAATATATAAAAATAATAAATAAAACAAAAATATTCTTTTCATTTTCTCTTTACTATAAAACTCTTATATTTAACTGAGACATTTTTGTATATATTTCAAACTCCCATAAATTTATTCACTTTTCAAAAACCCATTATTTTCACTACTACTCCAAACTCTACTAATTACCATCAAATTTTATTTATTAATATTTTATTTTCTTCTTTTTTTTTTTTTTTTGTAAGCAATTTAACACGTAAGTAATATTTATTTTGCATTCTTTCTTTTGCCAAAAAGCCTTCTTAAAATGCAATCATTTTCTGCATTCATTTTGCCTTGGTCCAAATAATTATCGCCTAATGATGTGCACAGGCATAACACAACAGCAAACAAACAGACCAACAACAACAACTTTTGCTGAACTATTCATAAATTGTCTGCTCTTGGCATTAGAGTAAAAGTTTTGTATGCTTGTTGAACTCCAACCAGCTTCTCTCTCCTCTCGCTAACTATCCAAACTTCCACTTAAAATTAGTTCAACGAACTTGAGCTAAACGACTTGGCTGCATTTGAATTTCATATTTTAGCTTTTGAAATGCATTAGCAAGAAATTATAAATATATATGCACGCCAATGGAAATCTATATAAATATATGCTATCTATATGTTTATAAGTTATATATATTTTATTCAAAAGCTAAGCTGCTCAAAGTGTTGCTCTGGCATTAAATTCAAATTATATTAAATCTGTGCAATGGCATTTCAATGCTCTCCATAGACAACTGGCAATCTGCTTATATAAACAACAAGCATTTCTAAAGGCTAGAAATTTTAAAGAATTTTGTTCAATTCTGTATTAATATATTTAAATAAATAAGTCAAGTATTGAGTCTTGAAGAATATTCATTAGTCAGCTGTCCGAAATTATGAGCATAACTATTTTAAAAGATAATAGATCATTTTTTTTTAATTTTTTATTAAGAAAACAGCATAAAAAAATACAAAAAAAAATTATGCTATCAAAAAAATACATTAGTGTTTATCATATTAAAATAAATGCATTCACTTCAATGCACTTAAAAGTCGAGTAGCTTAGCTATCCATATCAGTTTAATACTACTTTAAATTTCATTAAGACAATGGAAACAATGTTATCATATAAAACCAAACTGAGAATTTCTATTGTCTGAAAATACCAACGAGACGAATATATGAATGATATCTTATCAGCTTTAAGTAAATGTAGAACTAATTTAGTTGTTAATGCTAGTTGTTAATGAGTTGTACTAAAATGAAATGCTTTGAGCTAGATATCAAGCACAATCAGCAAAAGTTAAATAAATTGCATTTTATAGTATTTTGAATCGTTATTATTTATCATTAATATAACCAACTTTCACTGGAAAATTCTATTTAATTAATTATTTTTTAAGTTATTCAATGTATAGATAACTTAATTCCCAGCATGATTGACGGAAGAATGGACTAATTAACTCCGATTATTGGCTGATTACTGACTGATAGACTCACTGGTTGACTGATTGAGTAAGCTTATCTTAAGCTAATAAATTACCTAATTTTTAATTAAAGAATTCATTTCATGATTAAAATAATCACAACAAACTGATATACCTTTTGCTTTGACCAAAGAACAGCATTCAAAATCTTCCCCTTTTTTTTAATCTTCACTCTTGGCTTATCAGTGTCGAGATTAGACTTGTTTTATACCAATAAATTTGCATTTAAAATACACAGAAAAAAAAAAAAGATATGAAAATATTGCTGTGGATTTCACATGAAAAACTCGTTTGAAATCGCATAACTCATTGTTAAAGTCTTGCGATAAGCTGACAAATTTATTTATGCAGTATTTATTTTGAACTGTAGTGTATAAACATTTTCCCAGCTGCGACCAGTCAATTGGAGTAAATTATTTGTATCCGTCATAGAGCTCGCCGCATTTATCAGATTGGATTGCAGCACTTATGCCCCGCCTCTTCACATTCACCGAGAAGTAACTTATGCTGTTGACTATCGCGACCTCAGTGACTCGGCGAATGATTAGATTAAATGGCGTGTCGGTAGCTCGAGCAGTTCCATTCCAACAGTTGAGGAAAACACACGTCAGATCGTCAGCAACAATGAGCACCGAACACTGGGAATCCAATGAGGAAATAAAATACTTTCGCGAGTATTTGCGTATACCCAGCGTTCATCCCAATCCCAATTATGGTGTGCATTAAAAAAAAAAAAATGTGTAAATTTAAAATCCGCTTAATTATGTAGAAAAAAAAAATTATTTCCCATTTACTCAGCGCCTTGTTTGGAGTTCTTGAGGCAACAGGCGGAACACCTGCAACTGCCTCTGGCTGTTCATTATCCATTCGATAGCGACAACCCCGTTGTGGTGCTCACCTGGCAGGGCCTAAAGCCAGAGCTACCCACCCTATTGCTCAACTCCCACATGGATGTGGTGCCAGTGTTCGCAGAGAACTGGACACATCCGCCCTTTGGCGCCGACATGGATGCAGAGGGTCGAATCTTTGCCCGCGGCACACAGGACATGAAGTGCGTGGGCATGCAATATCTGGCAGCTATTAGGGCACTGAAACGCAATGGAACCAGGCTGGAACGTACAATACACATCTCATTTGTGGCTGGTAAATATACATATACATATATACATTGTTATGTAAATATAGTTTATAATGTATTGAAACTTCAATAGGAATGAAATTGATATACCCTAGCAGTCATGGAATGCATATCGCATTGCTTGAATCTTTATACTTTTGCTAACAGTTCTTTGTAATAACTGAGTTGTAAATAAACTCATATTTGTTAGCAGTAGAAATGTAATGCGAGAAATATAATTATAATTTATTTATAATATAATTATAATTTTTCAGAATAAGTTGTTTAAGCATGTGAACTAACAAAGTGATTCAATAATATCAATATAATATATGTAATTCAGGTTTCTAATGATGCTTCATATGAATGAAAATTCTTCTCTCTCATGGAATTACAGTTTATATTGAATTTTTTAGCAATTATGATTAATCAAAAAGTTCAATAATATTATGCGTTCATTAGCATTTATATAATTGAATTTATCCATTACATTTTTATATAAAAATGTATACTAAAATTAATTTTGTTTTTGTTGAATTAGCACTTTCTTATGAATTTTAAAAATAATATATTTATTTTTTTTTTTATTTATCATTATTTAGCAAATTAATTTTTTGGAGTGTCTCAGAATGAATTTAAATTATAACTCTTAGATATATTATTTTTAAATTTTATTATTTTATTTATTTTTTATTTTTACATTTTTTTTTAAATTTTCTTAATTTATTTTATTTAATATTTTAAACTCTTCAATATTATTTAATTGATTATTTTATTCACTGATTATTTTGTATTATTGATTATTGACTATTTTATATACTGAATCAAACATTTCTTTTATTATCAAAGTGCGCTAATATTTGTTGATGTGACTTTCACTCGCACTTTGAGAAAATACTCAGAGAACAGCCGATTGCATTGAGTTCGTACGAATTTCGTTTTTCGTTTCGTTTTGAAGCAAAAATTCTTTTGTGTATGTATGCGAGAGGTGTATTCGCTAATTACATCAACAGCATACGATCAATGCTCGTATGTGTATGCATGTGAAAATAAAGACCGTTGTCTGCCCACTCACTGAGCCTCTTAATGCTAGGCGTCAATCGTATTTCTCTCTCTCTCTCTCTCTCTCTGTCTCTCAAAACGATGTTCGGTAAAAGAGCATAACACGAACAGCTCAGTCAATCAAAACGAAAAGAACCGAAGCGGCTTACTGAGAGTGAGAGTGAGAGCGAGAGAGTATGATTTCTTTTAGTTGAGCTCGTGATGAGAGCGCAAGTAATAAAACGTTCGACTGCTATAATTATTATTAATATTAAACTTTTAATTATTTACATTTATATTTATATTTATATTAATTATTATTTTTTATTTATTTTTTATTTTGTAATTATTTTTATTTTTGCATAATAATGCTTATTTAATTTTTTTTTTAAATTATTTTCTTTCAATATTAGATGAGGAAATGGGTGGACGCCGCGGCATGCGTCCCTTTGTTGAAACTGAAGAGTTTCGTGCTTTAAATATTGGTTTCGGCCTGGATGAGGGTTTGGCCTCGCCCACAGCTGAGTTTCCCGTTTTCTATGCCGAGCGCAGTGTTTGGCGTAGGTTCAACTAAAATCTTATCTATTGCACATTATGTCTATAGCAAATATTTCACGTTTAAGGTATGACCTTTAAGATATCGGGCACGGCTGGCCATGGCTCGCTTTTGCTGCCAAGCACAGCTGGCGAAAAGCTGCATTATATACTCGATAAAATGATGCAGTTGCGCAGACAGCAGGTGGCACGTCTTGAGAATAATCCGGAGCTAACAATTGGCGATGTCACAACCATAAATCTCACCCGAATCGGTGGTGGAGTGCAGAGCAATGTGGTGCCACCACTGCTGACAGCTGGCTTCGATGTGCGCCTAGCCCTCGATGTGGTGCACGAAGAGTTTTACGCACAAGTGAGTGCCACAAACTATATTTATCTACATATACATATTGAATGTTACCTTAGTTAGAAAAGTGGATGGAGGAGGCAGGCGGCGGCATTGAGCTGGAATTTGATCAGAAGCATCCATACGTGCCAGCCACAGCCACAGATGATAGTAATCCCTTTTGGCTAGCCTTCAAGAGCGCCACAGATGAACTGTAAGCGACGTTTGAGTGCTAAGAAATATTTCTCTTATCGTTTTGCTTTACAGCTCACTAAAGATTCGACCACAAATCTTTACGGGCGGCACGGATTCTCGCTATTTGCGCAAGTCGGGCATACCCGCTCTGGGTTTCTCGCCCATGAATAATACGCCCGTTCTATTGCACGATCACGATGAATGGATTGGCGCTGATACATACCTGAAAGGTATCAAAATATATGAAAAGATTATTAGTAATTTGGCTAATGTGGATTGAAATTAATTAATTTTTATTTAAATATTGTGAATAAAAGTTGGATTTTTATTTTTTAATTTTTAATATTTGCTATACATACATATATGTATATATATAATTGAGAAGGTCTTTGGAATGTGTTTAATAATTTTTGTAAGGCTTATGTTCAATTTTTATTGTTTTATTTGTTTTTTTATCTATTTGTTGAATTTTTTTATTTATTTGTTTTATTTTTTTAAATTTATTTATTATCTATTTATTTAATTTATGTTTTATTTATTTATCAGTTATATTTATTTATTTAATTTATTTTACTTATTTTTTTTTTATTTATTTTTTTTTTTTAAATTTATTTTATTTAATATTTTTTTTTTAATTCAAATATTAAAAGGGAAAAAAATTTGTAAGTAAAACATTTTATTTTTAATTAGCTAAACATTCAAATCACGTCAGCTTGTCGACATAAGTAAGGGATATGAGTATCGATATTAATCGATTATGTGAATCAAAATTAAATTCCCTATACCTATTCAATAGAGCTCCTTTAAATCTATTAACTTATTCGTATTCGATTGGGCATGATCAGAATATCAAATATATAGAGCAATCGATTAATTATATTCAACAGAACATAAATATAGAGCTAACTTAGGAGAAGCAAATTCTATATACACATTAAAATCAATCATTAAAATCAATAAATATGAAAAACCTATATACTTTCACATACTACTTTAAATGCATTTAAAGTTGTTGTGGTTTTAAATGCTCGATTTCAGCTGGCTTTATTTCTGACAAATCGAAATGATTTCTGAATTTTGACTTCAAATGGAATTCGTGCGGGAAATCGCTTAAAAAATAGTCATATATTTATACTTATATAAATATACATATATGTAAAGTCTATATAAATTATAGTTAATTTCTTTGCTTGCCCACCGCTCGGTAGCTCATCAATTACAGCGCGCGGCAGAGCAAGGGGACAGAGAGAGAAAAAAAAACTCAATTAAAGCGCTAATTAATTTATTTGCTTAACAAGCCATGTTTGGCCGCAAACTCATTAAGTTGTCACATGTAATCAGCGTACGGTTTGTCCAGCCAAAAAATGCAAAAAAGAAAGTAAAAAAAAAAAAAAGGGAAAGATGGAGTTTATAGAGGCGAGAGCAGTCGAAACTAAAAACTAAAATTGAAACTAACTGACCAGCTCCGGCCGGAACATGGACATAGACGAGCGACAGCAGCCGGACAGGAGATTCAGGCCGGAGGATGCGCAGAGCAGGACACGCCAAATGGGCAAGTGAGCAAACTTTGTAACGTTGCAGCCGCTGAACTTTTAAGTGAGTGACTTATTTTTCCTTTTTTTTTTTTTTTCGTCCTGCCAGTTGCCAGGCAGCTGCTGCAACGCCAGGGCCATGATGAGTTTACAGAAAGATGCCAGTTCAACAAAAAAAAAAAAGCAAGAGAGACTTTACATCGATGCCAGGCAGCCAAAGTGTCGTCGTTATCGTTGCCTTTGATAAAAATACAAACAGAAGGCCTCAACTTAATTGAGATGAACCTGGCGGGGCCAACACAGCGAGTGGGTTGCTTATAAAACTTTAGA